>JBAMYA010000023.1:1277274-1304205 GCA_037176975.1 Arrhamphus sclerolepis | reverse complement strand
TTATATATCCCTTAATTTATTAGAGTTTCTCATGGACGTAAATGTTGAAATGCAATCACAATCCATCAGACTAATTAAACAATTAATTGATTTGTTAGATATCGATTTTCTAACTGCCTTTAAGCAGAAATTGACAAAAAAAAAAAAAAAAAAAAGCAGGGTATGCCCAGTGCAGGAGATGAAGTTAGTTTTTGTCTTTAGTTTGATTTAATTTTTGCCTGTTTCTTGATTAAAGGGTGAAGTTCAGTTGGACATTTTCATCTGCCCCACCTCTCTGTTTGTCTGAACAGCCAGGCTTCTTTACATTTGTTTGTTCTGCACGGGCTTTTCTTTTTATATTTTATTTTATGGTTAACAAATTCCATCTCAGCTGGTCATTTTTTTTTTTTTCATATGAGGTAGCATCCACTATTCCCTTCTTGCTCCACAAATTAAAAATACATCAGAAGGGAGTTTTGAAGATTGAACTGTCAGTGCCAGATAGAGTAACCGATGAGTCACTGGTTAATGAAACGGAAATGTAAAATCTGAGAGAAAATCAAGATTTCCATGAGGAAGGCTCTACGTGTAATGATTGTTCTTTGTGAAGGAACTGGCAGTTCTAGCCATTCGATATGCTCTTTCAGCTTTCAGATTCACAAAGTATCTTGTGTATAGATGGCTCATATCGAATTCATGAGCCAGTCAAACAGGAAAAGGCAACCTTTCTGTGATTCACTTTTCAGATGGAAAATAAACAAAGACAGTTATGCTACTCTATTTTTGGTTCTTGCGGATCCGGAGAGTTCACTGTTTGCATGATATCTTTCTTATAGGTCTCCTTAACCTTTGCGGAAGGCTTATTGACTCTCACTAACCTTGCAGGGAGCTGCTGGAGGACAGGAGATGATGAGCGTGCTCAGTGTATGAAAAAAGGCCCATGTGGAGGTTTTTCCGCCCCCATCCTGCCCCCACCGAGCAACACTGCTACCAACGCTTTGCTCGACCTTTGCCTTCTGATCTCTGTTGCCATGGTGAAGCACACAATGTTGTGAATTCAGGCACAACAGACAGACGTATGGCGTATAGAACGGTGCAGCCTTAATGTACTTGTAGCAGGTACGTATAAGTGAGAGCCGTGTTTCAAAATGCAGGTTCTAATCGGTCGGTACAATTTTCAGTTTGCACATGTTGTAAGATTTTATGGTCCCTTATCAGATGCGTTAACCCCCAGCGTTTGCTCTTGCTGGAACAATTTTAACATTATCTTCCTCTGACCGCCACCGACAGTATGATTGCAGAGCGCATGCTGGAAACATCTCTGGCGTTTATTCATCTGCTGCTGGCTGCAGGATCATAGCATGTGTGAAACCTGCTGAAGTGGACAGAAAATGAGAGAGAGAGAAGAAAAAAAAGAGAAGAAAAACCTGTGATCATGATACACAACTTACTGCCCATGAATCCAATCTAACGCTAAAGGGATTCCTCCCCCCATTTCCTTCTTTTAAGACACCATTTCCTTTTAATTACACATTCTAGTAGAAGTTATATATTCACATAAAGCGGCGCTATAAGACCAAAGTTGAATGTGGCGTTTAATTAGTATAACAAGCCGTGCATGGAAAAACCAGACACACGCACCTCATCCCAATGAGTTCGCAACAGCTCGACACATTTTCGCTTGTCAAGTTGACTTTTAAGACTCTGAAGGTGGACTGTCTGATATCCCCTGTACTTTTATTGGATAATTGCTTGTCCAACTAATGGTAATAAAAACCCAACATAATGTGCTGAGGTTAAACTGGTGAAATTTAGGTATATTAGAAGTTTTTCTGCAGTTAATATCATCCACATGATCCAAGCAATGAATAGGACAATGCACTGCAATGCACTGCTAATGGTGGTATTTCTGCATTATTTTGGAGGATTTTTGACCAATGCAATAGACTAGTAGCTGTCAAATGTAACAGAATGTTATTTATGGCTTTATAGTTTTCGGTCCAGGATCCAGGTCCAGTTTTTTCTCTCTTTTTTTGTGATTTTTGCAATCGAAAATGTTTGATTTTGCTTCAACGTCTTTCAAAAATTACAGCACAACTGGTGGAAATGTAGATGCACATTTTTGCAGCAAGAAAATGGAAACAAAATAGCAAGTTAATTAGCAAAAATAGCAAAATGTATTTAATTAAAGACAAAAGCAAGATGCAGTCTCCACTTTAACATTTAAATCTCTGTAAACATGAAGTGTTTATAAAATGCATGTTATTCAAATAATTTATTAAACATATAAGGTGCAATTTCTCACAAAAAGTAATATAAACAGCTAACTCAGTTTTCGTAGAATATTGTTAAAGACAAAACTTTTGTGCTGCAGTTTCTAAAAGCTAACCGGCTAACTGTAGCATTGGAGGCGTTTCTTTCTGTTTAGCAGAAGATGTGAAGATGACCAGGAAGACATCCCTTCTTTGTGATAACATAAAGATAAGAAAAACAAAGCTAATTGCTAACTGAGCTCTGAGATGCTACTCGGCAGCTCTTGCATGCATTTACTTTATTGGTTAAGGTGCTGTCACCTCCGTAACGGTACGTTGTCTCGGTTGTGGGTCATTGGTGCAGTTTTTAAGTGTTCTGTTGTAGGAAAGTGTCTATCCAGTGAAGATTTCAGCTTGTGTTCCACCACAAGGTAGCTTGTTGTACAGAAAAATTTACCTCCCGTTAAAAACAATTTAGTTCGACTTCTACAACGACGAGACTTGTACTTCTCTTCCTCTGCATTTTGTACTGTTTAAAGAATCTTTACAGTGCCTAAATGGGCTCTGACTGTCCAAAAACTGCAGAGATGTTGCGGCAAATTAGAAAAATATTGTGGACTTTGGTTGAATTTGCTTTCATTATTGCAATCGCAAGATCACAAATTCCTAGAGGGGCTGATTAATAGTGGTAGTAACAGTTCCCATCACCAACATGTTTAAGCAGCTTCTTGATTGTACATCAAAGAAAACTTGATTGAAAAGCATTTTGTCCTTAAATGAAGCTGGCTTGAAGGACCAATCAGAGGAGATCCTGAAGGTTCATTTCAGGTTATAGTTTGATGCTCGCAGGTTTTTATGTGCCTGACTTTTGACAGCGATTTAACCCCATAACTGAAAGTCATCATGTTTTGTATTTAGTGATATTTTATATATTTTAGTGATATTTAGTGATGCAATAATTAAAGTTTAATTCTGCACTTTTTGATATTTTATTCTCATTTCTGTTATCCATTCTAAATGTAAGTGAGGACAAATTTTAAGGCCTTTAAAAGTCCCGTTTTGTTAAACTATAATTAACATATTTAAACATATATATATGTGTGTGTGTGTGTGGGTGTGTGTATAACTTGGATTTTTTGTTTTTTGTTGTTGTTTTTTAAGTTGTATACAGAGCCAAGAGTAATATTCCTGTCAGGGTCAACCATAGTTGAGGCAGCGTTTGGCATCCATTTGGCCACCATGTAGGCTGGTAATGCATCAAACAGAACCCATTGTATTACCCTTCTGTTGCACAGTTATTTTCCCCCCTTTTCACCGCTGAATCCGAAGAATGGTTTTGTGCTGTTGGTGGTGTTGGAGGAGGGGTCAGAACAAGACGGAGCTGTCGAAACACTGAGAGCCATCCCTCACGTTTGACTGTAGTGGTTAAAGGGCAGCAAGGCTCTTAAAGAAACCATTAGCATTTAGATTTGAGACTCTTCCCCCAACAGAGTAGCAGGGAGTGGCTGCATCACACCTCAGACTTTTATGCTTTGAGTAGGCCCAAGTGGCAGCTCGGTAGCCCTGATCAATCTTTCAATATGCCTAAATTGCTTTGGATGACCTCCTCCTGAAGAGACAGCATCGGCCATACTGATTCTCCTCCAATCAATAGCAGATGCTATCATGGCTCATCAACAAAGAACTGGTTTAATGGAGGTCAGGGCATAGAAGATCTAATTCATTTTAATTTGTAAATTGTGGCATGAGAAATTCTAATCAGGGCGCTTTTCTATCAGATATGCAGACTTCTGAGTCTCTTATTCCGTCTCTTGCTCTCGTTTCTGCTCCTCAGCCTCATTTGCATTCATGGCTGTCTGTGTATCCACTCAGGACTGGGAAGCATGAATGTATACATGACATATATTAAATATCAGTCAGCATTGACTATCACACATTTTTTAGTGTTGTGTGTTCTCTTTTTAAAGTGCATCATCTTTAGGCGGCCCAAGTTTTGCTTACAAACACGCCCCTGCACCTGTTCCACCTCATTAAGTAAAGATTGAAAAGATGACAAATACGACATGTGCAATTTATTATCTTAATTAATTTACTGTCTTCCCGTCAGAGACAGGCAGGGCAGCTATGTCATCTAAAAACTGTTGTTTTTTTTTCTAATTCTTTTTTTTTTTTTCCTCGGGGTGTTGATGTAAAAAGCTGGCAATGTGTCGTTTGCTCAGATTAGCGTAAGAGGTGAGCCTTTTCCATCTCCCCTTCCATTTCAGCTAAATTTGTCTCAGCCACAGTAATATGCACCACAGAACTTTTCCCCCTGTGAGCGGAAATGCAATTGGAATGGGATGCGGCCGTCCGTTGTGATTGTGTGTGCAGATGAACCTGTCTGGCCCTGCACCCGGTGCATGAGCGAGGCCATGCGATGCCCATCGGCTGCAAAGGCTTTCAGTGTAAGAGAGAGAAAAGGACAGGACCAGGGGCCACTGTCTCCGAACGAGTCGGCACGCTTGCCGGGCCGTGACCAATGCAATCAGTGCTGAAGATCGCCACGCCATTTCAGATGGATCACACTTCCTCTCAACATAGATTGTGGAAAATTGCCAAAAAACTCCTGTCATTGTTCGCAGGAAATGGGTTACATTCATTACAGACCCATCCAAGTCAAGGATAGTGCTAGTTTAGAAGATTAAAAAAGGCTTTTGTGCACCATCAAATGGCCTTGATAAAGCCTAAATTCCAGCATTTAGTTTGGATGGATCTGGCCGAAACAATCTGTTCAAGGTCTGTTGTTTTCTCCCCATCGGTTGCAACACAGAAATCCATGAGTGAATTATGGAGAATAATTATTGATGAGAGCCAAGGGCATTATGCTGGACTGAGAAGAGAAGCTTCAGAAGCGAGCAGCACCAACTCCCCCTCTCCGTCTTCACTCTCGAGTGTCCCCATTGATTTATCAGGACTCTATTTTTAGTCGCACATGGAACAGTAATGGATTCGTGGGAATTAACAATGATTCATGTGAAGCTAATATTGTGGATTTCAGAGGCTTGATTAATGCTCGAGGAATTCACTGGCTCAACTCGCCAATTATTTATAACATTTCTCACACTGCATAAACACAGATGCTTGTCAGAAAGGCTTGTTAAAGGGGCAGGTGTGTTTGCTCTCTGTCACACTAACAACTGTAAAGACGTCTAATGGGCCACAAATGAAAGTGCCTGCTAGTTTTCCTTAAGATAGTGGAATAATCTTTTCAAATTCTTGTTATCTAAATAAAAATGTTAAAGCTGCATAAGTCAGTTACTTTTCAACACCCCGGTATCAGACAGTTACAAGACATTTCTGTCCTGATTAACAGTTGTGTTGTACAACTTCCTAACTGCAGAATGACACTCTTGCGCTCCAACTCACATTTCCTTTCTTATGTAACATTGCATTGATAATTGGTGTCTATATATAAATTTCTTCTTCCCTTAACGAGAGTCTATGCATGAACCCATGAGACTAATCCATTGTGTCTTTTCTCATCTGCAGATTGGTCCGTTTGTCAGTTTCACAATCGCCATAAAAGACTTTTTGGTCTGTAAACGTTAAGTTTTTTACATTTACATCACTGTTGAACAGAACTGACGCCTGCAGAGTCGCCTGACGCGGGACTGAAAGCTGATTGTACCTTCTGTCACATGATAGACGTGGGTGTTAACTGCATCAAAAGACCTGACAAAAACAATTATAGTTTTTCTTAATGAATTAGATTCATAGTTGAGCTTGAATTTAGCTCTGATTAGCAGCACGACTTCACGGAAAAAAAAAAAAGTGAAGCCAGCTCAACTGTTGCGGTGGACATATAAGTTCCTTGTTTTTATTTTAACCTTCAGCTTGTGTTGGGATGGGTTTTAGCCGAGAAACTGCCAGGTTTATTTCAGCTACTTTGTTGGAGTATGAAAATATTTGGTTTTGGCAGCCCAGCATCACTGAACCTGGACCTGGACCTGGACCTGGACCTGGACCTTGACCTGGAACATGACAATAACATTTGATTCCTGCTCTTTTCTGAATGAAGGAATCTTTAACTTCTTTACCAGAAGGGTTGGTGTAATCACCATGGCAACCAAGCAGGCTATTGTTATTATTATTAACTTTATATTTTTTACAAACCTGTCACATTCCTTTAAGTGGTCCTGGAACATAATTTTAACAATTTTTAGTAGCTGGTCATTTTCTTTTCTTTTTTTTACTTTAGGGTTGCACAGAGTTGTTATAGTCTTTCCTGCAGTTATTTGTTTAATTCATTTATTTTTGCATTATTTTTCTTCAGACTGCTGGAAAATCAGATAAATTCTCAAAACTGATCATAGACTGTATGAGAAGAACTGGACAAAGACCCCCCATATTACCCATAGGCTTTTGTTTTGTTTTGTTTTGTTTTATTTTCAAAAGGATCAGTTTGAACCTAAATGTTTGAGGCTCTGAGTGATATCTGTCAGCATACTGGTAGGAAGAAGGTGTTGGTAGAAACTGACTCGCTTTTGGAGCCAGACCCAAGTCGAAATTCAAGAAACTGCCAAGTTTTTCAACTTCCTGATTGATGTCAGACTGGCGAGCTGGTTGCAGCGCCTTGATGCTGACGTCTGAGTCGCTGTCCACTGTAGTAATGCAGTGTAATGCAGTACCATTAAAAACAAACAAAAACTGGACTCCTATTGCAGTTCAGGGCTCCTGCAGGTGTTTCATGGTCAGAGACTGCATGGAAATGTGAGTCAAGTTGTTGTTCTAGCATTTTACTACTGTGCAGCCATGGACAAAGGTTTTGCATGTAACAATTTTTGCTGCCTCAGTTTTGCTAAAGATATGTAAGGAACCCTTTATTACACCATCAACAACTTCAAAAAGAGAGGTTGAAGTGCTGTGAAGAAGGTCTCAGGACACCCAGGACTGCTGTGAGGATTCACCTCAGGAACTGCGCCACCACCAGCACAGCTCGACAATGGCGGCGGGTGAACGGTGTTGCGTCAGTGAAGTGAACGTTTTAGGGTAATGGCCTCCTGTGTCGAGGGCAGCAAACTCAGCTGCTGGAGGTAACTGAAAAAAATGAAAGGAATTCGGCCTTTATGGATCATTTAATCCATTCTTTCATTTCTCAACAACCAGCTTTTCATAAAAAACTGTATCCTTGGAGTAAGACTTCACACTGATGACCACTTTCTTGAGGCAAAATAACCAACTCTGAAGATCAAATGTGTTTATCTGAAGCCGTACCTCTCTACCGGCTTTCTACTGGTGAAGTAATTTATGCAATCTCTCCCCAGAAGGATCTCAGAGAGACAACAGAAGAATTCAAATGGTCACAAATAGAGGAAATGCTCATACATTGGACTGAAGATTTGATTTGTGTGTGTGTGAAGTGAAACCGGCTTTTGTGTGTGTCTGTGTTCACATTCGTCACGTAATTCCATCTTTTTCAACATTTGAAGTTGCAGAACAACAGCAGGTGGTGCTCTTGTGCTATGCTGTCTATCATTTACATTGAACATATAGTTGCACCACTGATAATAACGGAGGACTTTGAAGGACTTGAAGTTTCTGACTTGGGACATGACTTGATTTGGCTGTCTCAACGGCCAAGTGGCGAGGACGGGAGTTTCTGGGGGCTGTTGTGAGTTCAGGCTGGTGCACGATTATAACTCCCCCACGCTGTCTGGGGAGGAAGCTGCAGATGTCATGTTGTGTCAGTATGTTTCCTCTATCTGTTCTGTCATATTAATGTTAAATCCAATCAGCTTTCCCGCATTTATATTCAAACTGTGTCTGTTTGACCTTCTGTTTAAATGAGAAGAAATCGGGCATAATTACAAAGGCTGAAATTGGTTTCTGACAGTTATGAATGCTTTAGGTGTATATTAATAGTGGTGGTGATTCGTGCAGGTGGCAAACGGTGAGGTCTTTGTGGAAGTTGAGTTGAGTAGATGTAGATGAGTGTGGGGCTACTTTCCAGTGATAGAAATACTAAATGATGTCAATGTGTGACACGCACCGCTTTCCCCACTGATCTGAACATGTTAGCGTCATGTTTAATGAGCACGTCGCTGCTGTTGTGCGTTTGCGATGGCAGCTTTGTTAGGGCCTTAATTTGGCAAATTTGGCATCTGCTCTCCAGAAGAAGCAGACAGCGGATTTATTTATTTAATTACGGCTCTGTCCAGCTTTTACAAGTGATTCAATCAGCGTTCAGTCAGTTTCAAGATAAAAATGACGGTTCATGCTATACATTATCATGCTAGTGTAAACTGTAATGTGACTTGTTTTCAGAAAACTCGATAAGAATTTTGATGTAATATGGCCGCATGAAGACACTTTGAAGCTAACGAGAAAAACACATCAGCTGCACACGCACGTGCTTTAATGATTTATTTCAGTTATCTTTACAGCTTAATGAAGCATAACGGGGACAAACCTCATCCTTGAATTACTTATTTCTGGTATCTTACTGTTCGTGTTGTATTGTTCCACTGTTAAATACCATTTTTGAGAGTGAAAATAAAGAAGAAAAACATTTGTGAAAGCCGGAGAAGACAACAAATCTAGTATGAAAGCTCTCTGGGGTCGAAAGTCTCTAAATTCAGTAAAATAAGAGTTCACAGCTAGGTCATGTAATATCCAGCAGCCTCAGATTTACCCCTTACTTTTGTTCTTTTTATATGTTTTTTGTCAATGTATTTTTTTTTTCCATTAGCACAAGAACAGGAGGATACGAGTAAAGGTTTTCATCTTATTACATTGCTGTCATGTACAGTAAAGCATGGGCACAGATTCATTTCCAAAAAAAAAAGCACACACTACATAATTCTCTTTTATTTTACAGACTCCTTTAAACCTGTTTTATGATTTGAAGCCCAGACCAACTGAAGTGAAGGCACCAAATAATGAGAAGAAGCCACTTCACCCCTGAGTAACAAGAATGTTTTACATATCAAATGATTAATGTGAAGCATCACAAAAGCCCACAAAACCTTTATCCTGGCAGTCGTTGGCATTACATGAGTGACAGCTTTATGATGCTGACTTTGGTTGAAGAAAGTTTGACGTGCCAAAAAAAAGGAGAGTTGAATATTTTACATCTTTATCAAAACTGAGCCAACTCCTCCAAATAATTTCTATAAACCTGTTACTGATGTGTATGTGACACGAGCACACTGCTGCTAATAAATGATGAGGAAACAGAAACTTATATTTAATATATGAATATATATATATATATATATATATATATATATATACGTGTGTGTGTGTGTATAGACAGGGATCCATATGAGCTCTGATGTCACTACTGTCAAGACTAATTTTAGATAGGTACTCCATTGACAGTTTTCTTGCTAACAATGATGAAAAAACATTCAATATTTTCTCTCAGGTCCTACCATGGTGATGTTGGGTCCTACCATGGTGATGTTGGGTTCTACCATGGTGATGTTGGGTCCTACCATGGAGATGTTGGGTCCTACCATGATGATGTTGGGTCCTACCATGATAATGTTGGGTCCTACCATGATAATGTTGGGTCCTACCATGGTGATGTTGGGTCCTACCATGGTGATGTTGGGTCCTACCATGGAGATGTTGGGTCCTACCATAATGATGTTGGGTCCTACCATGATGATGTTTGGTCCTACCATAATGATGTTGGGTCCTATCATGGTGATGTTTGGTCCTACCATGGTGATGTTTGGTCCTACCATAATGATGTTGGGTCCTTCCGTGGTGATGTTGGGTCCTATCATGGTGTTGTGGGGTCATTCTATGGTGATCTTGGGTTCTACTATGATGGCAGCACAATGGTGCAGTAGTGCAGATGGTGCAGTTGGTCATAATTTAACTAAACTATAGAATAATTTGATTTATAGGAGTAATTATTAGGAGTAAATTATATGAGTAATTTAGTCCATGACATAGGTCAATCTAGTTGATTTGTGTGTGGCAGTGAAAGAAAACTGCTGTGTAAAAGTGTCTTGAGTGGTCTCGGGGGTTAAAAAAAAGAAAAAGGGAACTTTATAAGCATATTGTTGTTATTTCTTCAAAGGTCTATTCAAAGTCCTGTGTGACCGTATCTTCAGTAAATATTGCCGAAAGCATTTATTTAATGTCTCATTATTTACAGCTACAGCTGATTGCCTTCTTTGTTTTTAAGTTTTCTTGGCTCGTTTTCTTGTTCCATTTACACTTCACACCTCAAGCACATGGTTTGAAAAAGAAAAGAAAATGTGTGAGGTGAGCATGAATACTATAAATACCTATTTGTGTGTAGGAAAATACGTAGACGTGGTAGTGTGCACACATCGTTTATACAGTATATTTGGTCCGTGATTTCAGATGATCAAGGAGAAAGGGAGAAAAGAACAAAGTTGTTGTTTTCAGTTTCCAGCCTTCTTTATTAATCTTTCGTTTTTGGTGAGGTATTGGATTATTACTTGGAATGAAACTGTGGGTGTAGCTGAGTGGGAAAACATTTTATGAACAGACAGACCTTTGTAAGGTGGCTCTGACTGCACATTGCTTTCTGTAAGATGTCAGACTTGTTTTATTTCAAAGGTTTCTGACATTGTTCATGTCATGTAAAATGATGTAAAATCTCCATCACAAAGGAAAGTACTGACTAAAGTGGTCAAATAAATACAGTGAAGTTGAAATGTTTCCTTCTGGAATCTAACAGAGTACAAGTCAGATGAACTCTTTGCCTTCATAAACCACAATGGATTTCAGATAAAACACTTAGGAAAAAAGGGAAGAAAAATGTGAAATGCAATTCACATTCTTTATATAAATTTTCATTTCAAAACACACGAACACCGCTTTAGAGTCATTGCTGCATTAGCTCAGTAGCAGCAACGTGCTAATGACTCAATGATGCTGCGTCTGAAGCCTGA
Organism: Arrhamphus sclerolepis; assembly: GCA_037176975.1. Classification (NCBI taxonomy): domain Eukaryota; kingdom Metazoa; phylum Chordata; class Actinopteri; order Beloniformes; family Hemiramphidae; genus Arrhamphus; species Arrhamphus sclerolepis. The sequence continues at coordinate 1,293,059 of JBAMYA010000023.1, read as the reverse complement.
GATGCTCTGATTTATTTCTGTCGTAGCCACGATTCAACATATGTTCAATCGTAACTTGTACCATGTAAATGTTTGATTGTGTGACGTGGATTCATCTTTTTAGACTGTAAAAAGAGCAGCGTGTGAAGCTGGCATTAGAGATGGTGGAGGATGAGGTCCATCTCGTTTACAAATCACAAGACATCTGGTAAACTTGTTAGAAAGATGGAATACTTTTACATTTTTTTGAAGATATAGGTTAAGCACACCAGGGAGGCAATGCCTCCTATGGCTCACACCCTACATCTGTCCAGATGTGGCTACTGTTAAGTAATAATGGTAATGATAACAACAATACATTTTATTTCAAGCACCTTTCAGGTCACTCAAGGACACTTTACATTTATTTTATTGTGTTTCATTCATCTTTTGTAAACAACAGACAAAGAACATGTCATTAAAATCATTAAAAAAATGAAAGTGCGGTTATGGACCATATGCAGGACAACCCCCCTCCACCCCCACCCCCGTCGAGGGAGTGAGACGGGACCAAGTTTATCCAAGACAACAGGTCAACAGGTTGATTCTCCCTAAAATGAACCGCTACTTTCGAGAGCCTGCTGATAAGCACATGCTGTTTACATTTCTTTAATGCAATCTTCAGTGGATGTTTGTAGTGCTTCCTCTTCCTTCTCACTGTGTTTGGCCTTTCGTGACGATCAAGTAAGGTGGCAGATTAAGGCAAATTATCACCATATGTCTTCGATGTGATAGCGTACGATGAGTCAGTGGCACCAAATGTGGTCACTCTAAGTTTACAAATGTTTACAGCTGCAGAAAGATGCAGTTTATTCCTGCTGCTGGTTACGAGGCAACACTTCTAACCACTGAGCCATTGTTCTGTGCGATAAAACAAATCAAAAACTTATGAGATTTTTCCAACAATCCAAAGCTCATGTCGTATCAGTGGCCTCCTTCTCTGTGTGACTGTCAGAGTTTGTTTATCACATGTTGTCAGGAAGGCAGCAAGTTCACCGACGTTAGAAAAAGGATCAACAATGCTAATCTCAAAGAATGAAATGGAAATGCGGAAGCGGCAGCTCTGCAGTTCTGCACATGAATTCAGCTGGCTGTGTTTGTTTCACGTATGTCAGCAGATGTTTAATCGATGAGAAGCATGCCATCCCATTTTCGGTGTTTTCTTTCACAGCTGTGATGCACCGATATGCTTGTTTTTGCAGGGGAGTATATGAAACTTGTGTTCTGTAAACCACTAAAAAAGATTTCCCGTCTTTGTTGGTTTGATAGCTGTAAAATATAGGCTTCTAAAGAGAACAGCTTACGAAAACAAAAAAGCAAAATCTAAATCATGTAATTCCACAAAAGCTTAATTGTGCCAGAAGAACAGTGAGGAACACACGAACCTCCAAGCCCTGATTTTATCCAGTGATGCTACCTTAACGCCTTTTGATTTCTAGCAGCACAGAGATGCTTCATTTACCACGTAGCTATTTTGGAGGAGTTTGTAATTTTCCAAATGCTAAAAGACAGAAGCATGTTGGGAGATGAAAAGCCTGAGGCCAAGTTGAGAAGGAAAGAAAAAAAGAACCCAAAAAACCTTACAGGTTAGTTAAAAAGAGTAGGATTTATTCTACTTCTAAAGTTGTTGCTATAAAATGTTTATTCAGGAAAATTCAATTAAATATAAACAATTCATTCCGCTGGTGGTCCAAACAGACTGATTAGACTTTTCCAAAGCGCTAACTGAGGTGTTAAGAGCCACAGTGGCCTGTTCTTGCAGCGTGACTGCTGAAAAGTGAGCTGTAAATAATTTTTCAGCAGTTGTGAGAACATTACAATTTCCCCCTTGGTTTCTCACATTATTATGAAACATGAAACATGGGCGGAAAGCTGGGAGGGGTGGAGGCCAGTCGCTCATCACCTGGTCACCCAGACCAGCAGACATTGCTGGCCGTCTGTCCACTCGTCTCATTTCCATCCCCCTGGCACGCCGGATAATGGAGATCAGTAATTGGTTGCTATAAATCCTGGCCGAGGACAAGGTGGGTCAGAACAGGCTGATTACTTAGGCATTACAGTCAATCTAAGCAAGTCCTTGAATTGAAAGATTTGGTGAGGTGGATTCTCATTATCGGGCTCAGCGCATGCATGCATTTGTGTGAAAGAGGAAGGGCCAAGGTCCTCTTCCCATCCGCTGTTGCTGGATGACATTATGCAATGCTCCAATGCCCTCAACCGTGCAGACTCGTAAACATCACAACAAATTTATTTTCCTCATCCCCCACAGTTTTATAAGAATGTTTCTTGGAGTTGTCAGAGTGGTCAGAAGGTCCACTTGGAGTTTTAAGACTCCTCGCTGCATCTGCCTGGCATTCTCTGCAGGTTCAATGGTAAAATTCCACTGCAGCATTTATTAATCCCCTTAAAACACTTCTGTGACCCTGGAAAAAATAGTACATTTCTGTTTTTTGTTGTGTTTTTTTTTTTTTTTTTTTTTTTGACAGGAAAGCAAAAAGTTTTTCCTCATTCCCCTGAAAAGGGTTGTGTGAATACGTTAGAAAGGCCTTGCCAAGCTGTGGCAACGTTACACCAACTCTGCAAGACTTTAGTCGTCGTCCAGTTCTAGTTTACGTTTGGATCAAAGAGTGATTCTCAAGAAGGGGAAGAGCGAAATATGTGAGGCTGCATGCAGCTAAAATGATCAATGATCATTGAGTCACTTTCTGGCACTTAGGATGGGCAGCACAGCATTATTTTGGGCACACCTGTCAGCATCTGGCCTGTCTTTTAACTTTTCGGTCTAGCTTGACCTAGCTAGTTACGTCAGTTCCTGCAGTGGAGGCAACGCCTCGTGTGGCAGGATTGGATTCCTCAGTTTTCTGTGTCGTATGTGCAGGCTTTTGGAACTAAAATTGGTGCTCTGCAGGTTTTACTCAGAAATCCACACAAAAAAAACACTCTTTTTCAACCATTTCTAGTGGGCGGAGAAATGCAGGATTATGCAAAGTTGGATGGAGGAAAAGATTGGAGAGCTGTTTAATTCTACTTTATTATTGCACCTGTGATGTCACAAAATTCTGGAAATCTGAAGGGTTCATTGACTCAGGTGGCCGTACATATACATACATATATATGTTTGTGTGTGAGAGAGGGAATTTCTTTTTTTTTTTTTCATTAAATGTCCCTTTTAAGATTCAGTATGCAACGGGTAAACAAGCTGGATTCTTGGCATCTGCCTCCATCGTGACTGCAGTTTCACAGAAGGGTGTTTATCTTTCAGCGTCGGCGGCAAACAAGCTCTCAAGGTGATTAGCTCTGTCATTTAACATGAAGCAGATTGATGGCTGTGTGGTGAAATACACCTTTGTTATTTTTCATCTCTGAGTCTATGAGATTAATCCATTTTAAGCTTCTCACTATGAAAAAGAGTCTATGGAAGATGAATTAGAGTGTAAAGGTGATAGTGTTTCTCAGCATTCTCTCCAGCTGAAGGTGTGACTTACTGGATTATGGGAACAGTAGTTCCTGCTCCAACTCCTTAAAGATCTCTGATGCGGCTTTTAGATTTCTGCTTATTTTGATACTTTTTCTTTTATATCTAGAACACATCGACACATTCTGACTGTGAATTTTTCATCACAAGTTTCCCTTCTCCTTTGTGCCATCGGTGCTCTGGAAAGTCTTTGATTCACACTCTTCAAAGTCATTTGTATGTAAAAAAAAAAAAAAAAGAAAAGAAAAAAGAAAAGAAAATTTAAAAAAATTATAAAATTAAAATCAGCCCAAAATATAAAAATCAGCTCATGAATGGTAATGCGACTGGGGTCCACAAAAATGAGCTAAATGAGCAAATGTGATAAATGAACTTAGCATACATTTAGTGGATTAAGGGAAAAGATATATGACACGTTGATGCTGCAGCCGTCCAAACCCCTGCAGTGTGAAGTGTTCCTACTCACAGAAGCACTCATGCTAGCATCATCCCTCGACTCCTAAAACAGCATGCTACTTCACTTAGCAGCCTCTATTTGGGATGCAGCACAAACACTGTTTTAGCGCTTTTATCTTAATGCACTGCAACACTGAGCAGCTCCAAAGGCACGATTATTGTACAGAGAAAAAGGAGCCGCATGCATTTAAGCAAGACTTATTCAGACAGGAACTTAGGCAAGGCAAGCTTATTTGTACAGCATATTTCATACACAAAGCCAACATACAGCGACATTAAGATGAAAGAAAGATGGAAGGAAATAGCAGCTAACACTCAAGGGCACGTGGCTTTGTCGTTCTCATTTCTCTTTCAATTCATCCTGTTTGATGGACTCTGTCTATATTTTTATATGACACAAATTCTTTGCATCATTATCCCAGTTTAAACCATCATATCCTACTGAGTGTTTACAGTTTTGGATAGCAGTTTATCTGCCAGATAGCAGACTGTTGTCACTTTAACCATCTGCTGGCTGGTTTAACTGTTAAATACTCCACCAGGGAAAGAAAACACATTTGAAGCTTTACAGGGATCACAGCAAATGCTTATTTACATTTTTTTCCTGACGGATGCAGAGTGGCATATGGCTGCTGTCAGCTTTGCGGCGAGGGCGGGCACGGAGGTGAGCCTCAGCAGCTCAAACCCACCACACCCCATCTGATAGAATCTTCAGCACCGAGGATAAAATGTCTGTCACCCTCAACTTGCAGCGTGTTTGGACCCAGTGTGGCAGTGAGGCATGTACACCTTAAGAGGCCACTGATTTAATAGAGGCACAGTGTCGGCGCTGACCTCATCCCGCGATGTCTTCACAGCTAATGCCCTAACATGTGACAATGACACTTGGCAAGAAAAACAGTAAAGGAGCAGGATGGATTGGATGGGGGACTCGTATGTCTTTCTGTCTGAGGATGATGGACAATATGCAGGTAGACAGCGGCGTCAACAGGAAAATGACAAAATTGAGCACAATGTCGTTTAGTTTGTGGCAGGTTTCATGGGTTTGCTTGTTTGCTTGTTTGTTTGTTTTCTAAAAACAGTTGTTAGTCAAGCCAAGATTTCCACTAAATAAAAGCAATTCCCATATTTATTCAACCTTCACAAGAGTGACACACCTACAAAACATGCACAAACATCAAAAATACGACAGTAGCGTGATGTTGTTTGAATGACGAATGAATTAAAATAGGAAGGAGATTTGGTGCTGGTTCTGCATCTGAGTACTTGACATTTTTATGACCCAAAGGGAATATTTCAACAAGCACGATGCAGGTGTGGTTAACTCAAAAAAACTTTTTGTGACAGCTCTAATGTCGGTTTCACACTACACCGTTTTCACAGTTAACTCAAGTGGCACTGCACGATGTGAAATCAGCCACTGACTGTAAATACTGGACAAACTGTCCATTCACATGACCCACATGATTCATACAAAGAGCCTTTGGAGCCCATTTCTCCCTGCGGCACCAAAGACGTGGGACAAAGCTGTCAAAGCCAACAGCAGAGCTAATGTCTAGCTGTCAGTCAAATGATGCCATGGCATCTGATTGGTCAGCTTTAATGCTTGATATAAATTTATCTACTGAAGCCCCCCCCACACACACACACACATCATAGATGTAATATGTAACCACAGAAGAAAAAGCTAATTTTGTACCAGGCTGTAAATAAGTTTAATTCTGCTGTAAAGTTGTCACTTTTAACATGGAGGTTAATGGGGATTTGCTCTGTTTTGAAGCCAGCACCTAGTGGTCAGTGGAGGAACTGCAATACAACGTACTTCCACATGGTGGCTGCTTGGCGTGACTATGCTGGTAGGTGCATATGATTTGGAGTTTATCTCAGACTAGTCTAATTTCTTAAAGTTATCGCGTTCCAAATGTTTACTGTTCACATCTGAATTTCAGGTGATTTTACTTTTCACATTCTGAGTACTTTATTATTTTATTTATTTTGTCTCTGCTTATGTTTATCTTTTTATAATCATAATTCATGAATAATACCCATGTGTTGCACATTTGAATAGCACTTCATTGCATTTTAAGAAAGTTCAGAACTGACGTTTTGTGAGATCTTTTCAGTAGATGAAAGACTGTTTAATTATTTAATTTAATTTCCTATTGAAAAGGACAAGGACACGATTAATGCTGACTATTATTCATAATTATTATTTCAGATAGCTTGGTGTGCTATACGGTATAAAAAAGCCTTTTTATTCTGTGTGCTTTTCAACATTCTTCCATTTCCCTTTCAGTCTAGATTAAATACAATCTTGCTCCAGCCTGGTCGTTACCTCCAGTTACAGGGAAAATTAGCTGTCAGTTGGCCAAAGTCACTAACCGTCAGACTTTTAACAGGAGAAATACAACTTGATATTAAGGTCTTTGCAATAAACATTAGTTCATACGTAACAGAACCTTTATAAGTCATGTTTTAATTAAATTATGATGGTATTAATGCAAACTTCAGCTTTTTAGCAGATTGTATGCTGTTTACAGTGATTGACAGAGGTTTAAGTTTCAGAAAAAAATGGCTAAAAAAACCCCAAAATGTTAATTTTAATCAATCCACCAGTTTTGTAATTGTTCAATGCAAAATATTAAATATCCTTCAGCATGTTTTTTTTCCCCATTTTGACTGGTCGCTGTGAAATATCAACTGAATTCTTTGTCTGAGGTAATGCTTGTAAGCAGTTCAAAGGAGAAATACAAAAATAAAATGGTTGGAGAGTCGAGAAAGTGCAACGTGACCCCCACCACCTGCCCCACCCCCCCGGCGCTTGTAGGGCTCATTTGAGTGAGCTGTTCAGGTTTTCAGGGACATCACAGAGTCCCTGTGAGTGACCCCGCCTCCGTTTATGGATTTCCACCCAGCTGCACATAGTGCTGCATTTGCTATAAAAAATTAATTAATTAATTAATACTAATGATGTAAATCTCTTGTGCTCTGGCTTTTTGAGTCAATAGAAAATTGTCATCAGAAATCACTAAACTAGAAAGAAATGATCTAATAATCCTCTGCTGGCTCTTTGGCTAATCTTCTTGTGTCCCAACTTTAAAATCCAGTTTATTTGTCTTCAGTCCTTGTTTTTGTTTTTTGTTTTTTTTGAGAAAGATGATGTGTATTATGAGTTCCCCTTTGGAGCCACAATCACATAACTGATAGACAAGGGTGAAGAGTTTCCCCACGTTAACCGTTTTTTATGTTGGCCTCACATAAACAGCATAAAATGGAACAGCAGTGAAGCTCAGGGTTTCTCAGGCTGATAATGTGATGGAGGAATGATGGCATGACTGACTCATCTTAACTGCTGCTGGACCATTACGTTAATGCAGTGCTCTGATCCCTGGCGCTGTGTTTTAACTAGTTTGGGCCAGCCTAAAAGAGTGATCAGTACCAACTGTCAGCGGCCAAACGGCAGACGAGGAAAATGGCTGTACTTGAAACTGTCAGGAAAGTCTTTTTCTGTCAGTTAGGTGAATAGCAGCTTGAGCTCTCAGGCTTATTTTGTATCATGTTTTGCAGGGAAGCACAAAGCTGTAGGATGGATTTCAAGAAGCCATTGAAGGAGGCCAAAGAGGCTGCACTTCTCAACCAGAGAGGGTTGCTGAAGACCACACTCTTAACTCGTCTGTTAGCTCATCTCCCGGCTTCCGTTAGGAAATAAACTATGAAGCAGTGAGCAAACAAAGAAGTTCAGTAAAACAGCCTAATATCAACCAAACTCAAACACACAAGAGGTAGAAAGAAACAAAAATATGCATCTTACTAATACAACAGCAGCAAAGCTAGGACGCCATCTTTCTAGCGGTCCTCTGCTTCTCTCGCTAACGCCAGCGGGTTTATGTCAATCCAACAGTGACCCGTTGACGGGATGTTAATCAATCGTTCTCTCACTTTCTTTGCTGACTAGTGATAATGGATGTTAAATAACTTCATCTTATGCTTAGTCTCTGGCTAAGTCCACCTAGCAAACATTGTGACATGTCCTGTAAAACTAGTTGTATCCTTTGATTGGCAGCTGGGAGGCGTGTCTTGCTGAGCGAGGCTCATTCACAAACGTAGGTAGTCCTAATGTATGTGATGCAGACGTGCTCAGGCTTTGGTGGAAGTTAAACTACTGCTAAAATAATTATAGAAACATCAAGTTCAGTTGTGTTGCTTTAAAAGTGAGTTTTATTAGATAAGCTTTTATGAACATTTATTATTGCAATCAGCCCTGCTTCATAAACGATTACTAGTCTAAATGCCCTTCAGCTGTCGGGGAGACGAAGGAACCTACAGAAACCACCATCAAGTTTTAACACAGCTTAAGTTCCTTTGAAGTAGGATTGTATGATGTTGTTTATCCGTGAGAACATGCTGCGCAGCAAGCTTCAGAGCATCCCAACACCATATGTTTGTACTTTGTTTTTGCCTGGCACCTTATATCGACTTCCTTTAATTAAAGCACTTTGTTACCACAGACAGTACAGATTTAGAAGGATAAACAGTTTCTAAATTTACCTACAAGAGAGACTGCACTCCCGGTGTGGCGAATCAAACAGGAGCACTGACGTGGAACCTTATTAACGAAGGCTACTGCTGTGTATGAGGTCCTACTAAAAATATATAATTCTCGGGGATTCCTGCGGTCACACAACTTTGCGACTTTGCTTCAGCAGGTAGTTGTTCTTAAATAACTCATTTCTCCAGGACTTGGTACTGGATGAAAGAGCACCAAGTATGCAGATTGTGTTTATACCTCCAACAAAATGGTGCCTAATTTGCACAAAAGTGCGTGTGGAGCATGACACCACTCAATATATGGAATATGCACCGACTGCTGTTTCTAAGAAAAATTGCATTAGTGGGGAATTGATTTACATCCTGCGTGTTAAAATCTACCCAGACATTAATAATGTTACAGCAGGGACTTTGTAGCAGCAAAGTTTATAGACGTCAGCTAAACTGTCATGCACATTTTTGTCATGCTCACTGTCATGATCACTGAATAGAGAGTGATGCACTACTGGAAAGTGCTGTGCATAGAAACTAAGACGCTCTCGCTGCTCGCCATCAATATATCAATACATTTGGCTCATCAGAGAATATCCAGGGCTGGAGCTTGATCTCGTGGAGCTGAACGAATACTAATAGCATTGGACAGCAGTTGTACCCTGACCCAATTTCAATTCTTCTAACACCACGGATTTACTGAAAGGCAGAAAATGTTATGCTTTTATAAGATTTGAATTACTCGGGTGGTGAATTTGAAGAATTACTAGGTCTGCAATCAAAGTTTGGACTGGGAAGAAAAATTACAGACCAGCACTGTATGAAATAAATGTTTCATGGCAAATAAAATGCATTTGCGATTAAAAAGACCCGGGCTGAAAAGTAAAAGTAAAGCAAAAGTACTCCCCCATATTTTATTATGAAAGACAAATGTGTCCGGTAGTCGTGCCGTTCAGCCGAATCTGGCAGTGGAGGCCGACGCTGAATCATGTCAGACACGTTTGTAACAGTTCGTCTCAGTCGGAGTGAAAACTTGGAAACATCCTCAGTTAGTAAAGCAAAGTGAGTCAATGGAGAAGATGGAGTGGGAGCAAAGGAGACAGAAAGTCGATGTTCAGGTATGTTTACACACAACTTTGTCTCAGTAATGGCAAGAATGGTTGGTTGAAGTGGTGCATGTAGATTATTTTCACTCAGGTAAAGACTCGTCTTACATCTTTCAGCATCGGTCTCTGCCTGCAGAATTCACCCCAGATGCATCTTGCATTTGTATCTCAATCAATAATTTGCTTTAGTTCAAAATAAAATGAGCGCAAATAATTTCCTCTTTGTGTTACAAACGATTCAATAAGTTTAACAGCAAAGAAACAATGAAACAATTAGAATATGCAGTGAAATTCTGATGAGGTGAGTTGTGAGCAAAGAAAAAGAACTCAGCGAAACCTCATTTAAAGACTGAATATCGTCCCTCGGAAAAGTACAAACACAACTGCAACAGATGCCCTTGAGACGGACTTCACAATTACATTTTAATTCATTAGCGGCCTGCAAAGTCAACCCACTTCTGAATGGTTCTGCTTTCTATTTCTATTATTCCATATTCTCCTCTACAAAGATCAATATGAGAGAGCACCATTGTGGATTGTTTGTTTGTGTCTTCAAATAGTTATGCTAGAGGAAAAAAAAAAAAAAGGAAAAAAAAAATCAAATCTCGAGAAATACCAACATGAACACTTTCAGCATTGTACTGTTCAAAGTGTGAGACACCCAACACATGGCTCACAATAGCGGGGATAGCACAAGCACTTATCCAGCAGACTGTAACATCATGCTTCAGCAGAGCTCCTGAGGCCAAAGCTGCAAGCGCTCTGATAGAAAGAGAGAGGCACCTTTCTGAATCAGGGCTGTTCATTAGATTGTGTGAAATAATCTACCTTTAGAAAAGTGCTGGAGCATGCTGAACCCCAGATTTTTCAGCGCGGTTTACCATTACCATTTTACCTCTAAATTGAAATAAAAAAAAAAAAAGTGGAATACGAATAAATGAAAGTAAAGTAAAATTCACAGGTAAAGTGTAACTGATTTTAAAAATGTGGAACTAAAGTAACCTTGACGCCTTCTCCTTGCTGTGCCGTTATTTTGTTTGTGTTGTGTTGCACTCTCTGTTCATCCATAGCTGATCTCTGCTTAATGGACTAACCTGCCAAACTTGCAGCAGTACAAACACAAAGGACCTGCTGTTTTTTAAAATGATTGAGCCATGACTTGTCAGCAAGAATCTACTTTCGCCCTTGAATGCTGATTACGCGATGTTTATGCAAAGTCATGCACGCGCTCCCGACGGATCTACGACTGGAATCACAAACTCTTAAAACAAATCTTAACATGTCAGCGGAACAATGTCAATAAAATGACACTTCACTTGGTGTCAGTATTTTCAAATCTTTCCCTGCCCCGCCAGGAATTCGTCATTATCAAAATCGGTGACACAGTTCCAACAATCGGGCTGACAGCTGCCCTAAAACAAATTAAAATGCATGAACTAAAAATGCAAATCATTTCAAAGTAGTTTCCCGTTTTAAGTGTTTGCTGGAATCATTGTTCATGCTGTGTAGGGCAAAATCAGAGGCGTTCTTTTATTAATATTTAAATTGCACATGGCAAACTTTGAAAGTTGCCTGACTTTTATGAGTTTCTAATTGCTGAAGCTGCCTCGTCCTCCTCAGCTTTGTTTGCAACTCAGTTGTGAGCTGCTGAAATTGAGATGGGAGAGCCTGATCTTGGTTACTTTCATGCTGATGACCCAGATGAAAATCAATTGCTGGGGTGGCGAGATCAAGTTAATTACTGCACCCCTCAATGGCAAATGGCATAATTGAATCATGATTTTGCTGAATCACATGATTTCCCAGCAGCCTGGTGGTTGTCAAGGGCTGTGGACCATGAAATTAATACAGGCAAGGCCCTGAAATGAGCCACAGCTGCAGTTGAGTAAAACTACAAGACACTGCAGATCATCCAACAAAACTGGGGCATTTTATGCACACGAGTCAAAATGGACTTCAGTCGATGGCTGCACTGGCTTTTACGGCAAACAAACATGACGGACTGTGTGACATACAGTAGATTCTGTTTAACTTCTTACTGTATGTGCCATGCTCTCAATAATTTGATCCGACACTTCTATTAATGCTGGTTCTAGACTTTGGCCAGCTGCTTGGGGTAATCTTTAAAGGCACGTTGCCACAAATTTATATATTCCTCTGAAAAACAGAAGCTCTCGTCAGCCCATGCACATGACTACTCATTATCAATGACAATGATTATTATCAGTTTATAACAGTCAAAATTGTGATTAATTGAGTTTATTTACCAATGAGGCAGAAGGTGAGTGGTTTATGGTATAACTGACAGCATCTTCATTGGTCCACAGCCTTAAACGTTGCATTTTCAAAGTAAAGGTTCATCAGACTTTCTTTTTCTCGCTAATCTATATCATTCTACACAGCGTTATTATCCTGCGGCATGATGATGTTAACATGAGACACCCATTCATCCAGGAAGTATGTCTTGTTGCAGTTCCTCAAGTGACCACTAGGTGCTGCCTCCAAAACAGAAATCTCCATTGACCCCCAATGTTAAAAGATTACATCCTGGTACAAAAATCGTTTATTTATATATTTTTTTGCTTCCATGACAACTGTGTGGGGTGACTTTTTTGTACCATATCACATAAATTTATGTTAAGCAATAAAGTTGACCAATCAGATGCCAGGATGTCATTTAACATGCTCGACTGACAGCTAGCCATTGGCTCTGCCGTCTCTTTGCAACATGGTGCCAAACAGTTCAGGGAAAAGTGGGCTTCAAAGGCTCTCTGGACTAGAAACCGATGGGCAACGTGACCAGACAGCTCCTCCAGTATTTTACAGTCAATGGAAGACGTGAGTGGTCATCGTCCGTCTATTTATCGATGTTGGCACTGATCTGTTAACTCTTGGTTGATATGGGTTACAAATGACAAACATGGTTATGTTTGGACGTAGCTAAGGTTAGAGAATTATCCTTTTCACGTTTCACTGGTCATGGTTCCGGGTTCCTGTCATTTCACAGGTAGGAATCGGTCCCATATCCCATATAGAGATTTCCAGCCATTGATTATGGGAGTGTTACGTTTTACAGATGCAAACAAATTGCACCGGTGGAACATTTTTCTGGTGGGACGAGGCGATGCACACATAGATACTTCATTGATCTCAAATGCAAATCATAATGGACAACACTGCACAACCAAGAGATCAGTCAGAAGACTTTATATAAAATATAACACACCTCTAGATGTGTCCATCCATCGTCTATATCTGCATCAACCTATTCAGGATCATGGTTGATGTAACTATGATGAAATGGTTAAAAATATAAATGTGTGAAAATTAACATTAGAAAGTATATCTGTCAGGCTTTAAATACAGACGTTTATCTATCCAGTCGAAGGAACTGTGTGTGCAGGTGTTAGAACAATTTTATAAAAGATGCGTACGGGAGATAGTGCAGTAATAATTTTCAATAATAAGAACAATATGTACAGATATGTGGTGCAATGAACGATGTGTTCACCTGTTACACAGAGGCGAGCTGTTTCAGAGTTATTGTGGAAGAATGATTTCCTGAAGTGTTCTTTACGGCAGCACTTTTGAATGAGCTCTGACTCTAGTGTTTCATGGAGGGGCTGGGATGGATCGTCCATGATGGAGAGCAGTTTGTGCAGTGACCTCCTCGTTCTCACTGACTCGAGCGGCTGCAGGTTCGGACTAATGATTGTTCTGGCCTTGTGAATGAATTTATTGATCCTGCTCACATCTCTGACACTGATGCCGCTCCACCAGCAGACCAGAGCAGTGCAGATGGCACTCACCAGCACAGACTGGTAGATCTCCAGGATCCTGCAGCACAAAATAGTCTACACATCATGATTTTCCAGACTGCGTTTGACTCACGGCTGGTTGTATAACTTCTCAACCATGATGTTAATCAGTAATCATCTCCTTAGTGGATCTAAATACTTTTGTTTTTTTAAAGGTGGAGCTCTGATATTAAATTTGCTGCATCATAAATGTGTGAAATGTTAGTTTTGGGATTTGTCTGGCTGATGGACATACATACCACTGGCATGTACTGACTTTGCCAACATATGCAGCACTGGCTACATCCTGGCTGCTGCTGGAGTGTAATTACTTTTATTATAGCATTGTTTTGTGTGGACAGAACTCAGTATGCAGATAAAGCAACTCTGTAATCTCTAAGCAACAAAAAACTTTCCATTGTTGGGTCAGAAACCAGCAGAAGAATAACTGATGCTGTAAAACATTTTCCTGCTCGCTACGTAATAAAAAGCCACGTGCTGTGAAACAGTCCGGGCTTGATGAATCGTTTCAGTGGCTAGCTGTAGACACAATGTGATTGGCTGATTGACAGAAGCAACCTTGCAACCGCGACGCATGAAAGCCACAATTTAGTTGCGCAAACACTTGACACCCCCCCCTTCAAAGTGAACAGACAAAAGTGCATGATGACTCCAAATCTTTACATTTGCTCTATGATGCCATAGAAGCAAACATTTTGCTAGTTTTTCATATTAGTGTTGATGCAAATAAAAATGTAATCCTTCATGTGTAAAAAAACTATAATGGAGTTTGTTTTTTTTCTTCTTTTCAATCATCTTATTAGAAGCACTTTGTGTTAAAAGTACCAAAAGTGCTCTTGAAAATAGAAAAAGCAACAAATAAAAAGAGTTTGAAACACTTCTTGCCACACATGCTTAGCTGGAATTGCACAGAAACATTTCTAACTCAGGTTTTTACAGCACATGCTACCATTTAGATAACATCATTAGGACGTACAGAACATTATACATATTGAATTGTTTACTGCATTATTGCAAATTACTTTTTCCCGACCAGAAAATTAGTAATAATATTGAGGGAAGTGATGCAGGCATTAAAATCTTTGGCTAATTGACTCAAACATATTAGCTTCTTCAAAAGAATCCTAATTAAAAAAAAAAAAAAAGAAGTAATTTAACATCACATTCCAATAAAGCAGCTGGGATTCTTGGCTTGATCCTAAAATGACAGGATCCGTTTCATTTTCTCCTTAAAACTAAGAAAGCAGAAACTGCAGCTGTCCCTTAAAATCAAGTAGTCACCATATCTGAAAAAGCTATTTCTGCTGCCCTGTCCAAACCACAATTTCCTGGCTAAATCCACTTGATGTGTCAACATGTAATCAGTCCAATTTGAAAATGGGGAACGGGGGAAGGGGGGTTAGAAAAGGAAAGCTGAAGAAAAATGAAGCATGGGGAGAGAGTTAGGGGGTGACTGCCGCCCACCGCTGCCTGGCCCTGACACCTTGTGAAGAGTGCTCATTCATCACGCGGCGCAGGGCTTGAGCCTCCGTAAATCACTGTGGATAAAGGACGCGCCATAAAGAATGGAATTGTGAAGGTAAGGGTTTTAAATCCCCCTAGATGATCCGAGATAAACACGGAGAGACTTTTGACAGTCCCTCGTTACCGCCACAAGCGAGCGGAGCTGTCACCACTCCCTCCTCGCCTTTCATCTCTTGGTAACAGTCTGGCTGCTAATATCCTCAATTATCTCTGCAATATGTTGCTGGGAAAAAGGGAAAGTTCCGAGGAGGCATTCACGCAAGTTTAAAAGTTTTAATTTGACAGCTTGTTGGTGTAATGATGAGTCAAGATGGGGGGGTCGGGGGGGATACGGGGGCCAGCAACTCACGCTGCGAGAGTGACAGGTGATTGGTCCAGACTGGGAATGTCAGGAAAGCAAATAGATGCTTTGCAGGACACAGGGAAAAAAAAAAAAGAAAAGGTTCCCCCTCCCCCCCAAAAATAAAATAAAATAATAATGATTCATGTTGTTGCCTGGAATTCCTGCATGACACATTTCTTTGACTAAACGTTTATGCTACAGAATGTCTGGTCCCTGAACCCCCGTTTGTTCCTAAATACCATCAGACTGAGCGAATATCGAGAGCTAATATTTTATGGCCAAGGGAGGGCTGAAAGGATAAAGGTGTTTTCATTGTGTAGAAATGCACAACTTCAGCATTTGCACACGCAGATGTCTGTCAAAGTGCACGATGGAGACACAAAGGGCACGAGACTGCCACTCGAGTTACCTCCGGTTATCAGTGTAACCAGTTGTCTGTATCCTTTTCTTTGTTTTCCTTTTATATTTTATTTTAATCTGTTACTTGTTTCTATTTTCTCCAGCCA
>JBAMYA010000023.1:1214998-1247496 GCA_037176975.1 Arrhamphus sclerolepis | reverse complement strand
GAAAGAGAGAGCACCTTACTTCACTTCAAAGCCACTTCACAGCGACTCATACCGATAAAATACGAAGAAGAAAAAGATAACCTACGTGAGAAATCTAACACTGTTGCCGTTGCCAGGAGGAGGCAAAATTCCTGGCGACACATAACGGGCAGCATAAATGCATAAGTTACATATCTAATACTGATCACAGCCGTGAATCCTATAAAAATCAATGTGCTGTGCTAATGAATAGAATGGATGACAATCAGTCATTAAGTCTTCCCCAGTCTAAATCTGATCTTCCCCAGATGCAATCCATCGGGGGTGTCAAGGATGTGGGAGCAGGTTAAAAATAAACATAAAAACATCATTGGTCCTTCTAATATAACGTCAGGCTGGAATAAAGCTTTAAGCTTTGGCCACTATTAAATCATATCCGTAGGGGCCTGAAGACAGGTAGATACTTTATTGATCCCAGTGGGAAGTTCACAATGAATAAAATTAATAAAATCCATCCAGATGTTGAGCTGTGGTAGAAAGTAGTGGGCCGGTGCTTGTAAACTTAAACTATAACAGTTTACAAAAGCAAAATATAACTGCAGGATCAGTAATTGAACCCACTATCGTCCGACAGGCAATTCCTTGAGAGCTAAAGTCTCCTGCTACAAATGACATGTCGAAAATTGACTTATTGTATTTTTCCTTTTATGGGCCAACATCTGGGAAACATTTTACCAATGAACAAACGTTCTCCATGTGACATCTTGCCAATAAAACTTTTTACATCTTGCTGACGTCTGTAAGATGTATGTGTGCTGTGTAATGACTGTACATAATAATCAGCCATAGAGAAGAACGATTCTAAATGGCTCTGATAATAATGCTGTCTGGGAGAGCACGTCATTTTCCCCAAAAAGCTGATTGGCCAGTGGGCGGGGCTTTAGAAAGGATTGGATTCAATCCTGAAAGTTATCCTGCTCTGGAGCAGGTTAGCCGTTCAGCGTACGTTACCCCGGTGACGTACCTCAATAAGCAACTACCCAGTTTCATGATACAGAAAACCCAGGATTAACCCTGAAGTTACCTCGCTAAAGCCAAATCTCACTTTGTGAAACAGACCTCAGCTTAAATGGACGTTCTGCTGTTGCCAGTCTTAAACGGAACACAGAGCTCCAAAAACAAAACAAGCTTAATTAACCAGGCATTGTTTTCAACAATGACAAGTTCAGAAATCCATCCAGACCAGTTTGAACCAGAATCAGACCCAGTTTGTGAAAGCTGTCAAGTGGTGGAACTGCAGCAACATCCTATGTTTATCGGCTCACTCTGTACGATTTTTTTCAGTCTTATAAGGCTAATTCATGTTGCAGTGTGAAATCGGTAGATATTTAATTTACAGCATGTTACACCGTGTGACTAATCATAGGCTGAATTGTGGCTACGACAGAAGTGTGTCTGAGTGTATTTCAGGCTGTAGTATCATAGCATCATTAGCCGGTTGATGCTAATGTGCTAATACACCAATGACTCGAAAATTAGCAATGCTGTAGTGGCGTGCAGTTCCTTTAAAAAAAAAAAAAGAGCTTCATAAAAAAACAGAAGTGTGTTCTTGTTTATTTGAGTTTCACATTTTTCTTACCATTTCTCCGTTGTATCTGACACTGTTGTTGCTAGGCTAGTTGCTACGTGCTGATGTTTACATTATTCACATTATACCGGCTATATCATGGTTTCTCATTGTTTGGGGTAGTAACATGATGACGCTTAACTGGAAGCTGTCCTCACGTACGTGCATGGCCTCTTCAGTCACTGGTAGAACCTGACCAGTACATCTGATGAGGCCTGAGGAAGAATCTCCTCACTTTCTGGTGCAGCGATTTTGTCCCAAAATAAGGTCTTGTACTGCATAGCTGACGTGACTTGGATATACCGTGTTTATTGTACAAAGAAATGTAACATAATATTTCTTTTTTTGAGCTTACAGTAATGTCCAAAGTAAGAATTCAGTTAGCTTTGGCAGGTTTGTCCCACCTCTTACCAATATGGCGCTGTGCAGTTTGAGGTAAAATGGGCTTCAAAGGCTCTGTACAATCTACAGGTCACGTGACTGGATGGTCCATCCATAGTTTATACAGTCATTGGTTGCAGCACTTTAGCTGAGTCCAAAATCACAGAGAAAGCATGCTATGTCTTCTTTCAGTCAAGGACTTAATCATTCCACCAACCACGCAGGAACGGCTCGAGCTTGATGTGTTACAGCCTCCTATCTCGCTAACCAGTAGTGCATCCATTTCCCAGCGCCCTCTGTGCTGCCGCAACACCTACAGAGCTCCAGTGTCCATCAAACTCCCTCATCACGGGAGTTGAGGAAAGTTTTCTGGAAGGGACATGTTCGGCTGAGCTGGAATAACCCCGCCCCCCGCCCCTGCCACCGTGTTTTGTGGAATGTTGCAAACACACAAGAAATGTTCGATATGCTGATTTGTCAGGCGGATGACAGGGTGTTGTTCCGTACTTTCATCGGCTGAGTGAGCTGATGTCTGTCAGGGTGGCAGACGTCTCTGACATCACAAATGCCGCTGTGCTGCTCCTCTCGATGGCGGGCCGACTGCACGGACAAATTAATTCTTAAATCAGAGCTGCAGGCTTGGTGACAGATGTACCTGAGAGTGACACAACTTTCACTGAAGAAACAAGTACGGTAACTAATTAGAGCAGAGATCCAACACAAATGTTTAATGAAGAGATAATATATTACCACACAGTTCTGGAATAATAACGCTCCTTCGTCATTTGTCTTTCTGTCCTTCTTGCACTTTAAAAGTATCGACTCACTTTGGGAAGTTTTAGTGCAAGTTTTAATAAGTTTTCTCTTTAGTTACTATTCCATGCATGCGTTCATGATGAAGTACTCTTCCCCTGGTTTTCATTTAGTTATAGAAGATTAATCCATTTTAAGGCACATTAAGCTTATTTGTTGCCTTTGGCTTCCCTGTATCTTATAAAGATTATTTTGTCATTAAGCCACCTAGGTTACTTGTTTCCTGATTTAATGTTTTTGGATGAACCAAAAATAATAATTATAAATAAATAAATAAATATATATATATATATATCCACCTCTGCTTTTGTGTGTCACATTTCCCATTTTAATCTCCTCCATCTTTTCAACCTTTCAACGCTGGACAGAAGTTCAGAAAGTTCCAGCATTTATTCAAAATTTATGCTAAGTAAAGAAAGTTGAAACCTATTATTTCACAGTGATTCTTAACATACTCTGTATTTCCTTTTTTTCCAGGGTATTATGTGATATTTTGTCCTTCGATAAATGAGGAAATTAAAAATTGTAATAGTCTCAGTAATGGAATTTATAATCATGTCCATTAATCTGGGAGCGCTTATTTCATTCGCTGTGGTTCTTCTTTGAACGGTCAGCAAGACTTCAAGTGTGATAATGATGTCACAGACTAATTCATAAAAAAAAAAAAAAAATCAGCTAAACAACTAAAGCTTGTTTATAAAACTGTTGTCAGGATTTAAATTTGACGAAAGATCATAGGTGGATTTGTCATTTCTTATTTTCTAAAGTTAGGATGTTTTATATGCAGGTCATGCAACATTGCAATGTATCATTCTTTACCTTCATCTGGATTCAAAATGCAAATTCTCCACTGCGCAAAGTCAGAAACATTACCTGGCAAATGTTCTAAAATTGCCAGTAACCTTGTCAAGCTGTTTGTAAATTAAGTAAATGTATTTTACAAGTATTCTTATTAAAGTCCATCCTCACGGACCCCCAGAGATGACATCTGAAGCAAAAATATGAAATTGTGGCCTTGTACATTCGTATTTTGTGGCCTCAAATTAATATTTCATGGCCACAAATGAATACTCTGTGGCCTCAAATGAGTATTTTATGGACTCAAGTTATTATGTGATGATCTCAAAATAATATTTGATGGCCACAAATTAATATTTTGTGGCTTCACATTAGTATTTTAGGGTTTCAAAAGTGTATTTTGTAACCTTAAATTTATATTTCATGGCCACAAATTAATGCTTTCTTGCCTCAAAATAGTACTTTGCAGACTAGGATTACCAATTACCATGAATGACCAATTTCAAATACTAATTTGAGGCAATACTTTCTGATTTTATTTTTCAGAAGTCTTGGGGTTTGGTGCTCATGTGCAAAACAGCCAATGCTCTGTTTTGATCTGTTTTGATTTGACTGTCAGTGTGGGTTGCCAATTATTCTGTAGTATTAATTTGTGCCCATGAAGTTCTAATTGAAGGCCACAATTTAAAGTTTTATTTCAGATGTCATGTCTGGGGCTCTATGCATCCTGATCCAAAACGATCAATATTCAGCAGAGGCAGCTGATATCTGCTAACTGGAAAGCGTATGCCAGCACCTGATGTTGTAGTGATGGTAATAGCACTGTCAGGTTTGACAATGTGGAGAAAGCAATACCATCATTTCCCATATTCACTTGTGAAAATCTCATTTTGCTTCCATCTCTTCACTAACGCAGAGCTGTCAACGTGTAATTCAATGAGTGTCACCACTGCGCTTGAACGTTTTCCTCATTTCTTTTGCCGACATCATTTTTAACCGCCCAGCAGGACGTAACTTCAGCTGCGTTTAAATCATCATCACGTGTTTGTACAAAATTATAACGCAATCTGTCATCTTTCTTTGTTACAAAATGGCTCTTTGTTCGGATTCTGGTTTAAGGGCGACGCGTGATGTGTACACCTGAACAACAGCCAACTGAATTCAGCCTTAAACGACTCTGAACTGTGGGTACTTTACTTTCTTCCTGTAGTGAAATAAATGTCACAACGGAGCAGCCATTGCAAAATATATTCAACCCAAGTCGTCCCACTTAGACCAGTGTTTCACCGTTCAAGTTTGAAGTTTTATGGCTCCTACAGACCTGATTCAAATCACTGTGAGCTTTTCATCTGCCAATGAGCCATTCATCTGAATCAGGTGTGTTGGAGCAGAGAAACATCTAATTCCTGGTTCACACTGTTCCATTTCCACAGTCTTCTAGGTTTAATGCTAGCCACATTGCACAACATGAAATCGGTAGATAATTCATTTCCGTTGCTGAAGCCAGAATGCACCGATGAGTCGAAAGTTAGCGTTGTCTGATATCTTGATAGCAACCAGAACCGATGAGTCGAAAGTTAGCGTTGTCTGATATCTTGACAGCAACCAGCAGCGATGAGTCGTAAGTTAGCGTTGTCTGATATCTTGATAGCAACCAGAACCGATGAGTCGAAAGTTAGCGTTGTCTAATATCTTGATAGCAACTAGCAGCCTGCTAATGACGCACTGACATTACATTTTACATTACATTACAATCTCTCAATGTAAACATGCTGTAAATTAATTATCTACCAATTTCATGTCGTGCCCCGCAACTTGAATTAATCTGGAAAGATTGTACAGTGTGAACACGACATAAAACATGGAACATTGATAGTTTATCTGTTAAAAGTACAGTTGTCTTCTATTCCACAACTCTAAATAAATATCAATCCTATCATCTACTGTACGTGCACCATATGCATATAAATCATCTCTAATGATAAATACATATACACACACACACACATATATATATTTATATATATATATATACACATACACACACACACACACACACATACATATATATTTTTAGTCATACTCAGAAATGCTTTCTCACATGGAGTTTCCACAGACCGTGTTCGGAAAGGCGGATGGACTTTGCTCGGGTCACTGGAGCAGAGCCAGTTCAGTTTTTACAAGAAATGTGCAAATATGGAGAAGGAAATCACAGTCCACTCGCTGTCTCACTCTCATTGGGTCTCTCATGTGTCCTCATTACCATGAACACACACAAATATGAGTTCTGCATATTGTCGGCCCTGTGATAGTTGGACATATGATGAGCATTTTATAAGAATAAAACATGTAACACAACTGATGGTGGACAAAATCAATGATTAGCATGAAACATAAAATGAACAACTAAAGTTTTATTTTCTTCACCTGCACTTTTCAAATTCAGGAATGAACGTTGAAGCTTCACGTTGAAGAGATAAACAGACGCTTCAAACTTGCTGACAGCCGAAAGAAAATAGAAAAACCACAATCACAGGTTTGTTCAGCACAAACTACTCCAGAAGTGCACTTTGGTTAATAAAATCCATTTCCAGATGGACATTTTTGTTTATTCCTCTGAAAGGCTTTGAGTCATTTGTTTGATCCGTTTCCTTGTGTAAGTACAAATCTTTTTAATTCTTCTCCCAATCTTTTCCCGGAGATTCAAAGATTCAAACGGATCATTTACATACAAAAGGATGATCCTTCTGTCTCTGCCCTGCGAGTGACGGGAATTATCTGTTGCCGGTTTGTTTCCACGATAAGAAGTGTGAACAACACTTGATTTTGTTTGTGAGCAGACCGACACTGGAGTCATTTTCATCAGCACTCTTGTTCAGGTGATGTTCCTCCAGGCTGGCTGATTTCAGGGCTTATCTTGTTAAGAGCCCCCCCGCTTCGCCGCAGCTCTCTGCGACTGTCAGAAACGGGGCGGGGGTGGGGGGGCGGGGGTGGGGGTGCACACATTTCACCACTGTTATTGGTGATTGGAGAGTGACACTAATTAAAGTCATTGATGTTTAAAATCAAGCATCCCGCTTGTTTTCCTCACAAAAAGCCAGAGAGGCTTCTCATCCCGTCCCGTCGCGTCGTTATCATGTCATTTGTTTTCAAGCGGTGTGGAGAAACCGGCACGCGTGTCACTTCATTAAAACAAACACACCTCTGGTTGGCATGGAGCTCTGCTCCAGATATTTACATTTCAATTTCAGCTTTCATTTGCTTACGGAAGGGAGTAACGCTGAAGCTCACCAAGTCTACCGCTAATCTAATTGTTATTGTAATTTAAGGACAACTGAAGAAGCAGACTATTTATAAATCATCTTTCTCCCCTCTCAACTGACTGTTATAACATAATTCTTCCTGGATTTATTACTTGAAATCTATTCTCTTCCTGTGCACATTTCATGAAGACTAAGTTACTCTGAGCTTCCATGGTTGATACTATTACAGTTTTCATAAAACTCAGCATTTTCTCCTTGTAGCTCCTAATTTATTTATCATCTGGATGGAGATTTGCAATCTGATATGTGTAATATTAATAATTTTCTACATTGTTCAGCTGAAGAGTATGAAACCCAAACAGCAACAACAAAAAAGACGGCTGAAATTGTTTTTGCAGCAACAAAGCCAGAGGAGAAAAAAAAGAAAAAACGTCGCAGGGACATTTCACAGTCATTTAAAGAAAAATCCAAACATGCAAAACATGACCTACAGAAGATGAAAACATGACAGATCATCACGTAAATGTGACGGGAAAACACAAATATACAGTTCCATCGCTGAAAATCCTGCTGTCGCTGAAAATGTTTCTGTTCACCAAAAGCGAACTGAACAAACGGCACCAAACTGCCAACAGTTCAGATCCACGTTCACGCCTGTTCACATTTCAGAAGACCATAAAATCCATCCCTCCATTAACTGCAGAAGCAGAGAGGTCCAGACCTCCTCTCCTCAGCCACCTCCTCCAGGAGGACTCCAGGATGGTGTCCTGGGTCTTCTCCCAGTTGGACCACCTCCCCTGGAAGCGTCCTGACCAGATGAACCACCTCAATTGGCTCCTCTCCACGTTGAGGACCACCATCCTCTGAGTCTCTCCTGGATGACTGAACTTCTCCCCCCATCTCTGAGGGAGAGTCCAGCCAACCTACGGAGGAAGATCATTTCAGCCGCCTGTCTCGTTCTTTCGCTCATTACCCACAGTTCATAGGGAGCAAAAATGGCAAGCAGAAGCTCACCCTCAACCTGGAGAGGCCATTCCCTCCTTCTCCGGCTGAGAAGCACGAGCTCAGATCTGCAGATGCTGATTCTCATCCTCACTGATGACGACCAAACACACGTACAAATTAACCGTAAGAAGCAAAAGCAGAACGTCCAAAGTGCAAAAGTCTTTAGAGTTTGACAATAAAGTTTCACAGAACACAATAGGAAAATATTTTTCTGGACTTGTTTTTGTTTATGTAATGTGTTTTGTGAAATTCTTTGTTTTTGAATGTGTTCCTGAAAATGACATTTAAAGAGCAGCAGACGCCTTTTCGCGGTGCTAATTTGAATGTCTGCCACAGTTACTACGGAGCCCGAGGCATGACATCTAAAGGAAAACTAAATGTGGCCTGAGATTAGTATTTGTGGCCTCAAAATACTATTTTATGTCCTCAGATTAAACGTTGAGTCCACAAAACAATTCTGAGCCCACAAAGTGCTAATTTGAGGCAACAAAATATTAATTTGCCGCCATAAAAAAAGTAATTTGACGCCAGAAAATACGAATGAAAAACAAATGTGGCTGCAATTGTGATCTTTGTTTCAGATGTCATGTCTGGGGCTCCGTAAGTTTCCCATAAACTGAAGTGGAAATCTTCTGCCGCAATATTTTATTTTTGAAAACAGTCGCTGAGTGACCGCTGGACAAATCAGCCGACACGATAAGGTGGCTCACCCCCGACTTGTCAACCTTGCAGATTTAATCAGTAACATGTTTTGCCACACGGATTTGAAGGAGTTTGACAGGTTTGCCGGAGAAGCTGCTGTGTCTGGTATTTTTGGTTTGCAGAGGGAGGACAGGCAGCGACGAGCGCTCACATCTAATCAAGCGTAGGAGGGCCCATAATGATCCTGGAAAAGAAGAGTTTGTCACTTATTTATCACCTGGCTATCCAAGTTACCTGCAAAGGAAAAGTTTGCTTTCAAGGACTCAAATGTCTTTTTCCTCGTAAACACGGTTTATTTTCTTAATGTCGTTTTTGATTTTTAACTTCAGGAAAGGCAGCCAGTAATTAAAAAAAAGAGATGTGGATGAAGAAAAAAGACACAACGTACCTTTACGCATCACATATGTGAGATTCATTGTTGCTGAAGTTGAGGATTTGCCAGGTAGATATGACTTTTACTTCATGAACACCTTCCACACCTTCATAGTCATATAACCAAATATTTCCTGAGATATTTGTGAAACAACCTCTGAAAAACCTGAAGGGCTGACAGAATTGTCAGCGTTCAGTAAAAGTGCAAGAAAGATGTTGATAATAATAATAATAATTATAATAATAATAGTAATAATAACAATATAAACTGTCCTCACTTCAGGCACCAGAAAGATGCTGATAAAGATAATAATAATGATGAGAATAATAATAATGATAATAATAATAATCATAATGATAATAATGATAAACTGGAATCACATCAGGCACCAGAAAGGGGTCATGCAAATGCTGTTGCTGGTCTGAAAGGGCCACATACACGTTACATCTATCTTAATGGATGGAAGCAGCTGTATTTGAAGGTCCCCATTAAGGACAGAGCTTTATAGATCCATATTAGATATATGTGCCATTACGCTACAAACATAATGTGCTTAATGATTGGGCCAGCCACAACCAGAGCCCATAGCCCATAATGATCTTTATCTCAGACATATTCTCACAAGCACATTAACACAAGCTGCATATTCTTTTTTCTTTTTTTTTTAACCCTGGTGGAAACAAAACGTGTGCTCTATCTGATATTTAGAGCATGTAGAAATATTTGCTGTACTTTCAGGTCAGTCTTTTATCCCCCTATAGTTATACCTGTCACCTTCTCCACCACCATCTTTTTATTTTATTTCTAAAACCTTTAAATGTCCGTATATGTATGTAAGTCCATACACTGGGAAGACTGCAGGTCTCTGCTCTGCTGCTTCCAGTAATCTGCTTCACCAAACAACAAGCAAAGCTGCTTCATTAAATTAGCTGATGAAAACTAAGTTATTTGATGGAGGAAGATACGTGTTGAATGCATTCAGGTGTCTTTAATGCATCCTGTAACAGGTGTGTTAACTTTTAAAGTTTAAGTGGTGGATGCTCTTTAGCTCTTTTCCACCATCAGGAAACAGGATTTTCAGGAGAAACACTCATAACGAAACGGAGGATTTTACACCTCGTCATTAAACGAGGGAGTCACAGGTCTGCATTCACAGCTGGTCTGAAGCTGAAGCTGGTCTTCTGATGCGATGGATCTCCAGCAGCGAGAAGGAGCACAACTCAACCCACCTGCAGCTTTTTGTCTCGTGGAAGGCCTGCAGCAGGCTGATGGTTCGCTCGGCCGCGGCGTCGTACAGATGCATGAGAAAGATTTCGCTGGGCAGTCCTTTTATTGTTCTGGACCAAACAATTTTTAAAAGTGGTCAAAGGGTGGCTCAGCTCAGTTGAGAAGTGAGCTTCGGATGGTGTGGTTCACTGATTAGATTTAATAGATTTTTCGACAACAATGGAGCTTGCTTTTGATGCAAGTCAGCGAAGCAGAGCAGAACAGGAGAAATTACCATTCAGTCTCTCAGACTTTCCATCAGTGAACAAGTAAAAGAAACTGGTGTCTTTTTGCAAAAAAAAAAAAAAAACACCCAATATTTCCCTAATATGGAAAATAAAAAGTGTTGTTTCTTTTTTTTTTTTTAAATTCTGAGTAAATAGGTCTACAAAGTTTTCAAAGCAGAACAAATAAATTCAGTTTGCTCAGAAGGAAAAGATGTTTGCAAACAGAGTCTGAGCTGAATTTACATTTCTACGCGCTTGTAAACTTGTCTGTTTTCTCTCATGGTGTTGTCCTCGCTGCAGTCTCCTGGTGGGACAGCACAGGCCTGATAACTAATACCCAATAATTTATTCTGTTATTGGTGGAAATTTGCACAAGATGGACACATTTTATTGAATAATCGGATCGATACTGTTTTCAATTAGCTGCTCAGAATCAGCCAAATTACCTCTCTCGAGGGTCCAAGTCCACCCAAGGACCATCATTTGAATAACCCTGCCTTAAGGTGCAGAGAATTGACGGTCTTTGATTTGCGACATCAGCTCTCACCTCCATGTTTGTCGAAATGGCTTTAAGGGATTCTGGATGCATGTTCCGCCTTTTATTTCTGGCCATTGTAGCATCTGGCTGGCTGCCACCGGCGGCCGCGCCCCACCACCACCCCTACTTAAGATGCAGCGTAGCCTCTACGGGTTAGGAGGGCCAGCTCTATCAATCTGCTCCCTTCCGGCCCCCACGTTCCCCTGTGCGGTTAATCACTGCCACTAATTAGTGCTAATTACTCATCGCTGCCTGGGAGAGACACCCCCCCCCCCCCTCCCCCATACACACACGCATACGCACCCACACCCACCCTTTTGGCTCGCAGTGATCTGAAGGTCCTCTGAGGCACCCGCTGCTGGCGTTCCTCAGGTATGAGAAGAGGAGGCTGCGGAGGATCTTTCGCTGCACTTCCAGCCATCAGTGGCCACAGGTGGATGTCTGCCGCTCACCTGCAGCTCAGACTGGTTTGTACTGGTCTGCTGTGGTCTGGCTGCCGGCCTCGTCTTCAGGCGCACAGGCCCCGGCCAGGCTTAATGAGCCAGCACCTTTTTGCTCCCACTGTCATTAATTGTCTGTGGCCACGACTCTGGGTTACATTACATTCGGTTCTTCTTCTTCTTTTTCTTTTTTTTTTTTTCTTCCCCGGTAATTTTCCTTTAATAGATTCAATTTGCTTTCATTTGCTTCATATTGATTTATTTGTCCTGCTTTGTCTCGTCAACCATAGAAACCTATAACTTCTTGCAAAAGTTTGCAAGCAAAATGGAGAGAGAGAGAGAGAGAGAGAGAGAAACTAATTTAATTTGCTAATATTGAGCGAATTATTAAAAGAAAAAGAGAAATGACAAATGATGTTATGGTGCGGAAGTGAGGCTTGACTAAGGTTGAAAAAACAAAAAAAAAAATGCATATTACAGATCAAGTGCAAACAGTGAAGCTTAATAACAGGCTGAAGGGTTGTTAAAAGAAAAACTCATTTTCTTCTTATGAAAGGTGAGTGCTTCCTGTCAACCTCAAATAATTGGACGGTGACAGCTGATTGCGGGGAAAAAAGGAGGCAAGCTGGTATTTTGGAAGGACATTTTAGACAAAAAGGGTTGAGGATGTGTCTGTAATGGATTGCTTTAGCCTCTGTCAGAGGGACACGGAGTGCAGCACCGTGTGTCACGAGGAATCAAAGGAAAGGGTAAAGCCTTTACCTCTCACTGACCTCCAAATCTGTCCAGCTGTGGTAACTGTGACAGATGAACCAACCACAATCACCGCACACAAACACACACACACGTGCACACACACTGCTCCAGATATGAATGCCTGCGTCTACAAGCAAGGAAAAATAATAACAAGTGGCTCTGCTGCACCACAGGAGCGTGGAGAGAGAAGAAGTATTTCAAACAGCTTAAAATCTGTAAACAATAAATAGATAAATAACCTTACAGGGATTATTAATTACTAAAAATACAGATATTGAAATCACCACAAAAAGAAATCTCAAGTGAAAGCGTGTTCAGTGTTCAGTTGGCAGCTGAACTTAGCTGACCACACGTCCTCTCGCTGAAGCTTCTGTCTGTGAAGATTTGCCGCCAAGGCCAAATGAAAGCTATATAGGAAGGATCGGCCATGAATAGCAAGCTCTGTCTGTTTATGTCTTTGTCATTACTTTCAGAGTGAATAGCACATTTGAAAGAAATCTCACTCGCAGCCTCTCAAAGGAAAGAAAAGCAGACAGCACTGCAAACTTCACTCTGTCGCCAAGATTTCACACAAATGACGGGATCACGCTCTCTTTCTGCACCGCTACCGTGATGGATTCTCATGTTTCCGACAGCTGGGGACGACTCGTTGCCATCGTTAATGTGTTCTTTTGTCTTTCTCAAATGAGCCTGCACAAGTTTGTGAAGAACTAATGGTATCCTGGTATTTATCGTGTGCCTTACTGGTTTACTCAGACATGCCTTAATGAACGTGTATAGCATTCATACACAAGTCATTTAAAAAATAAAAAAAATTTAAAAAACTTATTGATATTACATGTGAAGCATATGACAAAAATCTCCTCATCATGTGATACAATTACATACAGTACATATATAAACATGCACATGCACATATAAAGAGACTGGTAACGTCATGAAAGTTGAAATAAAATTTCTTTCTATAACTCAAATTAGTTTCTAAATGGATTCCCTCTGTTGTTACACTTGAAACTAGTTTGCTCCAAGTGTCATCTCAGTAGCTGTTCTGTTCGTTGGAAGTCTATACTCAAAGTTCACTTCAGCATTTTTCAGGTTTTAATGCATTTATCTTGGAGGCTAAATGCGACCTGGTCCGGCGGCCGACACAGCTGATCCTGCCGCCGAAAGCAGGACAATCCCCGTAATCCCTCATGTTATGTTGCAAAACCTGAAAGTGGAGAGATGTTTACAGTCTGGGGCAAGAATGCTTTTGTTCTGGGAAGCTAATGTCCTTTGACAGCTGCACTGAAGAACGTCTGTATACTGTAACAACTTCTGGAACTTGTATGAAAGGAAAACATTTAATTTTCCTTCTAAATGCAGAAAGTAGAGATGAAGAAGGAATGTATTCCGGTATCTCACTGTACAATGTTTACAGTCTTATAAGATTAATTAAAGTCACATTGCACAACATGAAATTAATTAATTGTTAATTTTACAGTTAAAGATATGCTACGACAGAAATAAACAGCCCTTATTAAGTGGCATCAGTAAAAGAGTGTATTTCAGGCTCTAAACCTAGCATTATCATGTCATTAGCAGGGTGATGCTAATGTGCTAATGGGTTGTCATAGTGGTGCTGGTGCACTTTGAAAATATAATAAATAAAATCAAGAAAAGTAAGTGTCTTTCTCCTTTATTTCAGTCGCCCTTCTTCCCTCCTTTTCTCTGTTGCACCTGGCGCTGTTGTTGCTAGGCTACTGTGCTGTGTAGACGCACTGATGTTTACGTCATTTCATGGTGGGTTCCTATTGGTCGGTTAGCTGACAGAGATGGTAGAGGCAGCGACAGGCCGTCACACTCCTCCAGATTTCTGTCGCAGTTCGTCTTTGTTCTCCAGACGGTTCTATCTTTGACCTTCCACCAGAATTTTTAAACTACGGTGGCTGATTTTTCCCATGATTCCCCATCTATGATCTGAGACCGTTGAAATCGTAGTGTGAACCCGGCATGAGAACTAAAGGGACTGCATCACCACGGTTACAGTATCAACCATGTGGTAAAAGTTAAGAAACAGTCCTGATGATGGATATAAGAGAACCATGTCAGAATCTGGAGCCGTCAGTTGTCCACTGGCGTTTGTGTCGACCGTAACTCGGTGGACTCTCTGGATCGCTCTTGTTTTCTTTTCGAGGTTGTGTAAAGCTGGAAGACGATGAGCCAGGCGTGAGCACGGGCGCATGTGCTTCTGTCAACACCACAAGTCTACTGCAACTCAGTAGATGCACTTTCTTTATTTCCACATCACAGCGACCCATCAGCAGCATTATATCATATTATCTAGGCTTATTTATGTTATACTGAACACAAAAACTATCCAGCAACAAGATAATTAGTCCCGTATTTTAAAGCAATTCACAGGGGCCATGCTTCTGTCCTTTTACTTTGCTTTTAAGTTTCAAAAAAGCAACACTTGGAGTGCATTAAACAGTCATCAGAGCCAATTTCTGCTCCATAATGTAAAATCACTGAAACTATTTTGAATGCGTTTTTGTTGATAAAAATGCAGATAAAGAGCTTGTGTTTCAGCTGCAGTGATCACAACAACGTGTCCTCGTGCATTTGATATGTTTCTGCTTGTGGAACTTTAAACTGAGAGACCAAAGTTAATTTTTTTTTTCTTAATGGATTTCTCTGAATGGAAGATATCAAGTCTCTTTTCAGCTTGAGAAGACATTTGTTTCTTGTCAGCGTACCTCCCTTGAAAGTGTATTTATCTTTTCCAGTAAGATAAATCTCCTCTGTGCCAATGTAGTTCATTAAACCTCAGAGATTCATTCAGGTTTATTTTTAGAGTGAGAGATTCGTCGTTATGGCTGTGTTGATTATCCACACAGTCTGAAGGGTTTTATTCTGCTGCTGCCGCTGAGACTCGGGCAATATGTTTCCTTGGTACAAACACGACTGAGATAAGGTTAGAGGTGATCTCCTCCATTGTGGCATTCAGTACGTTTTTAAAAATTCAGGGACAGGGACAGGAATGTCATCTCTGCACAACTGGTATTTCTTTGTCAGACACATTTAAAATGGATCATTGGTATTCATACATCCAACTGTGTTTTCTCGCTCCTGACAACATGAGGTGTGTGAAGGTCAGCCCTCCTTTGTGTTCTCAAACACTTAAAAATAAATTGTAGTTGTGATTTCTCTACCCAGTCAACCATGCTTAAATCAAAATTAAATAGTATTTTATTGTGTTTCACAAACAGTTTTGAAATTACAGAACTTTTTTTTGTTGTTGCTGTTGAGTGCTAAAGAGAGCTGGCTAAAACGAGACAGTTTTTCATTTCCAAAGGATCTTTCTTCCTTTTTTGTAGAAGCTCTGAATAAACAGAGGTTCAGCATTATAAAACATGCCAAATCTTTCTTCTGCTTCCGTGAGTCTTCTTAAGGATTTGTCTACACGGTGCAAACTAATCAACAACAACCTAATATAGCACCTATTTAGTCCAGAGACCATTCATCATGGTAGGACTAAACATCACCATGATTGGACCCAACATAATCATAGTAGGACCCAACATCACCATGGTAGGACTTAACATTACCATAGTAGGACCCAGCATCATCATGGTAGGATTCAACACCATCATGGTAGGACCCAAAATCATCATAGTAGGACCCAACATCACTATGGTAGGACCCAACACCATCATGGTAGGACCCAGCATCATCATGGTAGGACATAACATCATCATAGTAGGACCCAACATCATCATGATAAGGCCCAACATCACTATGGTAGGACCCAACGTCATCATGGGTAGATGCAACGTCACCATGATAGGACCCAATATCAGCATGGTAGGACCCAACATCACCATGGCAGGACCCAACATCACCATGGTAGGACCCAACACCATCATGGTATGACCCAACACCATCATGGTAGGAGCCAACATCATCATAGTAGGACCCATCATCATCATGGTAGGACCCAACATTACCATGGTAGGACCTAACATCATCATGGTAGGACCCAACATCATCATGGTAGGACCCAACACCATCACGGTAGGAGCCAACATCATCATGGTAGGACCCAACATCACCATGGTAGGACCTAACATCATCATGGTAGGACCCAACATTACCATGGTAAGAGACTACAAAGTTAAAGGTTTTATTAAGAAGGAGGATCTTAAGCCTAACCATCAATGCAAAGAGGGAGCCTGCCTCTGCTCAACACAAAAGCCGTTGAGAAGCTGCATATTTTCAGCGAAGGGACTCCGTCTGTATTGTTTCATTCCTTTGGTTAAGGTATTAATCCAAAGGAATTCACAAGGAAGAAACTCACTTATGGGCATTGCTAGTTACCTGAACGCTATTTTGACTCCACAAGAAAATTTAATGTTTGATAGACCTTGTTGAAGCAAGAGAATCAGGACTCAGACAGTTCAGACTAAAGGCAACTGCAGCTGTTATTGGTGTTAAGATGTTCACAGCAAGGTTGTGTGAACATAAACTTTGAATTTACCCCCTAAAAAGGAAGACAAAAGTCTCATTTATACTAATCTTCCCTTTAGATTTGAACCATTAATTCTACAAACACCAGACATCAGAGGAACTGTGATCTGTTGTATAGGATCTACTCTTTGTGGACCTGTTTTTACTTTTCCTCTTCCATAAATCCATAAATGAAGTCATAATCATGAAGAGTGAAACCCTGCAAAAGCCAAATTTAAAGGCCATTCTTATTCATTAGACAAGCTTGCTGTGTTGTTGGCTGTCGCTGCCACTGAGGGGCCTGTCCACGACTGCAGTCGACATCTGTTGGCATAATGTAGCGTTCGGGGCTGCAACGGGCAACAGGAACTGATTTATAAGGTTCTCTGTTTAAGTGGGTGTCTTAAGGTAATTATAAACTGGTGGGGGGGTTGCTACTAATTGCACCTTCCCTGATCTGTAATGAAGGCCAACCAGCGTGAATGAGGCCATCCTGCACGTCTCAGGCAGTGGAGGAGCGCAGGCAGCTGAGCTTGACCAGTTAGTGTTGGTTTAGCTCTGGGCTGGAGCGCCTCACCTGCTGTTATGCCTCGTCTTCAGCCAATTTCTCTTGAGTAATTAACTGTGGTGCCACATATGGTGCAATGGTGGAAAATCTGATCACTGGCGGATGCAGAGGAGCCGAAGAGAAAAACTGGATGCGGAAACCCTGCGGTGACCAAAGCTCCAAACGCTAAGCGCAGAGCATAAAATGGGACGGCTGGAAAATTCTTTTGACATGCACAATTAAAAACAAATGTTGTTTCCACATGACATAAATGAGTGTAATTAATCACCGAACAAATGAATTATTAGGAAGATTAGAAAATGAGGTAGATTAAGTACACCAATGAGGCTTGAATTATTAACAATATTTGTATCGGTTGATTAAGATGTTCTGTGAAGAGAGCACATTCTGGTAACAGATGACAAACTAATTAAAGGTGGAGTTTTCCATACTTGATTCATGGGAAGGCTCATGCAGCAAAAATGAATAAAATGTTTCCAAAACCCCAACATTTACTCTTTTTAATTTGCACATTTCCTCATATTTTCACCTTGAGAAAATACCTTCATTCACTTATGTTTTTTTCTTCCTTGCACATTTATTTTACTTTCACACAATTACCTTTAATTACCAGCAAGTTGACATCCAACTTTTAGGTTCTTATAAATCACGTAGAGCCATCACAGCAGCAGCACCACAACCAAATTGACAGAAAAGCTGCAGCAGATGTTTGGAACAATATTCCTACCAAGTCTGCCAAGTTCCATGGTGAAGCTAGAAGAGTTTGATGTTGCTTTGAAGGAACTTATTAGAATATGTTTCCTCATATCTGCCGTCAACAAACTGAGGTCTGAAAATGGTTCAAAAGTGGCTTTAATTTCATAGATTAGTTGTTGCCGAATGGAAGCAAAACTTAGTGGGAGGAGACGGAAGCAAAACGTGCTCAAATACGAGAAAAAGATGGATGGAATGTCTTCAAGAAATCATTTTATCTGGGCACAAGTGTTGATCACGTCTCCTCTCTGGAGGCAGAAATACTTGATACTTTGTTTCTTTTCAAAAGCTATTTCCATCACATCACCTCTTTATCTCAAACACCACATCAGCAAAGCAAAAACAATCAAATGCACAAAACTGATGGAAATACAGTGATAATGGAGGAATTCAAATATATTTCCTAATACTGCAGGCTCCACAGAAACAGCCATACTTAAAAGAGTCACTGTTTGACTCTGTACGACTTGTTTACCTGGTGATTCAGAAAAGAAGAAGTAAAGCCTCATAAAAGGTTTCCTCTGAATGCAACCCTGGTTCTGCAATAAAAAAATAACTGAACAGAAAAAATATTCAGACAAAACCTTAACCATGAACTTGACGTGGGAACAAACAGCAGGTTGAAGCTCATCCAGGAGGCACGTTTTGTTGCAGTTCCTCCACTGACCACTAGGTGCTGGCTCCAGAACAGAGCAAATATCATTGTTAAAAGCTTTGCAGCAGAATTAAACATATGTCCAGCCTGGTACGAAAATCGGTTTTGGTCTCTACAGTTTGATTTTACATCCATTTTTTTTTGTATGACATTAGATAAATATGTATTAAGAAACAGAGATGACCAATCAGATGCCAGGATGTCATTTGACATGCTTGATTGACAGCTAGTCGCTGGCCCTGCCCTTGGCTTTGTCAGCTTTGTCCCGCCTCTTTGAAGCATGGCGCCGTGCGGTTTGAGATAAAAATGGGCTTCTGAAGGATCTCTGTTGAATCTGAGTCACATGACCAGATAGTTCACCCAGTATTTACATTCAATGGTCTCGACCTGGAAGTGAATGTGAAACGATGGTGGAAGAAGAACTTTTAAAAGCTTTTAAAAAGAAAGTTAAAAACTCTGTGGATGCTTTGTAATGCGCTGCATAAAACACCATCATGGTAGTTTTAAACTGAATTTGAAACCAGTGTTTCCATCTTCATAACTAAAACAAGTATTTCAGTTTCAGCCTCTGATGTGGATATGAATCCTGTTTATAGAGCCTTTCATAAATACTGGTTCAGCATTTGGAAATGCACGTCGGTACGAGAAAGATTACTGACAAATGCAGCTGTTATCTTCAAAAAGCTTTGAAAATGCAGACTTGAAATTTTAAAACATTGGTTTTGAGGGAAAACAAGATAAATGGTCCACAGATGCCACCCGATTGTCATTTCGTACAAAAAAAAAAGCTGAAAATGACCCCTATTTCATCTTGAAATCTATAAATGAAAAACAGGAAAGAGCCTGTATTTCACTTTTCTTTTTAAAATTGAAAAACCAAGAACGGGAAATGACTGTGACTTCAGGTGCTTTGTGCATGAGCGGAAGTTTAGAACTGACTTTAACTTTTTTAATTCGCAGCTTTTCATTGGGTCTTTTTAAATGACACGGACGATGTTTTCCCACAAAGAATAATAATAAGGATAAGAAGAAGATGTCTTTGGATAAGTGTTCAGCCCTTATTAAAGACAAGAGGTTCAGTGCGATAGCCCCGGGTGATAAAGCTGCAGCACTGACGTGCACGCCGGCTGAGAGACGCAGCCTCACCGGCGGGAGTGCGCACGGCGTGATGAAAGATTGGAGGTCTATCAGTTACAAAGGCTCAGAACGATCAGTGGCACCTCTGTAACTGGAGACTGTACTTCTTCATCAGTATTTTTATGCAGATCATTTCAGCACCAGTGTTGTTTTGTTAAATAAATGTTTCATGTTGTGAAAAGGTGTTTCAGATGTGGACTCTTACATTTAGCCAACAAAGTTAAACTGGTAAACTGGTGATGACAATAGTGTTTTATTCATTTATCTTCATATGAATGAAGACTACATGCACATTTATAACCTGATAATCTTAGTGCATCGTCTCTTTCATGATTATTGCAATAATATTTTCAAACTAGCGCTTTTTTTTTACTGTATATACTCAGCGTAGCCTGTATAAAATAGTCTACATTAATGTCATTAATACATCTGAAACTACGATACTTTGATTCCTTTCATCTCCAGGGACAGTTTGGTCTTGCTGAAACTTGCATCTGTTAATTCCATGCAGATGATGATGTGGTGACGTTGCTTCATTCCAGACCAACTCTGGACATGACCAGCAGGGGATGCTGGGAAAGGGTTGGCAAAATTCTATCTATACATCAGCCCTGTCATTTATACACTTGCGATCTTTTATCACAGATATCATTAGTAAAACCCCGTAGAGAAGGTGGAATGTTGGACCGTTCTTGCTACGCACGCTCCTGCCAATCAGGATGCGCCTCTCAGCCGGCGTGCACGCCAGTGCTGCAGCTTTATCACCACAGGTCATCACACTGCACCTCTTATCTTTCCTAAAGGCCAAATACTTATCCAAAGACATCTTCTTATTATTGGTATTCTTCTTCGTGGGAAAACAACATCTTCCAGGTCATTTAAAAAGACTCGCTGCGAAATCGGAAATTCAAAAAGTTCACGTTTTTCTCGATTCCATTTTTCCATTCATGCACACACGGAGTCGGTTCAGAGTCGTTTCCTGTTATTTGTTCACAGACTTCAAAACAATAATAGAAAAAAAGGTCATTTTCTGTTTGTTTGTTTAATTTCAAAACAAAAATTGAAAGGTCGCTGTGTACACAGACCTTAGACGCTGTGGGGGGGGGGGGGGGGTTGCCTTTCTTCGCCATGGTGAACGTCTTTAAAGCAGGTTCAGATCACGCTGGAAGCAGCATACGTTCTAGCTGTGTTCTGTGGAGAAGGAAAGAAGCAAACCGTCTGAACTGGCTTCCATACCTGCCCAGCAACTGCTTCAAATTGGTCGAACGCGGGTAACAGGGATGCAGTCAGGTTTGGTTAGGTTGAGGCTTCAAAGCTGCTGGCTTGAGAAAAAGATCTTACCACAGGCAAGCCATCTTCACCAGATTTATTGTAGTAATACTTGGGGCCTATGAATAATTTCTGACCTTCTGACAGAAGTGACAGCAGTTTAAAACCACCTGGAGGTACCTTTTAACTGCGTAGAAGAGTTAATGAAGAAGATGCTTTCTGGTCTCTGTGGTGAAAGGAGCTTTTACAGGAAATATGAAATTCTGTGAGAGCAGGAACAAGCTGAAGCCTCAGTGTCCTGAATGGAAGTCGTGTGTTTGACTCAGACCTGCAGAATGTTGACTTTGGTGCCACTTTTGACATCCCTGTTTCTGCAAACACCCGCACCGTTCTGGGAATCATCGGCTAATTGATCTGCTCTGTTGTGGAGGCATGAGGATGTGTTTGTGTTTCCCTGCCCAGGTATTAAATTCCTGTGCAGCACCAAAGTCACAGAGAAGTTTGACTGCAGAGATTGGTATTCAGACCCCGAGTCCTAATTTTAGGCTGTTAAAATACAGGGTGGTGCTACTTACAAAGTGTTTTATTTTTTTTTCTTTTGTTTTCGAAGAAGCGAGCGTGAACCACATTTTGTCACCATTAACTTTTGAAATATTTAATCAAGATTAAAATCTTTCCTTAATCATAACTAAGTGCTTTGAGTCGACTAAACTGACAGCCATGAGACATTAAAAATAAGTGAAGAATGATGCTGGAGAGTCCCTGAGCAGATGTTGACTGGAGAACTTAATAAATGTGTTGCTAGCAGTTTTCATATAGAATAAGAGCGCACACTTTAAAAACTTTGCACATCCATTTACAACATAAACTTGAAGCAAAAATCCAAGCAGTATGTCAGGGTTTCAGCTAATTAAATGTGAAAATAGAAATTTAACCGTGAGTTAATGGTATCTGAAAGGAGATAAATATAAAGGAGAACATGCACGTGTCTGAGTTGGCTGGAATGAGCAGCGGCTCGCACGCCCTCCCGTGCACGAGATGACAATTCAAATTTTACCCATTATTTTGGTAATAAATGGTTTGTCAAATGATCAAAGAAGCACAATGAGCCTACAGTTGGAGATCATTCTTCTAGAGGAACGTTAGGCGTGATGGCGTATTAAAACAGGGAGGTGAGGCTGCGTTTAAGCACTGAGTTACAGAGAAAAAGAGTTTCCGTCGAGTGAGTGACACAAAAGCAAGATTAGGGGATCAAGTGCTGAAAGATGAGAGAGGAATTTAGTGGAATTGACAGCACGTTCAAGGGCTTCCGAGAGGAAGAGAAGACAAGAGACAGGGTGATAATTTTAGATATTTGAAGGGTCAAGATTAAGCTGCCTGATAATAAGCAGAGTGAAATGAACCAATTTTGAAAATATATGCTGATGCAGTGTCGGCTGGTGACTGGGGTGGGGGTGGAGGCATTGTCAGTGCTTCCACAAATGACTCGGTATCAGACAGCAGGCAGACACTTTGACTGCCTGCAGCACTGTATTTATGCACAGATCGTAGTCGAGGCTGCATTAGGTCTCCTGCACGTGGCCGTTTCTGCACAGCAAACGTGAAGCGCCAATGAAGAATCGGGATTTCTCGTGGATGTAATTAGCCGATCGTTTCTAATAGTGTCCATAGCAATGCATTTTCATGGCAGTGTCATTTTACCCCGGGCAATATGCCTTGAAGTGTAATTTCTGCCTGAGCATTTAGACACAGAGCTATCGATTGCATTCAGTGAATGATCTTCTCAGAAACCCATCATCTACTTTAATAATGTCACTCACCAGCACATTCTCTCTGCTTGGTTTCCATTAATACCCAGCCTACGTGACATCGTCAACATTCACCACTCAAACAACAGGGTCTTTGAAGCATGGTTAGTTTGCAACTGGGTCATTTAATCAATTTATACAATTGAACCTATTTAACATATTGATATGCAGTTACCCTGTAATGTGTGTGGCCTTTTATCCTCTCGAGTGAAACAAACTCCAGGGGAGCTTTCGAGATCTTCTGCCGTTATTTATCATGTGACATTTAGCCGGGCCCTGATGGCGGCAGCTCTCCACTTTAATTAAAGGTTCAACCTCTTCACTGGATGACAAATTGACTGGTTCGTGCCTTGGAAAACTGGAGGAACATGTCTAGTCCACCCTGCTCCTCCCTGATGGTGGGCTAACGTTGGGGGAGAGGGAGGTGGCGCTTTAGTCAAGTCATCACTTAGCAAGGTCAGGAAATCTGCTGGATTATCGTTTATTCTTTTTGTTCCTTGAGTCTCTTTTTAAACTAAACTTTTTTTCTTTTTTCTTTTCTTTTTTTTTTTTTTTCCCTGTGACCTTCTGTTTGTGCAGATGCAAGATCTGCAGCTCGGTCGGTAGCAGCAAATGGCTAATGGTCCATCCCCCGGTTATTTTACGGCAGGCTGGAGAACGTGTCCACTTTGCATGGTTCCCTTCTTCCATTTTTCAAACTTCGCCTGAGTTGGGGGTGACACAGCTTGAAACGGGTTTCAGGAGAAGCAGCAACACAAATGGAAGAGTAGGCCCAGATGATAGAATCACTTTGTTCAGCATGAACACTTCTGCAAACATGTTGGTGGGGGCTTCTGCGGGGCAGATGCCAAGGCTTCTGTGTAAGATGAGATGGTGTAAACAGGCAGATTGGCTCTTTTCACAGCATTGGCTCCTTGAGATTTCATGCTAGCTGGATTTATAGAGAGTCACAGTGCATTGGAATGTGCCTTGGGCTCCTCAGGAGCCATTCTCAGAGAGGCTGCAGAGCTTTGAACCTCGGATGATAAACCAAGTATAAATCTATAAAAGAATAGAGGGAAAATAATATATTTTACTGTCTTAAAAATAGAGACTCGTAATTTTAATGTGACTTTCACATGGGGGTAATCTCACCTCCTCTGCCTTCATGTTCATCATATATCCATCCTTTTATTACAATACGGATTTTATTGTTCTGTTTAATGCAGCTGTTGGAAAATTGCTTTTTGGTTCTCACCAGACAACTTATTTAATTTATCCACTCTGCAGTTTGTTTGGGTTTTTTTCCAGTCTTCTACTTAATTATGAAACATGCAGGGCCGCATCCTACGGTGAGCCCGAGGTGCAAAACACAACAACATCGGACAAGACACCAAAACAAAAACCTAAACCTCCAATGACAAAACAGAAAAGACGAGAACAAAGCAAAACACTGAATTTTAAAGCACGTTTCACAAAGCACTGACGAATGGGTGAAAAAAACAAAACAAAGTAAGACACACAGAAAAACTGTTCTCTTGGAAACATATTCCTATTAAAAAACATGTGTTCTGTTTTGGTATATTTTGAAAAAGAGAAAACATTTTCATTTACGTAGAATACCGAATGGCTTCATGTTGTTTTAGCAGCATTCACATGGAAGAAAATCCAACTTTTTTTGGATGCTACTTTATGCAGGATAAAGAACAAACAACATCTATTAATACATATATACCTAATGATTAATTATGAATAAGAACTGAGGCATGATGTCATCCCCACCTGATCAAAAGGTACTAAGTACAAACTGTGAGTTATCGCGCATATTAATGCTTCTCATGATCAAACATTAATTAAATCTCAATGTGGCAAGCACAATTAGTTTAATTTCCCTTTAGGGATTAATTAAGTACTTTTGAATTTGAACTGAACTGAGACAGAATACTCAAAAATGGGGCCGAAACATAAAAAAGAGTTTATATTTGACTTATTTTGATGTTTTGGGGTTTTTTGGTTGGGGTGGGGGTGGGGCAAGGCCGGCTTGAAAAGTGTGTGATCGCTGAGAGTATCCTGTCTGCTGGAACCCGTCCAAACCAGACTGGTAACGGATGTTCCACCCCTTATCAACACCTTTGTACTCATCAGATCAGTGTGTCTCTTATGTCTGCTGAGCACTACAGGGTTTTAACTTAACTGCAATGAAACACCCCACCCTGGATGCTGACAATTACAGACCCATATGTAACCTCTCTCTTACCCCTTACATCTTTGAAAGGTTGTTTTAAAGAGAACTAATTATCCACTTGTCAAATAAAAGTTTGTGTGACGTCTTTCAGTCTGAATTTGGGATCAAATCAACACTGAAACCACGTTGGTTAAAGTTACACGGTTAAAGATGTCGTATCATCTTTCTTCTGGTTAGAACCGCATAACGTATGAGACGGGTGTCAAACTATTTCATCCTGGGCCACATCATCACCATGGTTACCGTTAAAGGCTATGTTGTCAGATTTCCTGCTAGTTTCCTGGACACAGTCGTAAAAACAAAACACAATTTTCTCGACTTTTATCACATGTCCTTTTTTTTTTTGTAAAAATGTGAATTCTGTTGTAAAATGGCAAATTTTGCAAGATCATGTTTTTGGGTTTTATTTACTAAAAGAAACATTTTTGTCATAAAATCACAATTTTCTCAAAATGCGTAACTTTTATCACAAAATTGAAACTTTTTTACTAAAATCTCAATTTTTTTCTTCTAAAATCACATATTTAAAAGGATCAACTTTTTTCATGAAACCACAAGTTTTACAAGATCAAGACTTTTTTCAGTCATCGTGAATTCACAAATGTCACAAAACTGTGACTTTTTTAAATTCTTTTTTTTTTTTTTTAGATAAAATAATAACAGTTGTATAATTTGAAATTTTGTATAATTTAAACTTTTTGGCCAAAATTAAAAAAAAATTGGTAAAAACATTAATTTTACCAAAATCATGACTTGAAACAAAAAAAGGCAACTTTTTGTTCTGAAATCTTTCTCAAATGTATATGATTGTCTTTGCACGCCAGATGAAATGAAGTGGCCCGCGGGCCTTGAGTTTTTGTGATATAAGAAGAACTGAACAAACCCCTTGTGACATCACCTATAGCTTTTGTGAATATGGTGGCACCATATTCCAAATGGACCTGGAAGCCAGCTCCAAGTTAGCTTATTTATCTTATCTTAGCTCCTTCTAACCTACAAAGCTAATGAGGCCAAATTAGTCAGTCCAAAAGGTTAGCCTAACAGGAAGGTGGCTCAGCCGGAGGAGCCTGGACCTAGCTGCGACAGCTGACAGGACGCACAGCTAGCACAGACTGCTATAAACTTAGCTAAGCTTTGTTTGCGGACCTCTGTAGGCCAATTCATTTCCCTTTGGGGTATTACAATTAATCAGCACAACAAAGCGTAGTCTCTTTAAAATTAGAATGACTATAAAACCTCACATTCAACTCTATTTAACCAGAACGTCTTTTTACAAAGAGAAAACATGATAATGATGGAGGAGTGTAATTGATTGACCTTGTGCATTCCAGTTTTTCATGTAAATGATGCTGTCTACATGGTACTCCACAGGGTTCTGGGCTGGTACCAGTCCATTTTTACCATTATGCTAATAGCAGCCTTATCTGTTTATACAATACAAAATACTTTTGTTAATCCCCAAAGGGAAATTCAGTTGTTGCATTTTTAGTGTCTTCAAAGAGTCAGCCTTCTTCACCATAAAACGTGTGCTAGGTACGCTTATGCGAGTGTCCATTTGGATTGTTGTGACAATTTCCTTTGTAGGAAGTAGACATCTGCAAACATCTCTGTTTACCGGGCCGTCCGAGGATACAAGCGACTGAAATTAGTTTCCTCCTTCGGGTGGCTGGACTCTCCAGTGGAGATAAGAGAAGTTCAGTCATCCAGAAGAAACGAGATGGATGGATGCATAGCCTCAAGAACGCACTTTTGTCTCCTTATCGAACTGTTAGCAAGTAGAATCACTGTAAAGTAAATATTTGCTCAACGGTGGAAAGAAGAAAAACTTAGCAATTGAAAAATTTGAAGAGGACCAGTGCTTCCCAACCAAGTGTCAGTCGTCCAGTGGACATCATGTCGTAGAAACCGAAACGTCCTCTGTCTTCAGTGGCTTCTTTTGGCTGGTCGTTTTCTACTTTTGAACTCAGACATGTGGAAAAATGGGAGGCTGAGCTTTTAGTTTCACATTTGTCTCCAGTAGAACCAGTTCAGTCTGGGTA
This sequence comes from Arrhamphus sclerolepis, assembly GCA_037176975.1. NCBI lineage: Eukaryota > Metazoa > Chordata > Actinopteri > Beloniformes > Hemiramphidae > Arrhamphus > Arrhamphus sclerolepis. The sequence continues at coordinate 1,220,387 of JBAMYA010000023.1, read as the reverse complement.
TGGAACTCAGACACCTTCCCTGTTTTGAAAATTAAGATAAGAAAGTTTGATTGCTACTTGTCTGAATCATCTCGTTTGCCATGAAATTTGCATTTAATTCGTATGTTCTAATATTTTTACTTCTATTGCTGCTGCAGTATTCCACTACTTTTTTGCAAAAATGCTTGTCTTAATCTTTGTCTTAACCTTTAATATTTCACTTTATTTCCAAACTGCAAGCTGCACTTGTGTTTGAAAAGTGCTGTATAAATAAAGTTAAACTGACACATGAGTCACTGATCCATGATGTGGTACACTTTTTGGTACAGCAGATAAATAAATCATTTATTTTGAGAAGTTTGAATGTTTGGCACCAGCAGCAGCAGCAGCAGCACTGCGTATTCTCAGTGTGACTGCATGCAGCACAAAGTGATGTTCACACTGACGTCTCTGGATGAAAACACACACTGTATATGTGTGTATATACGTATAAACACACACACACATATATGTATATACATACATAAATTCAAGCCTGCAATTTTCTTAGATTTCAGGAAATAAACCAATGAGTGTCTTGCAGATGTCACACAAACCCCCTCTTCTGCAACTGACTCATCAAAACAAAACAAAACAAAAAAAACAAAAAAACAACTAAAAATATAAATCACAAGAGAACCGCTGGTGATTAACAATGCAGCAGCACAAACATCAACACACCCAGGAAAAAAATAAATAAAAAGGATGCAGGAAGTCACCCAATACGAGAATGCTGCACTGCATTCAGCAATACGACCCGAGGCACTTACGCAAAAGTGTGTGCATTAAAAAGCATACGTTCCCGGACTAAAAATGGTCGCCAAGGTGTTCTTTAATGACACTGCAAGAGGCGCGTTTGATTAGGGCGGTTGTAAAATTGTTCATTTAAGTGACTGACACCAATATATGAAATCATTAAACAGACAGAAGAAGCAGGTTGTCCCCGAGCACGGCGGAGTGGACCGCGAATGATCGAGGGACCGCAGCTCCCTAATGACGGTCCCTAGCAGGGGGGACAGTTGTCTCAGCTGCAAGTCCTACTTCCTTCACAGCCCCTGGGATCCTTTTGTCCTGTTGTAAACTATTCTGAAGGAAGGACATTTAATTGCCCGGCACACACTAATGAGTTTGCAAACTAATTAAAGGGGGTATATTACGCCCTGTGGAAGCCCACATCACTAAGAAAGCCAGGGACATCTTTAATGAGGAGCCTTGATAACCCTTCAAAGGAGGGATGTGTAGTGTCTGTAATGATGCCCAGGGTAAAGCCAAGCTCGGCTCGGGAAACGTGTGTGCGCACTGCTGTGTGTGTTCCTCACCTCGGGTGTGTGGAGACTTGCAAGCAGATGCCAAGTGTTTTCAGTCCATCGCCCACAGCTACCTACCTACATGTCCTAATCAAAGAGTTTCACTCTTCTTCCGATAGGTTCAAAGAGACCGGCTCCACCTCTTCTCTCAGTGGGTGGTGCACAGAGATTTCTGGGTTGTTACATTTTTCTGCATTATTTTATTTTTTGCTGCAGAATAATCAGGATTATTCAGGAATCACAGGAGGTATTTCAGGAACATTTTTTTATGACCTATATCTGACATGAGAGTGAAAGCGTGTGAGAACGAAGCAGAGGAGGAAATCTTGGCAGGAAAAGAAAAGGTGGAGGTGCGAGATGGACAGATGGACTTCATGTGCCGTCAGAATCGATGAAGGTCATGATTAGTTCTCATTTTGGAATTCATTAGATCACTTGGGGTGCTTTACATTTTCAAGCAAATTAAACTCTGACTGTTGCTAAGGTCCAAGCGCTGCTCTCCGTCATGTCGGCTGCAGCTCCTGCTGAGGCTCGATGCAGCCAGCAGCCCTTTTCTCTCCAAACCCAGTCCGCTCTCCAGTAAACAAGTGCACTTTTTTTTTTTTTTCTGTGCGTGTGGTCACAATATTTTCCTTCTAGACAGTGACGGCTGTTATTCTGCCCGTGGCTCCTGTCAAAACTAACATGGCTTAATTGACTGTGAGCGAATGAGCTCCTGGATTGATCCTGTCAGGCTCCTCAGGAAGTGATGCTGCTCCATCTGTGAGGCACAACTCCAGCGACAGCAGCAATCTGTTGCTTGGGAATGAGCCAAGGCTTGGGGGAGGGAAAAAAAAAAGAAAAAAAAAGTCAAAATTACAGAAAGAACCTCAGGCGCTGTGCATATTCTGATCAGCTGTCAGTGATGACACACTCTGATGAACATCCACGCTGAAATAAAGCAGCACAACATCTAGACAGGAAGACAGATATCCACATATACGCAATGTAATTTTTGCATCATGGTTAGCAATGTCACATTCAAGGGGGGCCCCGCATCTCCCCCTGAAGGTATGGCATGAAATCAGAATGGTCTTGTCTGGCTTGTTAGACATTTGATGTCAGGCAAGGTTGTCCTCAGGGTATATCCAAAACACAACCTGTCATCTCTTCCTGCACCGCTGTCATTTGTCCCAAAAATTGTGGCATATACTGTCATCTTCGGTTTTTACCTGTAACTCAGCTCAGCCAGGCCCTGCCGTGACCCCCCCAGCCTTTCACCTTTTTTTTCTGTGCTCAGCTTTCATCTCTCACAGCCTTGTCTTTTCAGCCGGAGATCCTGTATTTGCTCAGTTAGTGTGTGATGCTGCAGCACCTTCTGCACCATTAAATATTTAGAAGGCCCGTCTATGTAGATGGCGGCTCTGAGACGCGCAGGAATAATCTGAGAGACAGCTGCTGTTGTGCATCTGGGTGTCACTGATAGTAGGGGAAGGTGCACGGCTGGTGTGTTGCCACGGAGAAGGAGACTTAAGAGACAGCTGTCAATCAGCTGGTTGGCATAGTGTCCCTCCGTGATGGGCCGACTGACGCCTGACAGACTCAGGCTGCCATTAATGCACTTTTAGGCGACGACAGCCACACAATGCTGCCGATAGCCACTCCACAAACTCAAAAAAAGGAAGAATGACAGTGGAGGAAGTCCGAAATCTCAAAATTACATCACTAGTTAACAACTTTCCTGACTTCATACCGGAGAGATTTTAGGAATTAAAAAAGAAAAAAAAATCACTGATCCTTGTTTACTGGGAACTGGGGTGGCTGTAGGTGCAGTGTGTCAGCGCATTTGAAGAAGATTGAGTGTGAATAGCCGCCCACTCCCCCTCCTCCCCCCTCCACCCTTCATCCGCCAGCAGCCTGAACTTGGAGGCTGCACAGCAGCACTACGAGGCCGGCTGGCCTGAAAATCACTTTGTGTTCCTCTCCCAGGCACATGCGATATGGATGCGTCTCTGCTCGGCTCAGGCCCTACCGACACCGTGATTAATGGCACTCGCTTCTCTCCCCATCTCATTCTGTTACTGTCAGAGTTAAGTGGGCCGAAGACAATAATAAACAGTCAGTCTTCTGTGAACCCCCTAACACGATCATTCCACCCCACCCGATTCCCCCTTCCCAATGAGAAAAAGAGGAAGAGAGATGGAGTGAGAGATAGAGGAAGCATGCGTTTGTGTGTATATGTGTGTCTATATGTGTGTGTGTGTGTACATGTGCTGCACAAGACAGACCAATGCAGAGTTAAAGACAGAGAAACAAGGCTCAGTAATGGAAGTGAGAGCTGGGAGATGCTTCAGTAAATCAGATTGTGCCTCATAAGTACGGGAAGTTTAAGGAGAGGGTGCCACTTGGTCTCAATCCTGCAGGCAGCAGCAGCACGTGTGCAGGATCGAAACCAAAAACCGCATTTTATTTCTTTTACACTTGTATTTTCACGTCGCTTCTTTTATGAATATCAAGCAGCAGAACTATGAAACCTGAATACGTTGGATGAAATTATATATGCATATAATGTAATAATATGGTAATCATTTGGAAATCCTGCATCGCGTCACCTCCATGACCTCGCACGAATATTGCAGCTCACATGACAGTGAATAAAGACTCGATCCACTCTGCGATCATTTAGCAGCTCGAGCAAGTGTCTTATAGATTTCAATTTTGTATGGATGTTAATGGAAAAGCCGATGAGTTCCCAGAGCACTCACCAGGAAGATCCACTCACTATCAATACCGTTTTGCAGGGAGTCTTTGCAGGCCTCACGCCAATAATGTATCGGCTCCACTGGCAAAAGAGGAAATATTGAAAAGGGAAAAGGAAGCAGCAGTTTTAAAGACGGTTCCAGACACTACATCATGGATTACATCCGTAGCATCTCCATACCTGTAAAAGGAAAACTATATGAGAACTGCTATTCACATTCAATATAATGTCACTCCTTTTGTTAAATGGTTTTTTTTTTTGTTTGTTTGTTTTTTTATTTCATGTCCAGATAATCTTAAATCCGGATCTCACCAAAACAGATTTGAAATGCTGAAACAGGATGATTTTATTGTTTGAGAAGTATAACTGCTCACTGGATAGCAGCATGTTTGTTCAACTGCAAACGTCTGTGTCAGGCTGCACTTAGACTCCGGCTGAAGCAGCGACCAAGAATGATCTGCTGGGAACTCGGGTCTCCAAATATTTAAGGAGTTTCTACATCACATGCATCAAACTTGAGGCCCACGGGCCACATCCGGCCCGTCACTTCACTTTAGCTGGCCGTGCAAAGACCATGATATACTGCATCATTTGTGAGGAGGTTTCTGTGCCACTGTTTGATTATTTTAAAAAGAGAGGAATAAATGAGATGGAGAGCAGCCAGGAGACCACGGAGCAGCTTATTTATGTCCAAGTTATTATTTAGCAAATGTTTGAAAAAGTTGCAATTTTTGTCAAAACTTGTCATTTTGGAACAAAAAGCTGAAATTATACCAAATTAATGTAGTTTTGTGTCAAAATGTTGTAAAAGTTGATATTTCCCGACAGCAACAAATTTAAGTCAGATTTTTGTGACACTGTAAAATAAAGTGATCTTTCAAAATTTGCAATTTTAGCACAAAATTAGCTCTTTTTTGGCAAAAGAAAGTTGTTTTTTTTATTTAGATTTGCGATTTTACAAGAAAAAAATGTGATTTTAGTGCAAACGTCTGATTTTTATATTAGACATTGCGATTTGTTTTTTTATTTCACAAAAAAAATGTGATATTTGAACAATTCACCATTTTACTAAAAAAAATAGTTTTTCTTTCTTAGAATACATGTATGTATGCAAAGCTTGGTGATTAAAAACCAGAGTCACAAATCAATTGACCCTTTATCAAGTCCCGCCCATAGTCCCGCCCCTCTGTTTCTGTTGCTAGGTTCTGTTGTCTCTCCCGTCCACTCCCATTGTAAAAACGGGTTTTTACATTGCTTTATTACTAATTAATGTACCAAAGAAAACCAACAGCAACTGGATATTAATAAAAAGGAACACGTCAGG
>JBAMYA010000023.1:1193071-1203985 GCA_037176975.1 Arrhamphus sclerolepis | reverse complement strand
TTTAAAATTTTAAATTATACTTTTATTCTGCACTCTTCATTTTTAATTAAATTAATTAATGATTATTTATATGTTTTTGTGAATTGTTTGTTGTTTTATTTTCTTGGCTTCTTTTCTTCTTTTTTTCCATTCATTGTTGGATTTTGTTGCTTCTGTCTCGAGTTTTTTTTTCTTTTCTTTTTTTATGTTTCATTTTGTTTCATTCATGTCATTTTCCTGAAATGTTGCGTTTTGTTCTTTCTTTTGGCTCAGTGTCGTACTATTTTGCACCTCAGGGCCACCGTACATCTTGCCTTTTATTCCCAAAAATCCCCCCCTTGATTAGCATTGATCCTCCCTCGACTTGGTTTATACCTGCATTTTGTTTATGTCACGGTGCCGCAAATGAATCTTTTGTTATTGTGTCTTAACCAGAGTGATGAAAGAAGTGTTCTCCCCGTGTCCTTCGGGGATGCTAGAGCTTTTCTGCGGAAGAGGATGGGATCCTGACTTTGTTTTTCTCCTTCGGCTGTTATTTCCCTGAAGAGAAGAGCCAAGCGAAGAGAGCTATGAGTGATCGACTCTGCCTTTATTCTCCAAGTTTTCGGGGGGATTTTAACTTATTGAAAGTCTGGTGATGGGTGACAGCTGGGAGATGTCTGTGATGCCTATCAGGCATGCGCCGGCCAGCTTGTTGTATGTTTGTGAGGCAGAGGGCACGGGCTCCTTGCTCTCAAATACATGTTATTCTTGTGGCCAATCATTTCTGCTCACACATGACAACTCTCCCAGATTGATTTTATTCAGCTGTACAGGGTGGCAAGATCAAACAAATGTTGTTTGAAATAGCAGCGATAGTGCAGGGCGGGAGGAGAGGAGGGGGTCAGAGGTGGGGGGTTTGCTTGCTTGAAAGATGAAGTGAGGGATGGAAATGGAGAGAGGGGGAATCAGTCATCCAGTCAGCGCTGTGCCATGTGGTGACATGGTCTAAGGGTGGAAGGTGTTACTCCATAAACCGACTCTCCTTTCAAACAACCGCTCCTATTCACAGCAAGGTGCTGTTTTTGGCAAGGGGGTGGGGGGGGTTCTCCTATTGCTTCACGAGGCCTTTGAGTACCCATGCAAGGAATAATGGATGCGTAATATGGAACGACAGCTTGCAGAGCACTATCATTAATGTTGTAATTCACTTTTAGTGTTTCTACTATTGCGCTGCAACAGGAGGCACAGATGCCACCTGAATCTGCTCCTTCTAGCAGCCAGAGCACACCCGCTTTTCACCAGCTGTCTTGGAAAGCACCCTGCCAGACCTCCCCCCCCACCCGCCACCCCCCCTCCCGCCCCTGTGTGGCCAAACGTGGGCACAAACGTTTTTGTGAGCAAAGATAAAAAACATTTTGCAGCTTGATGCATGTGATGTTTGTTACTTCTGTGCGTTTATCATTCTGGTCCCAAACAGTTATAGGGGTGTTAGTTTACGGTTAAGCTCTGGCTTTACGGTGATTAATCGCTCGTGTGCGCTATGTTCCGTTAGATGTGGAGGGGTGCGCGCTGATAAAATGTGCACAGTGAGATTTCACTGAACCAAAACATTTGGGATTCCCAGGAGTGACAGAGAACCCACATAGAAGTATTTTCTCTGCCAGTAGTGGGCAGACTACCTACAGCGCTTATCTCGACCTCAACAAACCATAATCCTCTTCAACTGTCAGCAGTCAGTAATAATATAAGCTGTGTTTTTATTTATTTATTTTTGGGCTTTCATGTTTTCTGTTTGCTGTTTTATTCTTATTATTTATGCTAGAATGATACATGTTAACTGTCTTCTTATACATATGCCATTACTTGAAAAAAATAAAATTAAATAAAATAAAAAGAGGCTTTTATCTTAAGGCTTGGAGGGTGAAATTGGTTGCCCGCCCCCACCAGCATGGAGGCAAATCAATGCACTGCTGTGCGTGGACGGTGTCAGCAGAAAAAATGCAATTTAACCACCTAAGAAAATAAAGGATCATTTGAAGTGTGCGGTATCTGTTTCACAGCTCTGTCATGTGGTCAGACGGTCCTCTGCAAGCTGAAATATCATATCGATATATAAACTCTCTTTAAAGTCGTTCTTCTTTTGACAAAAGCATTGATTTGAAGCGAACAGAACAGAAAGTTGCTGGTCTCTTGCTGCCCCCACAGTCAGTTTGTGTTACTGTGGGACTTGGTTTCACGCTTAGGTTTGGATGCCCACCTCCTCTTTAGTGTCTTCTTCATGAGAGCAGAGCAGCTACCACGCTGCTGCCGTTTTAAATCTCTGCACCATTAACCGGACATTTACTTTCTGTATCATTAACCAACAGGAAACTTGTCTTCTAAATCATAGCATGCCACTGTTTAAGGACATTTGAACCCTTTTTTTCTCCTCCATTGCAAATAGGTGCCAAGTCTTTTTTTATGTTTAAATCACTTCTTTTTAGAAGATGCAGAAAGTTTTTACCATTTCATGGAAAATGTTAGCTCATTTTGACTGTGACCGCAGCAACACATCTCTAAAAAGTTGGTACCGGAGTTTCAAATGCTTCACGAATAAAGTAAGTGATGCAAATCAAAAACAAATGGAGGAACATTTAGTTAATTGGCGACAGGTCAGCAACATGACTGGATAGAAAAGGAGCATTTCGGAGAGGAAGGACATTTCTGATGGAAAATGGGCAGAGAGGTTGACTGATCTGAGCCACGCTAAGTCTAAAAATTGTGGAACAGTTAAAATGTCAAAGAAAATCCCACCACCTACAAGACAAAACATCATCAAAGGAATCAGGAGGAGTGTCTGTGTGCAAGGGAAAAGGATGAAGGTATATATTTTATAGCAACATCTGCTCTCTTTCAGAAAAGACAACGCTAAACCACATCCTGCATCCATCACAACAGCATGGCTTCGCAGGAGACGAGTCCAGAAGTCCAGCAGCTGGTCTTCTCACTCCCCAGATATTTACAGACAGTTGCTAAAACAAGAGGGGATGCTACACGTTTCATGTCACTTCTATTAGACTTTATTTGTATAATGTCTACTATAATAGAAAGTGTTTAGAGGCATGTTGTTACAGATGCAGAACGTGACCCCCGGGCAAAAAACAGCGGCAAGGCCACTGCAATGGGAGGAAACCTCTGAGCCAAACAAAACACAACGCTAAACATGGCGTTGTTCCAACCCCTTTGAGACGTGTTGCTGCCATCAAAGCCAAACTATCTTGTCTTACTTACGTGTATATTTTTCATGGAACAGTTAAATGTCTCAGCTTCAGCATCTGATAAGTTTTGAATACTCTACTGGGAATAAAATCTTATTGGGATATAAATATTGGGAACAAATCATTGCATTTAGTATTTATTTACATTTTACACAGCATCACAATTAATTGAATATGGATTTCCCCCTTTTCCTGCAGCACCTAGTGGTCAGTCGAAGAACTGAAACAAAACGTACTTCCTAGATGAGCTTCAATCTGGAAGTGGGCTGGTTGCCTCTTGTTCCACCTCTCTCTCTCTCTCTCTCTCTCTCTCTCTCTCTCTCTCTCTCGCTGCAGACCCAGTTTCATGTCATAAACACAGCTGTTGCGGTCTAGTGTGGTTGGACAAAACATTTAAACATTTGGAAACGGTGACACTGTTGCATCGATGTGCTTCATGAGTTCGCTCGTTTGTGTTGTGACCAGTAGGTGGCAGTAAAGCACCTTTCACATGGTTGCCAAGCGCCAATAAATCCCAAAGAAGATGTGCCTTGACAACAGCATGGAGATGGAACAGCAGGTGCTGCTGACTTTGTTGTTCTTGGTATCAGCTGTTATGCAGCCAAAGTCTGTATTTAGTAACACTCCAACTACCTACACACACAGGAAGAAAGACAATATGAGCTTTTGTGAGAAGAATCTACAGCAAATGTTATTTACAGCTGTGTTTGCAGTCAGTTTTCTCTCATGAGCGTCTGCCCAGGGAGAACAGCATTTAGTGTAATGTTGATGGAGATCTTTTCCAACAAAGAGATGCAGCTACATCAGTGGATCGGTTTCATTTGGAAACATTAGAAGCTCGTGTGGAAGACAGCCTTCAAGCTGAGAGGAAAAACCCCCGAGTCACAGAGAAGGTTCCGTTTCAGCTCATCAAGATTTGTTGGGGAAGTTTTTTGAATCAGAAAAAAAACAACATTTCATTGCCAAGTAGAGCAAGGAAGATTTTACAGCACTGGGACTTTTTCATGGTGTCAGGTACAAACACAGAGCGAAGAAGCAAAATGTCAGTCGTGGCATCTTGGGGGTCCAGATGCTGAAGACCGGTGTTTCTCAACCAGGGGTCATAATAGAAACTTAACACGATCTTCATCCTTTTGAATTTATGAGTCCCTTATCGTTTCAGTGGACATACACCATTCATTTCTGAAAAATACTTTTATTGTGAAATATTTGCAGGAAGCTGTTGGGGGGGGAAACTCATTAACTTGCAAAGTTCTCAGTCCTCAGAGTTGATCAAGAATATGCAGGGGGTCCAGGACCTCAAAAAAGTTGAGAACCACTGCTAAAGACCATGTTTAAAGCATTGTCTATAGATCCGTTAGCTCTGTAGGCAAACTGTCGGGGATCCAGAGGAGGGTCTATGGTCTGGGGATTGTGTGGAGGAGGTGCTGCTGCTGATCAGTGGCTGCTAGATGGGGGTTTGGGGGGGGATCAGGTCTGTCCCATTGTCTTTCAAAGCGGCAGCAGAACTCAGCAATTCTCAGCCTTTGTTGTTCCATTCTTTCAACATGTAGTTATTTAGCTCATCTCATCTCTTTGCTAAATCTGGACTTTGCCTCTTATCTTTGTCCGCACAGCTGAATGTGGCCTCAACCAGGGTTTGTCATCATCATAACTCACCCTGGTGTGTGATGGAATAACGCTGACCTCACAGAAGTTAATGTAGGACGCTAACAGTGTCTGGGTACTCATCCGGTCTATTGATGCCAGACCTGAAAACATCCCAGATGGTACAGTCCAAACACTCCTGAAGTCCCTCCACAGCATCCTTGGTCCACTTCCTAGAGGTCCTCGCAACAATTTTGCAGCATTTTAGCTTCGCAGCAATCATATGCGCCACCATGAAGTTGAAGGATACGATAAGAAATGCTGATGGTGACGTAGCAGGAGTCCAGTACGTTCCCACTCTGGTCAGGCACTTAATAAACTGAATTTAGGGAGCTTGTGGGAGAGATTATCTTTGTTAAAGTCCTCTAGAACATTAGCTGTGCTGCGCCACATACACATTACTTTACGGGGGATGTAAACACCGATGAGGATGAATGAGTAGAAGTGCTGACACTGAATTATGACTTCCAGGTCCGTGGAGCAACGCTGAAACAGTCACTGCATCATCCAGTGTTGATATAAAAACAGATTCCACCTCATTTTCTTTTGCCGGAAACAGAGGGTGTAGAGCGCACAGAGGGAGCGTCCATGGCACCATTTTAACAGGTCATTACGTTTGTTGTAATGTCACTAGATGTTGGCAGCTGGAGTAGGCACAGATTTGATGATGTTTCGCTGAATGCTAATGTTACACAAACGTTGATGTGATTTGGAGACTGTCATTGCTGCATCTGTAGCCTAGCAACAACAACGCCAGATACAACAAGGAACAAACAGGAAGAAAAATGTGCAACTTAAATGAAGAAGAAAGACGCGTCTTTTTCTTAATTTTATTTATTTTCCTTTCAAGACAGAGCAACATCACAACGACAATGCTAACTTTAGAGTCACTGGAGCATTAGCATGTTAGCAGCAACCTGCTGATGACGCTGTGTTTAGAGGCTGTCGTATCACGATTCAACCAGTGGCGGCTCCTGACAAATTTTTCACAGGGTCCAAGTGCTGCAATGATGACTAATGGGTAAAATAATAATAGATAAAAGGCAGATAGCTAACTTTACAGTGTGACATTGCATTGTTTAACCCTAGCAGCCTACTATCTTCCAAAAGAACTGCTATGAAATCCTTCAATACATCAGTATTTTTTTTCTACTTTTTTTTTTTCCATAAACTTCTTAATCAACTTCAGCACTGATCAAAATTATGCTAGCCATGTTTTTCACTGGTACTAGCACTTGGAAAATCCGTGACTGGATGTTTTCCCCGCTTTTGTTGCCACTTGCTTGATTTTTAAATATGGTCTGGATTGTCCCAATTCTTTAATAGCCAATTTGTCCACATTATTTCGGCGACTGAATGGTAACTCCTCCAAAGAACTGATGGAGTTGGAGTTGCAGTTGCTAGCCATGGTCGCGATGTTGATCTGGCGGCTTCCCGACCCCGTGCGCGCGCTGTATGTATCTTTTCTTTTTTTCTGCGCTGTACGTATCTTTTTTTTTTTTCCGAGCTGTACGTGCCCATAGAAATTAATTGCGGGGTCCAACATTTGAAAAAAAATCTCAACATGTAAGTCTGTGAGAGCGCCTGAGGCGATTTTCAATCTGACTGAAATCACCCTAAGGGGGCGGGGCTGCTGGTTAGGAAGTTTCATTCAGGCTGTTGAATGTCACAATGATATTCAGGCTGCTGATTGGACAGTATTATTAAGACTTAGACTGGCAAAATATTTTTTTTTATGTGGCTTAAGGTGGATGATGCACTATCGCCCACTATGGGCCAGCCGCCCCCAGATTCAACGTATGTTCAATCACAGTGTAACATGCTGTAAATTAATTATGTAAAGATTTCACGTCATCCAGTGTGAACTGAGTTAATCTTATAAGACTGTAAAAATCCCGGTGTGAATCCGGCATCACATGGAGCTGTTTGACCACAAGGTATCGTAGTGACAGTCTTTTAAGTAGAATAGTTTTAAACTAAGATTTAAATGTTCTTTAATTTGCTGCTTCCTCGTACGTTTATTGCAGTTTTAGTTATAATTAAACACACTTACAGCTCCACTTGAGAGAAATTCGGCCATTCCTTTCAAGTATTATAGATGTGTTAAGCAGTAAATTTCCAGAAGTACATTCTGCTGACTTTTCCTTCATTTATGTTTCATTATGTACTTTTATTCTCCTGTGCCAATCTCTGAATGTGTGCTTTTGGTCTCTACAGCATTGTAGTTTGAATATTCCTCATTTCCAGGCTGCTTTGGTGTGTGTTCATTTGCCCACCAGTCAAACACTTTGTCCCATTTCTTCAAAGTGCAGCATTTTATTTTCTGAGGCAAAGTGCAAAACAATAAGTAAGTAATGATATGGATTTCATGGATACCCAGTCTCTAATTGAAACAGGTATGATTAGCATATTGTTTGTGTTTCATGCTGCACCGTAGGCCTGTTTGTGTTTTATGGGGGACCTTTATGGAAATGAGTCCTTTGGAAGAAAAAAGAAAAGAAAAATCAACTGAAATGTAACCTATTTCTTTAAAAGGGGCACAAATTTACTGTGAAGATCATCCTGGCAAAACCACAGAGGGAAATGTCAGAACGGAGGGAAAAAAAGGTTCAAAGAGAAAATAGCTGACTGACTCTGTAAGTGAAGCTAAGCTCCAAATGAAAAATGTTCATTATATGCCCGTCAAGGTGAAAGGAAGCCATCTCCTCATCGCTGCAGTTAAAATGTCGACCTCTCCTTCTCTGAGGGTGAAAAGAGGAGAAATGTAAAAAGAGTTGTGTCTTTGTGTGTGTGTCCACATGTTCAGTTTGTGTGTGACTGATCCGAGCTTCATTCTAGACAAGGGCAGCGATGTTAATGGTTTTGCTCAGTAAAATGACCCCTGCATCCATTTCTCCATACATTTTACAGCGCTTCTGTAGTCCTCATATTTTCCCCCCGTCAGCAGTGTTTGTGTATCATTGTTATGTTTTGTGTGTGACCTCTACAAAGAGCCGGGCGCCCTCTCAGGCCCTCTGCTTGTCTCTTTGCATGTACCTGCTCATGTTAAGACTGTAAAATTGCACTCAGGATGCATTTTATTCGTCTGTGAGGCAGGAGGCAACTGCTCGACCTCTGCGGATCACAGATGCCGTCCCGGGTGCCTCATTACTGACAATTTATATCATCTCATGTAACTGCAATCGCTCTCTGCGCTGGCTGTGACCATCTTCGTGCTACATATTTCCTGAAAAATAAAGCAGCAGGTGGGAGCTGTTCAGCTGACCACATCTTTGACCCAAAAATAAAAAAAGTTTCAGAAATGACCTTCTCGTCCTGAGCGTAAATGAGCAGAAGCCTCGCATTTTGGATTTGTTGGCTTCTGTGCTCATGCCAAGTCCTGTTACAATTTTTATAAAGTTTCGATGTGTGCAAAATTTCAACTATATTTATGGATTATGAGCTAACCTTCCACCTCACCACTTTGCTGCAGCAGTGTCGACCGAGAGAAAACTGTCGATTTCTTCCTCATCACCACAAACAAAGTTTTCTGCAATGAACATTTTTTTCACCCTTTGATGCATCCAAGCACATTTTTGTGTTTTTGGCTTTTAATATATGACATATTTTATCATTTTTTCAGGCATATTATTGTTTATAGTGTATTGTATTGCATATTATGATTGCATTAGGACTGAAATACATTAAAAACCTCACAAATGAAAATGTGCACACTGAAATCTATTCAAATCATTAGGATTGTTAAAATTTATAGAATAGATTCCTATGAGCACAAAAATGTGTTGAAGGCTCTTCAACGTGAGTACTTTACATTGAGCAAAAATTAATAATGCATATCAATAAATGTTGGTGCTAATATTTGACATTATATCAGGCAGCAACAATCAAACCATAAATAATCCAGATTGCATAAAGTCGAAAGGAAAGAAATCATTTATTGTTTATTAGGCGATGAAATGGGGTCTCATCACAACAACCTGGCAATTTAAGGGTTAAAAATAACAAAAATCAATTTTGATATGTATGATTAGGACTGATGTTGATTTTAAGACATTTTTATAGCTTGTTTTTGTTTTTATGCGCTTTTATGTGCAAAAGGAATTCAACTTATGTTTTTTCAAAGTGAATCAAAGCATCTAGCAGTATATCTTTATTAAAACAGAGTCAATAAATCTGGTGAAATTCTCGCTCTATCTTTTCAAATCTAATTGAAAGACCAAATAAAAAAAATAAAACAAACCAGAGGCCTGATATGTCTGTATCATTGACTTCTGCTGATAACCAGAAACTATTTAAACCCACAGTAGTTTATGTAAACTCAGCATACGCCGTCCTCCTGCAGCGCCGAGACACCAAGTGTGGATTAATTCGCAGCTGTGGATATCGACGAAGGTTTCCAAAAACTTTATTTCTTGGCTATTTTAAGAAAATAATTAAAAGAAATGAATTGGTCAGCAGTTTTTTTTATAGATTCATTTTTTTTCAGTGTTGGACTTTTGGCTGATAAACAGAGACAGTTGGGAGTTTTATTACTTCATTTTAGTTTATTTATTTGACCAAAAAGAAGTATTTACACTTCAAGCAATTCAAAATTTCTAACTCTTTTTATTCCCCCTCTCAAAGTTATAAGCTAAGAGAGCAATACCTGACAGGTGCCTCATATAAGTGTAGACTTTGATTATATGCTCGCTACATAAAGTACACCATATCACACCAGATTTGTGAACCCTCAAGAAATAAATCAAAATAGATAGATGAGCTGGAACACATGACTGAAATATAACTAGCCTGCGTAATCATGAATAATCTAACGTATTACATTTGCAATTCAATATCACCATTAAAATTGACTGAACTTTAAGCGCAAACATTTGTCATTGTCCCTGGACTACTTGAGTACTGTGTAGTGGAGGATAAGTCTCTGAATCAAGTTTGCTCAGCAGGTTATCTCCTGCTTCTCAAACAGGCAGAGTACCATTTCCCATTTAAGAATCTCTGTTAAATCAAGGATCCTTATCAAACTGGCACTGCTCTCATTGTGCTGTGTGAGTGTGTGTGTGTGTGTGTGTGTGTGTGTGTGTGTGTGTGTTTAAGAGACAGAAAATACTTTTGTTGTTGGCAAATTACAGTAAATGTGCATGCCAGGCATATAAGTTAAAAGTTATTTGCGGTTAATATGAAAAACAGAATGATCCTGTTGTAAATTGACTATAGAATTAAAGTAATTCATTAGTTATAATTATCCATCTGAGCAGATTCAAACAAGGAAACATGAGGAATATAATTACCACCTAAAAAAGGATGCATAAATGCAGGATTTGAGCATGTGCATCAAAGTTCACCATTGTACCCGTTCATTCATTACAGTTTGAAGAGAATTTATTGTACTGTATACCATTTCTACTGATTCCCGAAGCCTCGCTGCCAGGAAGCTTTCTGCCAGAGAGCCCCGAAGGCAAACGTCTCCCAAACAGCACTTCCTTTCAAATGTTTTGTGGTTTGACGACAGCCTGCTGCATCAAGAAAAAAAAAAACAAGGAGGGCAGACATATTCTGCCAATTTCCTGAAGTAATGGAATGCCAAATACAAGTTTTGGTCAAAATACTACAAGAGTACAGTACCACTCCACATATCTTATAGGAGAGATAGGCCTCATTTGAGATCTGTCCTACAGCTTTGCATAACCATACAAACATACTGGAGACACAAAGTACTCCATTAAAACAATGCACATACAGACATACAGGGAGCTAATGCTAGCACACATCAAACTGATACACAGCACTACACACAACAGCAGTACATTTCACCCATCTACAGTTTCGATACAAACAATTTGCATTGATCCAGCTAATAGCTAAAGTCTTGTCCTGCCTCCCTAGTTGTTAAACCATAGCACAGGTAGGAGTGAACTGTTAGCTTGGGGTTAGTAAAGGAGTCAAAAGTTATAAATATGTTTATGAACCGGTGCATTCAATTCAATTTATTTATATAGCGCCTATTTACAACAAGTCATCTCTAGGCGCTTTAGAAACCCAGAGCTTGACC
>JBAMYA010000023.1:1166722-1192971 GCA_037176975.1 Arrhamphus sclerolepis | reverse complement strand
TTAGGGGGACCCTCCTGCTGAAGACCAGCTGGGTAAGAAGGAGATGAGGAGAATTAGGACAGTGGGAAGGAAGAACAAAGGAGATGTACAATATATAGAATTTTACAGAATTCCCATTTCTTGGCTGGAAGGTAAGACAAAAGACATATTAGAGTATGATTAGCTCAGTTTCTTCCAAATTTAAATGGACAAAATGACCATTGATGTGAGTTTGTTGCTGATAATAACAAAAAGCAGGAGAGTTGCAGCGTGATTCAGAGTTCAAGGACTGATTAAGCCTTCTGTGTAGCACATTCCCAAATACCTCTGGCATTTATACTCAGGGTGAAAGTAAGCCGGTAAGGTCTGGTACTGCGTACCACTAACAGATTCAGTTGTGCTATGCAGTACCAGGAAGATGGGAGAGCTGCCTGCTATAAAGTCCTCATTCAGAACTAGTCAGGGCCGCACTCTGGGTCAGTAAATAGATCCACTAGGAAGATGCAGTCTTGAAAACTACTTTGTCCACTTAAAAATCCCTATTAACTCATTCTGAATAGTTTCTGAATTGTCTGTGCTACGTTTTAGTTCATGCTGGACGGAGCCTTGGCCGGGCATCTCCCTCTATTCTACTTCTGTCTCCTCCTTCAGAGAGAGCCCAATAGTCTCCTCTGCGCCCAGCCTTCCAAACGTGTAGCACACATTTAATATCTTTATTGCAAACTGTCCCAATTAAAATCAGTAGGGAAGGAGTCAGTTGTGTTTCGTGTTATTTATGATACAAAACAGCTTGGAAAAGAAACTGCTAATGAGCTAACAACCGGAGATTTCACTCAGGAGTACGTGAGTGCGCATGTGCAAGTCTACTTAAGAAACGCGGCAGTTGCTATGGGGATTGGTGCGTTTGATTTAATGCACTGGGGCATTTTCTACACTTTGAGTTTTTGCTCATGACCTCATGATCTGTTCTTAGAGACTTGTATTCTGGATGTTTATCAATGTTTAAATTAAAATTAAACAAAGCACCTTAGAAGGGAGGTTCCCATCTGAAGTTCCAGAGACACATCAGTTATCGCTGCTCACAGGGTAGTTTATGGTGGTAATGGCTTTTATTGAGTGTTGATTTCTTAGTGAGAACACCCATTTCTGCACACAGAACATAAAAGTAGTAGAGTAGTGTAGTTTAGCCACAAGGGGCACCATACCCCACCTGCACACTGGACATAACAGCTTAGTGTAGCAAATTTGTCTTTTACTGAAGGCTAATCCTTTCTGTAGAACACAAGCTTCTTACACTAGTTTACCTTATTGTCAATTGTTTCTAATTCCTGCCTACTCCACAGGCCTACAGTAAAATACTGAAATGTTTTTTCTTGTTTGGGTTTTGAGTTTGCTATAATAAAATGTATGAGGTGAGAGAGAGAGATGAGGGTTTTGGTAAAGGTACCGGCAAGAATTTAAAACTACTTTCAGCCCTTGTTTATACTTCTGCGTTATGTAATTCCACCAACAACGGCTAGATGGCAGTGTGGGTTCTTTTTCTGCAGCACGTAGCAAAGTTTCCTTTTGTTGACTTCCTGTATGTAGCTCAGACAACAGAGCAACGGAGCAAACAAACTATATTTTATGAGTTGAGCATCACTTGTTTTTACAGACATTTTAGCAAACTATCGTTCCACCGGACTTGAAAAAAACAAAAGAAATAGCAGTGGGAAATTTGAAAACAAGACAAAACAAATCTACCAATTACATGTCTTGCGTACTCATTGTGTACCATTAAGACTCACGCAAAATTCACATTTAATAAACGGCAGCAAACAAAAAGCACACTGAACACAATGAACTCACATGTGCAGAGATTAGGTTGTAGCCCAACATCAACAACAGATTTTACATCATAAATTCTTTAAAATTCTACATCAAGATTTGACTGAATTTAAATGAATAATTTGTCTCATTATTTTCTCTCTCATATCAACAATGTTGGTTTTCTTTTTTTTTAATGACTTGGAATGGCCCTTTCCTACCCATGACTGTGTGCTATACTTAAGCCTGTGTGAGAATATGCCAGCATCATCTAAAAAAGCATCTGCTTTTCTTTCTTTCTTCCTTTTTTTTATTTCCAGTAACTGACAGCTGTTTTTGCTGCACTTACTCTGGAGCTCAGCCTCTGCAGTGACAAGTCATCTTCTTCACCCGCAACTTCTCAGACAGGTAGGAAAACTTGAAACTGATGCATTGTGATACAAATATTCATGTTGGAACACTGACCATCGGAATGAATAAAAGGTACAGTTTAAAAATAAAATAAAATTAGGGCAAACAGCAATGAAAAAAGGTTATAAAGGCAAAAGCTGATTGCATCCTGCATAATAATATAAGAAAAAAAATGTAATTGTCAAATCACTCAGAACATTTTTGAAAAGCAGAAATAATTTGTACAATTGGTATTTAAAATGTGATACATTATGCGGGGTTCACACTGTACAGACGAAAGATGGGCAATCCTGGCATTGTAGCTTATTGTAGCTCAAAAATGGTGGTAGATCTCACAATGAGAGAAGCAGAGATGAAAGACAGAACTGTCTTGCGACAGGATGTGACCATTAACTGTAAATACTGGACAAACTATCCGGTCACATGACCCATTGTTTTGTACAAAGAGCCTTTGAAGCCCTTTTGTCCTCAAACCAGAGGCATCATGCTGAAAAGATGAGGGACAAAGCTGTCAAGTGGAGTCAGTGGCAGAGCTAATGGCTAGCTGTCAGTCAAGCATGTCAAACGGCCTCCTGGCATCTTTATTATTTGATATAACTTTATCTGATGTGGTACAATAAAAGCTAGTAGATGCACACTGTAAATATGTTTAATGTTTCTGCAAAGTTGGCACTTTTAACTGGCGGGGCAGGAGATTTGCTCTGTTTTAGAACCAGCACCTGTGGTCAGTTGAGCAACAAAACATACTTCCTGGATGAGCTTCGATTCGGAAGTGGGATGCTTGTTGCTCGGCTGTGACAGATATCAGCAGTGTCAGAAATCTGGAGGAATCATCTCAGAGTGTGACGGCCTGTTGCTGCCTCTGTGATGTCTTTCAGCTAACCAACCAATAGGAACAAAGCATGACATAACATAAACATCAGCGCGTCTACACAGCACAGTAGCCTAGCAACAAAAGCGGCACATACAATAGAGAATGAATACACTCAGCTCAAATAAAGAAGAAGGATACTTCTTTTTCTTGATTTTATTTATTTTCTTTTCAAAGCCTCTTTGGTGGCTTTGGTGCATTAGCACGTTAGCTGCAACCTGCTAATTTGGCGATGCTGATGCTTTTAGAGCCTGAAAAACACTCAGATTTATTCCTGTCATAGCTGTGATTCAACTTATTTCGGCGTTTCTCAATGAGACCAGGGCGACACCAGACGTCTAGTTCTACTGTTTTATTCAGAACCAACAAGAACGTAACTTAGCTACTGTGCTGCAGCTCCTCACACTCTGAGCCCGGGAACAACCCTGACACGCCCTCACCGCGCTTTCCCACTTAATCTTCGCTCCCACGCAGCCTGGCAGCTGCCAACCATCGGCACGCCCGGGTCAGAATAATTGCGGGCATTCCCTGATTGACAGCACCCGGCCCAAAGAGCCTCCCCAGCTTCAGGCTAGGTCGCTACAGTCTGTTCAATCACACAATGTAGCATGCTGTAAATGAATTATCTACTGATTTCACATCATGCAGTGTGACTTTACTTAATCTTATAAGACTTTAAAAGTCGTACAGTGTGAACCCGGCATAAAGGGTGCAAAGTACAAAAACTTAAAAACAAAGCTGCCTCTGTAGTTCCTCATTATTTAGCTCCTCTTTTAATCAAAAGACATCTCAGCAAGGTTTTTTAATGCTATATTGACTTAAGTTACAAACCACTGGACAACAAAGACATCATTTTTCTTCTTTTGTTATTTGGTGTAATGAGCCACTGTTTCCACGTCCCCCTCACACAGTGTTGAAAATGCTTTCTCTCGCCAGCTTGTGCAACGCTCAGACAGTTAAAAGACACCCGAGCAGACTCATTGGAATGATAATCTAGTGTGTGTCTGCACTTATGGAGAATATCTTGAAGCATGTCAGACTTGCATCAAAGCCGCCGTTGTAATTTTCTTTTCAAGGGCAACTTGAGAGAGGAGTCGGGGGAAAAAAAAAGAAAAGAGTAGCATTAGTTTCTTGTTTTCTCCTAAAAGGCAGCCAGCTTCAAAAAGTAACCTGGTGATTTCTTAGGGAAGTGTGCGATGATTCAGCAGGAGCATAAACGCCCATCTGACTGATTCACATTTAAACATAAACAGAAATATGGCTGCTCCAGGGAGCTCCACCGAGGAATGGAAAGTAGCCCCAAATTTCACAGCAGCAAATCAAACATCTTTTTGTCTAAGTCTTCCCTTCTGTTTCCCCTTTCTATATGGCTCCCTGTAGCATTGTGCACAAATAACAGCACTTACTGATTGGCCTTATTTGAAGCACATACCCTGACCAAAAAAAAAAGAAAAAAAAAACGGAGAAGGGGAGATTTTCCCGTGTCACAAAGGGATTGAATGTGGTTCTCCAGAAGAGGAGGGCCTGAGAGGATTATATGGCTCAGTGGGCGCTGTATTGTGCGGCGAGTGGATACAGCAGGTACCCACCGAATCCCGGCCAACGGGCAGGCACAGTGTTGCTAGGGATAATGTTGCCTCCCAGCAATTAAACTCTGGAGGTTTTGGAGTGGTTTAGGGGGAAGCTTGTTAAATTATCTCATCGCTCCTTGTTTCTCAAGTCGCTCTGCCTCTCTGTTAACCACATTTCTGACCTTCTTGCCGCTCTGCTCGATGAGGAGCTGACAACTATAGGTGGAAGTCGTTTGCCTTCAGTGTTTGGCTGCTTAATTGAATCCTCGTCTATCGGTTTTCAGGCTCCTTTCGGACCATATGTCTAAATGTGCACGGATGAAAAGGAAAATGCATGCACAGGCTCACTCTTGAGCTCAAGGAATGCTTAAAAATGCCAAAAGCTGCCAGATGATGGCAGCTTTGAATTAAGAACAAAAAAAGGTTTAAGTAAAACAAGACAAAGAGATCCTGAAATAATTATACGTGGTGCCTTGATGTTTTTCACTTTGTGATGCACTTTTTTCAGCTGTATTTTTCCAGTTTAATTGCAGTGTCTGGAAGTTAGGGGATTAATTGAATATGTAGGATTCTCATGAGCTTATCAGTGCAATATGCCTCCTGTTTGCTTCATTAAACACTTGTTGTGTTTGTCCGTAGTTAAATTATCCTTTAAGTAAATTCAAAAAGTTTTGCTTGTTAGCTCACAACTTTGTTTTTTTCTTTTTCCTTTTATATTGATATTTTTATGGATGCAGTATTCAGGGAGCTGATCGCTTTCCCCGGTTTTCTCAGTCATTCTGCCTTTGTTTGGTAAATATTCTGCACAATCTGTCAGGCTTCTCATTTCCCTGTAATCCACCCAAGAGAAGGTGCGCAGAGAGCGCTCCCTTCGTTCCTGCAAGTTTTTGTGTCATGAAAGATCGCAGGCTGCACGGGCAACCCTCAGACGGTCCCAGCGAGGACTGAGCGATATGACCTTAATTAATGCAACAAGTTACCTCCATTACAATTAATGAACCATCACTAATCACTGATCAGATCATTAGAACCTTGCAAATATAATCAACTATTCAAACTGGGAGATTTTTCTAATTTTAAAAAAGGACACATCTTAGATTTTTAGGTAAATGAAACGAAGCATGCACAGTTTAATGATATATGGTCATTTCATGAATATTTCAAAGAAGAGAAATAATTGATGTAATTGGCACGAGAAAGATTACTTCAGTTATTGGTTCTGAATGTCGTTTTTGACTTGTTTTCAGCCCTACCCCTAGCCTATTCACGAGGTTTCAAAGAAAGAACTTAATTGTTCATAAACATAAGTTAACACTTCCAAGTGCTGAAAGAGTCATTAATATGTTTAATCTTTGTTTTCCACTAAATCTACATGCTGCTCTCCCGTTTTTAGTTGAGAGCCGATTTTCTTTTTTTTACTTTCATTGCAAGTCAAGTGGATTCTCTGCAGCTCACGATGGATGTACTTTTTCTTTACTTTGCCTTTCACTTCAACCTCCATAAAACCTCCTGTCTTCGTTTTAGTTTTATGTGAAAGGCAGTGCTCACTTACTTTGACAGCCATCCTCGTCCTCGGGCAAACAAACAGCCCATAGCAAATGTGAAAATCCACGGCTCTACTCTTGAAAAGAATGTTCTCATTTATTTCTGAACGTGACACTGTGCTTCCCAAGACTCTTGGGACTTCTGTGTCCGTAGTTCCAGGTCGGTTCCCTACAGTGCGGCGGTACTGCGTTAACCTCTTCTCCATGCCCCCACACACACATGCACACACATATTCCTCAAAGTAACTGTGGATAGTAGCGCCCCAAAGCTTCGTCGTCCAGGACAAATTGGTAGCAAGCGGCTCATTTACTCGGAGCCGTCATGAATGGACTGTGCCGTGACTGTGTAAACAAGTGCAAAGACTCCCAAGGGCATTCCTGCATAAATAATGACTCCAAGAGATGTTTGCCATTTGTACCACTCACCGGTTGCAGACATGGGTCAGGTAGTCTCCTCTGCAGGGAGTCTTCAGTAAACAACAGCCGCAGCGTCCATTAACGAGTGTGTGGGAAGTTTACCTGGTTGCAGGTGCGAGGCCTGCAGGATGCTCAGGATTCATTTGGTCTCTTCAGGTGCATATTTGATATCTTTTGGGGATGAACTCACAGGCTTTCTGCTTTTGTCGGATATATTGTAGAAGTTACAGTTTACAAATTAGTAACCACACATAGCCATTGCATGGCCTTATAAGTATCGATTTTGTCTTATAGAAACACCATTTGCTCTTCTTTGGGAGCGTTATGGTGTTATTAGCTTCTAGAAAGTTCAAGTTTTCCGGTAAAGTATTGGTCTTCTTTACTTAGTTTTGTTCCCACTAGATTAAATGACCCAGACTGAAGGATTCAGAATTCTGAAGTTTGATTAAACTTTTTGTTATATTTGTGTCTTGATGAAGTGTTTCCATAGAAGTGGATGTCTATGCTCTCTTGTGTTTAAAAATTCAAGCACTTCTTTCTCCTTGGCTCTACTTACCATTTGTTTGCAGGCCCTGTTTTAACAGGAAAGTGCGCCTCACCGTGCCAGCTCATCATGACGAGCTCCACAGAATAAAATACTAAAACACACAAAAGAACAACTGAGGTGCATTTTGGGCCATTTGGTGTATTTTAGAGTCCTTTCAACCGTCGTGTCTCCACTTGCAGTGACAGGGCCCTTTGCATGTAAACTACCATTCCAAACCACATGGTGGCGGTAGTGCACTGCGCTCACTCATTGTCACCAAAAAAGAAAAGAACACATCTGCAAAAGCAAAGAAAAGCAAACTAAAATGATATTATGAAATGATATTAGTATAAAGAATAATAGTGTCGTTGAATGAGGAAAGACGACTTGTACGTAAAGCTGACATTAGGTGGCTGAAAGACATCATCTCCTACCCTCCTACCCAATTAGCGAGTCAACCCCCATCCGGACGTTTATCAGGGCTGTTCTGAGTACCTATCCTACACAGGACCATGGTACACATCCCGCAAAGGTTCCTGAAGGTAATGGAGACACACGTCGATGATGAGACCCTGAAAATTTACCCAGAACACCTGCTAGTGGAAATGCACCTTTGGTCCGCTGTTAGCTAAAATGTTACGTTTTTCATATTTTAGCTTATTACGCTAATGATGGGATCCAACATTTGGCCCATGGGTCACACAGCTCTGTGGAAAAGCATCAAATATGACATGTAGTACAATAAAACGACAGAATAAATACATTAAAAATGGCCAAAAGATTTCAACTGTCAGAGTAATTATTACACTGCCGCGCATCCATGTTGGAGAGGTTATAAAAAGCAGAGCAGAAGGTAGTTTTACGCCACTTTACAGAGGGGAGGTTTGTTTTTCAATGTTTATTTTCTTGCTAACAGAAACCTGTCGCTTGTCAAATTGCATAACCCAGTTGAGTTAATGCTTTAGTCCGTTGTACCTGTGATGATGCTCATTACACATTATTAAACAAATTTGTTAGATGGATTAAAATTCAGTGATCCTTATTAACGGCAAAGTGAGGAGGAAAAAAAACACGTCGTTAGTAAATCAGGAGGGTTTATCCTCCGTCTGAGGGGCATGTAGCACATCTCTAACTCAGCTGAGCTCAGGATTGTCAGAATTGCCTGAACTTTAATCAAGTCTATGCTTCACTGTGAAACCAATGCAACCGTAAGGGTTTATTTATTTATTTATTTTCCCCCGCATGCTGACATTTAGAATATACATTTAGCATTTAGTCTTTTCCACACATGAATCCTTCTGCATTCCTGCACATGGCCAAATTATTGCAGCTGCTCCTGTAAAAGAATAAACATCTGTCTAAATTCTGCCAAAACAGATGCAAAAACCTAGAACACTAGTTATGGAAAAATACAGCACAATATGAAATGTAAACGTTGCTATTTTATTTGCTTATTCTAGATTTCAGCTGCATTAATGGGGAGACTTTCAGTTTTCTTGTTTATGACATAATTCATGTAACTTATTGAATTGTAAAAAATTAGATCAAGGTCATTGTGTTAAAGGCTTTATTGGGCTAAATTAAATAATGTTTAATTAATCTCAAATAGATGATTTTTATTGAATAAAAAGATACACGAATAAACATAAAATTAAATAAAATTCAGGCATCACAGTTAGAAATTCCATTAATCTGACATCCATAGTTTTACCAGCACATGAATTATTGAACAGCATTCAGTATATCGCTTGGTTTTCTCTTTGTAGTAGCATCTTTGAGCAATATTATAAAGACATAACCATTTGCACTGCTTGAGTACCAACTAATGTTTTAGAGCGGACATTGTTGATCTGCATGCTTGGGAATGCAGGTCGAAGTTGTGCCAAACTAAATATCACTGGAGTGAA
This sequence comes from Arrhamphus sclerolepis, assembly GCA_037176975.1. Taxonomy (NCBI): domain Eukaryota; kingdom Metazoa; phylum Chordata; class Actinopteri; order Beloniformes; family Hemiramphidae; genus Arrhamphus; species Arrhamphus sclerolepis. The sequence continues at coordinate 1,183,939 of JBAMYA010000023.1, read as the reverse complement.
ATTCACATTTGCATGTGGAGATGTTTGACATATTGGGCAGTCAAAAGATGAAGCCAAATTAAAAAGGCATCATCTCTTAATTGCTTCGTCAAACCCTGATGGTTTGAAGGTCCACTTGTCACAAAATAAATCATTCTTGTTTTCACATTTGATGGCTTGGACATGATGTAATTATGTTATCTATCACATTAGCTAACCTGTCGCCCGTCAGATATCCTGAACTTGGTCGGCCTGTCTTGACAGATTGGACATCGGTTTCCTCGGTCAGTGTACATTTAAATCACCATTTACAGGCCGGTATTGTCCCATCCTTTTCATCTTCCTGACTGTCAGCCATGTAATGTTTTTCTGCCTCCTTTTCAGCATGCTATGCTATATTTTCTTGCATCTTTTCCTCTCATTCAGAAGCAGTTGGGGCCCAGTGTGAGATCCTGACAGCAGACCGACCTTGACAAAAAAAAAAAAAAATTACAATATTACAGCTCTGAAATGTCTCTATAAAAGAAGAAAACTTATTTTATATAAACTGGAGGACAATTTATTTTTTAGGCTAATGTTAAATGTTTTGTTGACATGCGGTTGAATAAAACACCAGAGTGCCGACGCGCTGTTGTAAAAGCTCATCGTGATTTTTGAACAGATGCAAAAACAGGATGAAGACAAACATATAGAAGCGATTCACCCGGTCCTGCGTTTGTTTACCTCCTCAAACGGCCCAGATCCATCGCATGTGAAGCAGAGCTCTGGCTGCAGAAACAGAGGGGAGGCAGGTTTGAGTAGAAGGTACAAGCAAAGAAAGCTGTCTTTCTGTGAGAAAGCATCTCTGTAAATAAATGAGTAGATGAATTCAGTAACAAAGATATTGTTGCAAAGGTACAGACAGGGCAAGTCATTTTGGATGATGTTGCTTGTATTTAAAAAAAGAAAAAACAAAAAAACAACCTCAACCACCACCGGTGGTGCCTGTCCAAAAAAAAAAAAGTCCCTTCCTGGATTTAACTAAGCAAATAGATAAGAGCCTCCCATTGGATAGTTACTGCATGGATGATGATGTTTCAGCTTCAACAGGTTATTTAACCCAAATTGATGCAGTGAGCAACTTCTCATTTCTCAAACAACCATGTCACAACCAAAACACATCCTGCGGTCGTGGAAAAGATGTTCATCTGTTCCAGAGGGGTCAAATTATTGGCATGAATCAAGAAAACGTCCAAGGAGAAACTAATGCTGAAACTATTAAAATTAGATTCAGAACAGTCCAATGCATTATTAAAAACTGGAAGGAGAGAAATGATCGTGAATGATCCTGATTGGCGATGACTTTAACGTTTAGTAACCTTTAGAAAACCACTGATCAGTGAGGATGATCAGAAAAACAGGCGTCAGTCTGCTAGAGAGCATAAAGACTGGACTCGTGGCGACATGGTCTGATGAGTCCAGGTTTACCCTGTTCCAGAGTGATGGGAGCATGAGAAGATGAAGTGATGCTCCCATCATGCCCAGTGTCTACACTTTGTCAGACTTCTAAGAGAGCTTGATGGTCTCCAAGGGAAATAAAATAAAAAAAAACTGGCAAAGGCATAAAGATTGCACTCTAGAGCAGTGGAGGAAGGCCATGTGGTCTGATGAGTCCACATTGCATTAGGAGGTCAGCTGAGAACCTGAAGAAACTGAATGACCAGGTTATTCCATCAATGGATGTTTTCTTCCCTGATGGCACAGACAGATTCCAAGATGACAGTGAAGGATTCTTCGGCTCCGAGAGCATGAGACATTATTTTCACATGTGGATTTACCACCACAAAGTCCAGACCTGAACCCCACTGAGAAGAAGACTTTGTTCTCATCATCAGTACAGGATCTTAGTGAATGTGTGCCGTAATCAAAACTAAAGGTGCTGCACTGAAATATTAAGAGTCTGTGAGCTTTTTTCTGGACGGGCAGTGACCTGCAGTCTACTCATCATACGGGCAGTGACCTGCAGTCTACTCATCATACGGGCAGCGACCTGCAGTCTACTCATCATACGGGCAGCTACCTGTGGTCTACTCGTGATACAGCCGATGACCTGCGGTCTACTCATGATAAGGGAAGCGACCTGCAGTCTACTCATGATACATCAAGCGACCTGCGGTCTATTCATGATAGAGCCAGCGACCTGCAGTCTATTCATGATACAGCCAGCAATCTCCAGTCTACTCATCCAGCGGGCAGTGACCTGCGGCCTACTCATGATAACGGCAGCTGGCTGCTGAGGAAATATTCTGGTTAGAAACCTGTAAGTACACACCGTTATCGTCCCATTTTCATATCTCCTTCCGTTTGTATATCTTGTAATACTGCCCAGTTCTATAAATGACCAAACTGGCGACTGCCAAATCACCAAATTCAAAGCTACAAAACGTTAGCCGTGAAAGGAAGAGACTGACCACTGTCAGCCACTTCCATCTGCTTCTTTGTTTTTGTTTGTTTGTCTGCAGTCTATGGTCAAAAAAGTTATCTATATCCATGTGGAATTTGTCTTTGGGGATTGATTAATAATGAAATATTCAATAATTTCTTCCTTCTACAGATTAGTGTCAGTACTAATTAAGGGGGTTATGGTACCGTTTTTGGTGGCTGTGCTGGTAAAGCAGCAACATTATTCCAGCATGTTTGATAATTACTGTGAGGTAAACTTGAGAGCCAGTGGAAATTTTGAATTGTCCATAGCAGGTGAAGGTATAGGGGAGGATTTTTATGTTTATGACAATTACATTTATAATGTAATGATCTTTTTTGTTGAGGCATTTCCGTACCGACCAGAGCTGTGAGCTGACTGACCACTGGGCCCACATCCATAAAACCACTGATCCACACTGGCGCGCTAACCCAGCATCATCTGCATTATGCTCTTCCGGCTGGTTTTAGTGCGCGTCAGTCGTTGGCGGGAACTCTGGAGTCAGCTCTAGCGTTTGGACAGCCACCCAGGATGCGAAGCAGCACCCCCAATTGTGTTGCATAATTGTGTGGCATATAGGTTTCTGCTCCAAGCGTGGGTTTGAGGGAGAATGGAAAGCAAGAGGATGTGTTGGTGGCAGAGACGGGAAGAAATAAAGAGGAAAACAAAGCAACGCCCACTCCTCATTAGCTTAAACATTGCGTGTGTCCGTTATCCTGTAAGGTAGCATTTGAAGAAGAGGAAGAAAAAACAGAATAAAACGGAAGCCCACATCTACTGCACCACAACATAGGATGGAGATGTAAAGCAAATCTCCACACATAGGCTCTGCCATCTGTTCATCTTGAAGAAAACTATGCCTTTGCCACAGTTTTTTTTTCCTACCTCCCTTAGAGACCATCAAGCTCTCTTAGAAGCCTGACAAAGTGACACGCCCGCATGCCGACCCTGCGGCTGCATGTTTCCTTCTTCCTCGCTTTGTTTTATTTTCTTTAATTTTGCTTTTTTTCAGATACTTTCCCTATCTAAATCCAGTTTTTGATAGCATATGCAAAACACAATGTGACACAATACAATCTGAGCTCCATGTGAGAAATGGGATTATCTTGGTGGTGATTGTCAGCTCTGTGTTACAGTAATCACTTTCTTCTAGGAGCTAGACGTGACTCACTCACAACTTGACCTGCCGTCATCATTTATTCACTCTGACACTATTATGCATTTGGCTGTATATTTTGTTTTCCTTCAGGTGAAACAGAAATAAATTTGGAAATAGAATAAATAAATGAAGGAATGATGAAAAAATGAGTAATCCCCCTGCAAATTGGAACAAGAAGTAAATCCCACCGGCAGTAAATCCTGCACTGTTTCTGTTGCTTTTCTCCCCCCCCAAAATCATGTGTTTGGATGCTTTGGAGGAAGAGGTCGATCATCACAGTGCAGGCGTGATGTGGGCTTCGTGCTCGCACCGACCGCAGCCAAACTCCGCGGTGGTCTAAATTATGTAGGTTGTTTTCCGGGTCATTGGTCAGAGCCACCTCACAGAAATCTGTTGCTGTTCTTGGACCATATTTTTGTGTTTTATTTGCTTCTTGGATCATATTTCTGTGTTTTACTCCTCATATGTTTGCTTCCTGTAACAACATGGCAATTAATTATATACAAGTAGATATAAAATATCAAATATATACACATTAAGTATTGCACCTGATTGATAAACACACAAACTTTAGATTTAAATATACAAGCTTGTATTATAATATATTTTTTGACTTCCGTCAGGGTGTCAAACTGGTTTCCACTAAGGGCCACATCAGCATCACGGTGGCCGGTCATGTCAGTCGTGATTTTTAGACTGTATAAATGTAACATTGTTGATTATTATTTACAAATGTTGTCAGGGTCGTGCACACACATTTTTGGGGGCTCAAGCCAACAGAAAAGGACAAACTAAGTAAATTGAAACTTTTTTTAATCACGATTTTTTTTTTTTTCCAACGAAGCAAAAGTTTGGGGTAAAATTGAGAGTTTTTCAAGATCGCAATATTTCTGGTGTAAAAGATTGACTTTTGCAAAATTACAACTTTTTGACATGAAAAGCTGTCAAATCGCTCATTTTTGGTGATTAAAAAAAGAAAATTTGAAACAAAATTGAAACTTTAATTTAAGTACGTTATGTCGTTGAAAGACAAAAAGGCAACTTTAAAATTTAATGTCTTCAATTTGTTAGCTTTGGGTTTTTTTTTTTAATAAGAATTCTTGCTGTAAAAAGCCCAAATTTTTGGTGTTAAAAAAAAAATCTTTGCGCTGACATTTGGAATATATACAATATATATAATATTATATCATAAATTTCAAATTTTGTCGAACTGTAACTCAACTTTTTTGTAAAATCATCGATATTTTTTTTAAAAATTATGACCTTTTAACTTAATACTAATACATTTTGGTGTAAAATATTGACTTTAACAAAACTGAAACTTAATTTAATTTAAAATCACCCCTTCATGTCCTAAAAAGACTTTTTATGTCGATTTTCTAAAAATAATTCCCAACTTTATGTTGTAAATCATGACTTTTGTAGAGATGCATGTTTTGATTGTAAAGATCAAACTTCCATGAGGCAAAATTGTAACTTTTTAACTTAACATTGCAATTTTCTGTTCTAAAATACTTGCAAAACTGCAAAATTGTGAATTTCAGTGTACGCTATGAATACTTTTATTTTAAGTCAATTTTATGCCCTTTAAAACCTCATGGGGGCCATGTAAAATGATGCGGTGGCCCGTGGGCCCCCAGTTTGACGGAAGTGACTTAAATAATCCACGTAAAGTATATTAGCCTGACTATGTTTGATGTTGTTTCAAAATAATATGCATGCATAAACAAGTCTTTCTTAGCAAAGTATTTCATATTTTGCAACTACTTCTTTTTCCTCAGACCCTATTCTTACTCTAAACTATCATCTTTGTACTTGGGACCGTGGATCAATCTCTGATGACTTCAATTTAATTCATACACATAAAAGAGCTGATTTCTCATCTAAATACTTTTAGGGCCTCCCTTGGTGGCTTAGTGCTGTCAGGAGGTTTGGGTTTGAATCCCGGTTGCGTCAGGAAGGCAGCTGGCTCAAAACTTGCACCAAACCTGATCACTTGCATCGCTCCACTGTGGAGACCCCAAACAGGGCGGAGCCAAAGAGGAAGCTTACTTAAGTCCTATTCAGGGTTGCGGGAGGCGCTGGTACAGTATGGATGTATTCACACATTTTCATCAGCTACTTTTATGGTATTTCTAAAGGTGCCTTAGCCGATACAAGTAATTAGTGGTACTAGTTCCTGATCCAGGACCGCTGAAGAGTACAATAACCAGCCCGTCTGTTATGTCTTGAATGAAAAACAAACCATGGATAAATGGTGCATTAAGTGACAAACTGGGAGGAAATGGAGGAAAATACCAGGAACGTTTCAATGTTGGTGTGAATAACTCGGCTATCTGTATTTTACATCATCAGTTGTCATAAAGTTATCAGGTAGTGCAAAGCTGTGATTTTTCTTACTTTGTTTGCTTTTGCTGATTTGATACAACATTGTGTATCAGTGCGGCAGCTGTACGCAACAACACCACACTGATATGTGAGGTTGGAAAGGAGAGCGATACAAGAGAGATGAGCACTTATCTTAATGCTGCAATAATGATCCCAAATGTCCGGTTTTTATTACATGTTTGCCATAATAGTCTGAACTGTTCTGGGAATAATTTCCGTCCTTCTGACAGTCCCGATATGTCCGCCCTTAATTGGGTTCATCATGACGATCCAAACTGACCAATGACAGCCTGGAGTGATGTCATTGTGCTGATGGAGTGCTCATAACTCATCTTCTGAAGGGTCCCAGCAGGGTTCCTAAATAAGGTAGCATGTTGCTTCTTTTCCAGCACGACTGTCTCTTTAAGACTTTGGTGCTTTTTCAGTGCTGAAGCAGCTGTTCAGATGCTTGATGCTCGTTTCTCTCTCTGGCTTTTAGTCCAACAAGATGCCCTGACTTTGATTGTGCTAACACAGCTCATTAATTTACTTTATTTTATTTTGTTCTGTTTGATGATGTTTTATTATGTATTCTACTCGTATTTTAGTGACTGTTGAGTATGTATTTGTATCGCTTGTACAGCTTTTTAGTCAACTGAGGCTTTAAGTGTGTTGTGGATATAAACTCGACTTCACTGTGAAGTAGGATTGACGGGTGAATTAAGTTGTGAATTGTCTGTTGACAAAGTCTGCAACTGTCTTTAATGAAATAGCGTCCTGTATTATTATGCTAGCTGCATGATAAAATTAAATCAGGTTTTATAGTTTCACATTACTGAGTAATGTTAAATGCAGCAGAGTTAACATAACTGGACAATGCAAATGAGGAACTAATTAAGTTGGAACCATGAGTATCTAAAAAGTCCTGCAGAACGGATCATGAGGAATTTACTGTACTTACATCCAATAGTCTTGGTTGTTAAAAAAAATGCAATTTTACAACAAAATGTGCTCTTTTACAAAAAAAAAGAAATTGACTTTCACAAAATTAAAACTAAATTTAATTTATTTTTAAATCGTGATTTTATGTCATAAGAAACACCTTTTATGGGAGGGGATGGGGGTGGGGCGAATTATTTTATATTTATTTTTTATATTTTTAATTGCAGAAAATTACAATTGCAGTATGACTAGCCTGGTCTTCACCAGACAGGTAATTTTGTTCCATTTTATTTCACTTCACCAAAGCTCAGTTCTTTCCACTTTATTCCCGGGAAAACAACGATTGACCAATCAACAAAGAGAAGGGCGTGGCCGAGAGCCACAGCACCAGTTAGAAATTGTAGTTCAGTTGAGTTCCATAAAAACTACAATGGCGGCGGACACACATATACGGCAGGATGTTCGCGCTATCTTGGAGGAGATCGCAGGTATGAGCAACTTAAAGCCACAAGATGAGTGCTTAGTTAATTTTCTTAAATGGAATTGATGAAGTAGACCCGAAGTGAATATTCTCTGGTATGGAGGACCGTGTTACCAGTACGAGACGGCTGTGCTAGCGTGTGACATACGTTAGCGATTGATTTACGGTTAGACCAATGATTTTAAGCTCCAGGAAATCAAACCCGCCCACCAGGAAGTAAACGTTTAGCAATGGAGAGGGTCCAGACTCTTTGCAGGAATTAAATTAAGTGAAAAGACTGGTGAGGACCAGGCTACAATATTACAACTTTGCCATCAAAAAGTACATTTTTGTCGGTTTTTGGAAAAAAAAATTCCCAACTTGATTTTTGTAGAAATGCACTCCTTGAGCGTAAAAATCTAACTCTCCATGTAAAACATTCACTTTTTAATGTAGTATTGCTATTTTTGATGTAAAATATTGACTTTTGTAAAATTGCTAAATTGTAAATTTCAGTGTACGGTATGAAGAAGCGCAGGAGCCACATTAAAAGATGTGGCGGCCCACAGGCCCCGAGTTTAGCATAATCATGCAGAGAGTATTAGCCTTACTGTAATTATTTATTAATTACTGTAACTGATCAGGAACTTTCACATTCAGCCCCAGTACAGCTGTTGTGGATGTGAAGCTGTAAGTTGCTGGAAAGTTGGAAAGTTTAACTGGGAGTTTAATGGAGATTGACTCACTTTTGGAGTCGGCCCCTAGTGGTCGTTTGATGGAAATATTAGAGGCTTAAAGCCCGCTGTTATTAAAATTTATCACCCTGGTCACAAAATCTTGTTAAAATATTGAAGAAAGTAGTTATTCTGGATCACCGCTCTAGTTTTTGCTCAGTGCTGCGACTCAGAGCACCATCAGGGTTGTTCACAAAATCGTGGAACCATACGTATTATTTACATTCCAGTTATTTTTTATGGAACTGACAAACAATGTTTCCTCAGTTCTCGTTTGATTAGAATAAGCTGCATGTTCAAGGTGTAAAAAACGGTCCAAATGCATTTGCCATCAAAGGGGCCTCTGAAACACGTTTGGTCCTGATTGCCAGGGATTAAGCTGAGCACGTGTCTCTCTGTGTTTTGGGCATCGGTATCTGGGCGAAACACCCCACCCAGTCGCTGCTGCCAGGAGGTGACACATGGCCGGCTATGCATCATTTTATGAGTGTTTGGCTAAAGCCACGTCCTCCCTCCACGGCCCCTCAGCCTGCTTCCACAACCTGTAAAGAGGACATCCATCAGGGCAGGTGTAATTTTCCATGCAGTCACGCTTCTTTGCTAATACAATTTGTTAAGCAGTTGTTATGTGCTTGTGAATCTCAGGGAGTCGATCTTCCTTCATCATCCATGAACTTTACTCACGATTTACTTTGTAATATTTTCTTTATGACTTCTAAATGTATAGATTTTACTTTGAGGACACATAATTTACAAATAGGCTCTGTAGCTAATTCTGCATTCATCAAAAAAAACAACAACATCAAAAAAAACAAAAACAACCCATCCATTTTTTTACCCCCACAATATGATTTTTAAAATCCTTTTTAGCATGCAAATTTGCAGCTGAGAGGCACTGATAACTGATAATTTGGTGGGATAAGTGCTATTCCTTGGCTGAAAAAGAGACATTGATGTGACCCAGAAAGCTACATGTTGTTAAAAAAAAAAAGAAAAGAAAGAGAAAAGAGCTGAACAGCATGCTGCTAGTGTCTCTTGCTGGAGCTTTGCACACCATCTTTTAATCTGTTCTGCTTTAATTAAACACTACAGCTGCTTGGGTCATTACTAATTGGAGTATTTCCTGTTTCCTTTGTTTTATTTTTCATCACACCCCCAGCTCTGCACACAAACAGGTTTCCTCAACAGCCTCACACAATGCAGTTTAATTCTGGTTACACAACACTAGATGTCACTCCAATGTCCTGAGATTAGTTTGATGTGACTGCATTTGCCCACAAACTAGGTGGACATCCCCATTTGCCTTTTAGTGCAGCTCCGCACATCAGCTTGCCCGCTTTCACATCACATTACATCACAGATCCTCATAGTTAAGCATGGATCAAAAGCTTGTGTCATCCAAGTCAGAGATGCTGTCTCAGATAAGCAGATTTAAAGTGGGTGTTATTTGAGCAGAAAACTGGAGAGGGGTTACTGTTGTGGTGTGATCCTGGGTCTCAAGGGGAGGCTCCCGCTTGTCAGAATGTGCTGTTGCAGGATCTTCCTGATGAAGTCATTAAGAAGTCATTAAGAAACCATTAAGAATCATTAAGTCGGCGAGGTGGCACTCCAATGCGCACACAGCGAAGCACCAGGCATCAGGAAAACTTGTTAATCACGCAGTTTATTTGTTTCCCCAGTGTGAGACTGTAAATACTATGACAGTGTGTTGAAGTGTGCATCCTAATGAAAGTCTGTATTAGCTCCTCTGCCAGTGTGAGCTCCCGTCTCCAGAGGGGCCACTCTCATCATCACACGATGGCTGCCTCCTTGCCAGCAAACTCTCTAAAGCAATAAACAAGAGCACACGATTCTGATTCTGTTCACTCATTTTCCCCCTTAATCGCCCAGGTGGCTGATTTATAAAATGGCAGAGATATCAGGGAGAGCAGCGCTTTGTTTCTGTCCTTTCTGCTTCCATTTGTCATCTCTGGGCTGGGCACTAATGTATACGCATCGGTTGCTCTGTTGACAAGTGTCTGCACTCGCCGCGCATGCAGGCATGGCCTCTGTGTTTTTCTTGCTGATTGTCTGCAACCACTAGAATGCCACTGCGGTGACAGGTTGGAAGGAGGAGGGCGCTGCTTGAAAATCCACTGAAGTGCTCTTATCTTACTCATTAGGCCTGGACGAGATGTCGCCTTCCCCTGTAATTATCTCCATACAGTAAATCTCTCATTAGGAGGTCGCTCCAAAGCAAACCCTGAGAGACGCCAGGCTATCTTGAGGAGGAGGAGGAGGAGGAAGAGGAGGGAGGAACGATGGCTCAGGTGTCGACTGATGCTGCTATCAGACAAAAAATAAGACTCCAAGGGGCAAGCACTGATGTTGAAATGTCCGGCTGGAGAGGAGGAGACGGTAGTCTTTTACCTTTTTCATAAAGCAGCCCTAAAACAAACAAAAAAAAAACAAATACAATGTATAGATATATGTATATGGTGACCTCTCTGAATATCCTCATGTCCTGATGACCTTCAGAGGAATATGTGTAATATATGACTCTTTAAGGAACTGTGTTTCTTTTAATATGTGCAACTGCTGTTTCATCCTTGTAAGGAAATTCTTATCAAAGAATGCAGGATCAAAGGTTTCATTTAAAGGGGGTTTACTGTAAGTGGCTGTAATGAAACCCCAATTAGCAAACTTAAAATATGGAGGGTAGACTTAACCTCTTGAACCCTGTGGATCTGGGACCAGTGTGTGTATGTGTGTGTGTGTGTGTATATATGTATATATAAATGTATATTTTATCCTGTCAACATGAACAAATATAATGATGAACAAATCATACTGGACGCATGTTTTAAACGCTCCAAGGTTCAAGGAACATTTATAGACTGCATCTGGGACAAAATAAAAAAAAAAAAGAACCTGGAAGGTGATTAATATAACTGAGGTTATCTTATCTGTGGATATTCCACTTGACTCAGCACTGATATCGCTGCACCTGTAGCCAACACACCTTAATATGAAACCCAGAGAATGAATGAAATATCGCAGGCAAAAAGGATCAAAGCTCGCTACAGTTGGGACAGCGCACATCAATGGAGACACTGGCATATACGTTAATGAGAAATATGGTGACGCACAAACCTGGAAAACATTCAAACAGCACATATAAAACATGGAAACTTGTGCTAGAAGAAAGATTCAGGACCCACAATGAGAGGACCCCAAGAAGTGAAGCGAGTCGCATCAAGAAGAAGACAGAAATGGTCTTATGTAATTTAATTTATTTAATTTATGTACACCTGTCTGACATCATGACCACTACAGAGTAACGTCATTCATAGGAAGGTTGTTTTGGCTCTCGTCACCTGTCTAAACATTCTGCACACCAGTCACACCTCACTAGTGAGTATCATTTATTTCTACAGCACTTTAACGCCTCACTTTACATCTACCACTGAATTGAACACTTAATTACATATTTTATTCCAGACTTTTTTGTATTTTCTGACTGATTATTCTTTCCAGAAGGTCGCAGGTGTCGACTTCGGGGATTTGTTCAACAACAAATCTCATGTTCAACTCATGCATTTCAGTTTTTGCTCATTTATTACACTTGTGTGCTTTAGCGTAACACCCTGCGTTTTCTAAAGCTGCATATAATTGTGTCATTTCAGGTATAAATGACACAATTATTAATGCAGCAGCATCCATACAAAGTGGCAAGAATAAATATTTGAACCTTTACTGCTTTTTGGCTTTAATGTGGCATAAAGTCAAACACCAACTTCATCTAAGTCACGATAGCAGTCGCCTTAAAGTGTTTAAGCATCCATCCTCCCAGTTAGACAAATCATCTGTAAATGGAGACATTTTAGTAGTGTGGCTGCTCTTCCTAGAGGTGGGCATCCAGCCAAGAAAACTCTGAAGATACACCCAGAATCCTCAATGAGATACAGAACCCACAAATCACACCTAAACAAGGGCTGAGGACACAACGGTTCGAAAAAAACAAAACAAAAACATCTCTGTTCACAAGTCTAACATATAAAAGTCTCCTGCAGCAGAATAACATGGAAAAAGCTGAAATATATGTTGGCTTTCCACAAAATACTTTATTAACTGCTGAAACAAAGGCAAATCTCTGGAAGGATACTCAGCATGATGTGTAGTGCTAAAAGGGCGCAGGTTTTGGGAGCTGCTTTGCAGAAACAGGGCCTGGACCCATCTGCATCGATTGAGGGGGAGGTTTATGAAAATGTTCCACAGCTGTCCTGATAAATGCATCATCAAGGTCTGCAAAAGTCTGTTTTGGAGCCACTGACTTCAGCCAGGTGTGTTGGGGGGAGGGAAACATCCAAAACCTGCAACCAGGAATGAGAAAGGTTGTCCTGCAGGATGTCATGGTGGACGTTCACCAGCCGCAGCTAAGCAGACGTTGGGTCACGCAGCAGGACCATGGGTCTAAACGCTGAAGTAAATCCACCACAGAATGAATTCAGAAAAAGAAAATCTGCCAGAGTCGTGGCTTCAGCCAGCGGGGGCCATCCCTCTTCCAGGTTGAAGCTCGTAGGAGTACGTTTTGTTGGAGTTCCTCAACTGACCACTAGCTTGCTGGCTTCAACACAGAAAATCCAGGTTGATGTTAAAAGTGAAATCAACATTTCCATCTGGTACAAACCCGTCTTTGTTTTGTTTTTATCTGTGGTTACGTATCACATCCACGACAACTGTACGGGTGGGGATATGTTTGTAACACATCAGATAAATTTATATGAAGCCGTCAGTCTGACTGATCAAATGCCCGGACGGCATTTGATTGGCTGTGCTGTAGGCTTGGACAGCTTTGTCCCACGTGTCTGCAGTACGAGGAAAGTTATGCTTCGAAGGCTGTCTGTAAAAATCTAATGGGTGGTGTTTTTCAGCGAGTTTGTCCAGCATTTTACGGTCGGTGGCTTAAACCCGTAGACGTGCTGTGGGATGACCTCAGGAGAGCCGTTTACGCCAAACATCTCACAAAAACGTCTGAGCTGAAGCAACTTTGGAAAAGAGGAATGTTGGACATTTCTGATAATGATGGAGCTTGTCGACGTCCCTGCAGCCACCTGTTTTTACAATAAAAACATAATAAACGCCAAGGGGTTCACATACTTTCTCTTGATGTTGTTTGCACAGTACATTTGAGTAAAATGTACTCAGATGATTTAATCCAGTTATACTTCTGAAGATCCCAAGTAGGTCTGAAGAAACAGAGAAGTAAACAAGCATGAACTAGAACAGCCAGTTGGTCTTGAATTTTTTAAGTGACAGACAGAGAATATGACTCTTCGGTGACAAAGCACATGAAAACAACCTCAGATTTAGTAATGTACAGCCTTCTGACCTAAAAACCCTTTTCCCCAAGCGCAAGCATCAGAAAGGGTGGATAAATGTATTCATCCGAAGCTCAGACATCTTGCTCTTTAGTAGCAGAAATGGATGAGTTTCCTTTTTGATCAGTTGTTGCAGCATTACCCGGAGTGTGTGTGCGCGGAGCTGACGGTCGTTCCCCGTTTCTGGTTCCCGTACATGAAGGGAACCGCGCGATCGTGCTCTTTGGTCTCTGTGAAAACAGCTCAGGAGGAGTTCTGACGCGATAAATATCTGCCATCCCCACGTTGCAGGCTCTGCTTAGCTCTCAGGCTCCTGAATCCCCTAACACACACACACACACACACACACACACACACACACACACTGTCTGCTGTGACCAAACATCCTAGATAAACAATAAAAATGCAGGTGTGTTCAAAAAGAAAAAGAAAGGCTTCTCATGTGATCACAGCACAGTAAATCCCTGCGTGAACTTTTCACTATTTGCAGCTTTCAAATGACTTAAACGCCTTCAGCACATCAGAAATGCTACATGACAGATGGCATTCGGCTGGAATGCAGTTTTTATTTATTTTTATTTATTTATTTTTTGAGTGAGCCTTTGTCCACACGGTTGTCTTCAGTCCTCCCCTGCCCTTCAACCCTGAAAACAACCCTCCTGCTGACTTTACGACCCAGGTCCTCCAACTCCATTCAGGGATCAATCCTTGTTGTGTGTCAACACATCAACCGGCAATTAATATGGAGATTCTGCTCCAGATGTGCCTGTAAAAGTGGAGTTTGGACTTGGCAAGCAGCTTTTCTGATCCATATGGGTTCACTGCTGAAGCAATATTCCACCTGCTCCTGCAGCCATTATCTTTCACACAGGCAAACAAATGCCCCAAATGAGAGTTGCAGCATTTGGTTGAACGGTGCTGATGAGGGTTTGGGAGGGGGCACTTCATTTCTCGCAGCATTCATACACACCTGGTTAGTGCGCGTTTAGGTGCGCTGAAGAATCCAGTATCTTCCGTTATGTTAATTCCAGCCCTCCAAACTCTTGGAAGTTGATGATACGAGGGTTTCATCAACAGCTGCGACGTGTGATACAACATTACTGCAGTATCAGGACTTTTCAGTCCACCTTTTAAACTTTGCATTGATAACAAGGCTGTGTGTGTGTGTGTGTGTGTGTGCGTGTGTGTGTGTGTGGTGGTGGGGGGGCGTGATGTAAAACCTGGAAACAGTCAAACCTTTAGCGACGGCTCAGTCCTGTCTGTTGCACTTCTCCTCACCTGCTACCTCACAAACACAGACAGCCCAGGAATCCTCAAACAAATTGAACTGAATTGTGCTAAATTACTTTTTTTTTCTCTTAATATCGATCTGGCTTATTTTCAGGGCATGTAATTTAACACTCCTATTACTGGGCTTATATATCATCTTTGTTTATAAAGAGAAGTCGATCAATAAAAAATAATACCCTTTTTTTTTGAAGATGAATCAGTGTGAAACATGATGCTTTGGTATTATCATTCAAAACCAGTGTGGCAAGCTGATATGTGTTAGATGTACTGTCACAGCTTCAGTGGCAAAAGGTCTTATCTGACTGGCAGCGTGGAGGCATTAAAATAAAACAAACAGCACAAACAACAAACTGAAACAGATAAAAGCCATGCAGCGTGTCAGCCGGGAAGCCGAGGATGACTGTTGCCTGTTGCTCTGCAGTCCTCTGGTCTCCCCAGTCAGCTGCAGGCGGGTCACAGCTGAGAAAGAATCCGTCTTAACTGCTGTTAAAACACAAACTCTGAGTTCAGACGAGCAGCACGTGTGGTTAGCATTCACCCAGAGGACTCTGCGACAGGAACATAAACGAGCATGCATTTAGGACAGTCTTAACTTCCACATGGCACAAATGCAGAAGTGCAAACAGCTTTGATGGTTCGTGCTTTTTGTCTGGACTAAAGTGGAAAATAAATCCCACATTTAGCTTGGTTTGCTAGTCGGAAGTCCTGGTTTGTCTGGCATTCATATTTAAACATCAGATGGACCAAAAGACATAACACAGCAAATGTGGAAAAGGTCACAGCCGATTAGACAGATGGTGTGGTGTATTTGGACGTGGGCTGAGACCGACCTCTCCGAGGGGGTCTCAGTCTACATGTTTGGGTCCTTTGATCAAACCAAACCTAACCCAGACGAGTCATCTCCGGGTCAGAATCTGGCATATAATCTGCCTGTTCCTACTGACTCATCCAATTTAGAAATAAATAAACAGCAGCACAGACTAAACTAAGCGTTGCAGCCCGTTATTGAGGAAACACCTCGGCTAAATGAACGAGAACGTTCTTTACTGGGTGATCAGAATTAAAGCTTCATGCCGGGTTCACACTGTACGATTTTACAGTCTAATCCATGTGACATCGCACAACGGGAAATCCGTAGATAATTCATTTACAGAACGTTGTATTTCAGGCTCTCATTAGCAGGTTGCTGCTAACGTGCTAATGCACAGATGACTCGAAGGTTGGTGTTGTTGCAGCGGTGTTCATTTGCTACGAAAAGAAAATGAATAAAATCAAGAAATGTCTGACGGTTCCTGCTGATTTCTGTCGCTAGACAGTTCTGTCTTTCATCTTCGCTCATGTCTGCTGAGTTCTTCCGCCGCCATTTTTCAGCTGCGTTGGACCTTTTTTCCGGCAACCGTCCACCGTCCTTCTGAGACGGCGGAAATCGTAAAGTGTTAGTTTGACACACTGAATGTTTCTGTATCAGACACTTGTTACTGTAAATGCAATAAAACATTCCCAACATTTCTTTTTAGAATGACACCAGCTAACAAACCTGTTATCAACTGCTCCACTGTGGTTGCTAAATTACATGTAGTTAAGGTAGCCTGTATTTAGTATTATCATCTTTATTATTATTATTAATATTACTATTTCTCTTGTCAGACAGCTGCTGTTCTGGAGGCTCCTCTTAGCTTTCTCTATGAAGCGCTCCGTTTCTCATTTTATGCCCTTGTAAATATTAACATGTACTATCTATAGTTCTGCTTCTGCTAAGATTAAAATTCCCTCCACTTCTCATTGAGGATTTCATTAAAAAAAAAAAAAAAAAAAAAAATAAACAACCTCCTGCTCCGCCTCCTCGAAAACTGAACCTCTTTCATCTTGGAGGTGGTTTAGGTTGTGTTTTTGCTTCTGTTTACACGAGGGTAAATTCTCCAGAGACAGTCCCCGGGCCACTCCCCCCACCCCCCACACCCCCCCTACAGGTCCCTGCTCTCTCACGGAAAAACTGAACACTATAGATGTCACTTCCCGTGTGTAATGTCGTTCACCTAAAGATCACACATCTGGTCAGGATGCTTCCCGGGGGAGGTGTTTCGGCCACTTCAACCCCCAGAAGACCACGAGGCAGACCCAGGACACGCTGGAGAGGGGGGGGGGGAGAGGGAGGTCTGGACCTCTGCTTAAGCTGCCCCCCCCCCAATCCAGATTAACTGAACTTCATGGATGGATTCAAACCTGTGCTGCTGGTTTTAACCTTGACAACACCTCTGTTTTGTAGCTTTCTGAAACCGAAACAGTTGGCTAAACGTTAAAAATTAAATTACGTCAGAGCGTGAAAAAATAATCATAAACTTCTAGCCAGAACATTTCTGAGGAAATTTTATTCTGTAACAACATTAAAAAGTGGAATAACTGAGGTGGAGAGCAGCTGCTTTAAGGTGGAATAACTGAGGTGGAGAGCAGCTGCTTTAAGGTGG
>JBAMYA010000023.1:1132482-1166622 GCA_037176975.1 Arrhamphus sclerolepis | reverse complement strand
GAGAGCAGCCGCTTTAAGGTGGAATAACTGAGGTGGAGAGCAGCTGCTTTAAGGTGGAATAACTGAGGTGGAGAGCAACAAATTTCAATTTTTTTGTCAAAACTCGATTTTTATGAAATTAACTTTTTAAAATCTTGGATCTTTCAAAATTTCAAATTTTACGATAAATTTGTTTTTTTGTTCATTTTCTTTAAATGATGTGATTCTACAAGAAAAAAAATGTGATTTTAGTACAAAGGTATTTTATGATAAAAGTCCCAATTCTGAGAAAAACTGAGATTTTACCAAAAAGAAAGTAATTCTTTGAAATTCACCCTTTTACCAAAAACCAAATAAAACAAAACACTTTTTTAAAATTTGTAATCATTCAAGAAAATAAATGTGGTTTTAGTCCAAAAGTCTGAATTTTATGATGAGACTTAATGACAAAAATTAGCTTTGTTTTTTATTTTATTATTTGGTTGAGAAAGTAAAGAATAACAGTTGCCGTGGCGATGATGCGGCCCAAGATGATATGGAGTTTGACACCCGTGCTGTCGATGGGATCAGGGTTTTTAAAAAAAAAAAAAAAAAAAAGAATAAGGAACGCATCATCACCAGCGACTGAATGATGTTCACAGAAATTTGCAGTTATATTGGGTAAAATATTTGTTCGGGTTGCCTGTGCAAAGCAGACATAATGAACATTGACCTGTGGCCAAATGTTAATTCGGTGCAGAGAAGAACTTAAAGCTCAGCACACTCATATGCTTCCAGGACAAAGGCGTACCTAAAGGTCACAGTATTGACCTGGAATTGGCAGATGTGCCAGATCTAATGCAATAATCTCCTTCTGTCAGTGATAACAGAGCAAACTCTGCATCCATTTCAGGAAGACTTCATACTGGTTATATCTGATGTGATGGGCACTGGGAAGCACTGGGATATTTAGAAAGTCTGGTATTAATTTTCTGTCTCCATCTTGAATATTGGCTTGAAAAGAATTAGCGTTGGTTAAACTTTATGACTGCATGTTTGAGTCTAAAATGTTTAATAGAGCACTTTTACAGGCCGCGGGGATGGTTTGGCTCAAATCAGACATCAACAGCGAGAAAGTGAAACAAGAAACCAGAGTGATAGCCGTTTCTTCTCCAAATCTCCCACTCAACGCCACATGGGGTCTGTCCTCTAGCTCGGCCCCGGATGGACTAGCGGTCCCCTGATGGTTGCATCCTTCCTCCTGAGGTCCGCCGTGTGCCTACGGGTATAAGAGAGAGATGCACGAGCAGACGCTGGCCACAGTTGCTCTGCCTGGCACCAGCGCCGTGTTGGCTCCGACCACAACAGACTCTTCCAAGAGCTCTGTCTTTTCCGGCCGGCCTGGGCGCCCGCATGGGGCCTGGCGTGCTGAGCGTGAGCTTGGCATCCCGGACAAACAACGGGGGGTGGAGGCATCCTCGCTCTTTTTCTCTCCCGATGATCTGCTCCAAGGACGATTTCCCTTTTCTCTGCACTGGCTGCTGTTTTTCACACAGCAGCAGCGTTTGCAAACCATCCAAAGGCGCAGAAGAGAACAAAAAAGGAACTGAGGGAATAGGTTCGATTTGCCCCATTCATGTTGTATACAATCACATCCAGGTTAATTAAATTGTATACTTGTTTTGGATGCAGATGTACTAACATGCAGAAAATGAAGGCATTGTGTGTTAGAGCCACTGATAGGGCCCTGGCCTCTGCTGCTGGAGGATGTAACATTTCTGTTTGGGTTTTTTTAGCAGGTTTTCTCCATAACTGTTAATAATGAATTATAAACTAATGGCTGGTATGACACAAACATTATAATCAGATTAAAGTCCCACTGCATTATCTGTTACCTTAGCCTTTCATCAGTCAACACAAAAGCAATGGTTAGCAGAGGCAGCAGGGTTTACCATTTAAAGCATTTGAGTACTCTGATTACTTTCTGTAGCCGTGCCAATGATTAAGCAGAGGATGAGCAGAAAGGCTTTTCATGCAGCAGGAAAAATACTTCACTCTCTCTGAGCAGGTCTGGGGGTGTTTGTCCTAAAAGCTGCAAGATTTGTCAGTAGTTGCTTTTTTTTCTTTTCTTTTTTTTTTTCCTAGTTGGCAACTCCAGGCTTACCTCTTTTCATCTATCTTTGTCTACTGTACTAGATGCACTCTCTCTTGAAGCATTTTTCATCTTTCCCATGTGGCAAAAACTACAATTGTGGCAGCATGGGTTTTTTTCTTCGGCCCAGGCTTGAACAAAAAGAGCGTTTCGCTTTAACATCGTGGAACAAAGCCGTTTGTCTGTTCCTCATTTTGGAAAACATTAAAAACCCACCTGTAAAACTCACATGCAAATAATTGTCTCGATGTGTTTAAAATATGTAGAAACTGTCATCTTAATAGAAAGATTTTCACGCAGACAAAGGTCAAGCCTCACCGGTAATTCCGCTGCCCCCCCACCAAAATTGGAAAAGTACACATTATTAAAATGTGCTGGTGCAGCTGTGAACCATCACCTTCCAGGAAGAAGTGAATGATTGTGATAAGCTCCCACTTAAATGTCTGGTGAAATCTAATCAAAGGAAATCAAAAGTAGAACTCGGAGCAAAAAAAATAAAGAGCATTTATCGCACAGACTGCGAAGGGAAGTCGAGGTGTTCGGACTAAACAGCCATGTAGTCGTCAGGAAACCGCTTATCAGTCATGCTAATTGGAAGGCGAAAGGCTCTTCAGTTTGCTAGAGAGCGTAAAGATTGGACTCTGGAGAAATAGAAAGGGGTTATGTGGTTTGATGAGTCCAGATTTGTGATGGGGGCATCAGAATGAGAAGAGTGGTGGATGAAGGGATGCACCCATCACATCTAGTCCTGAAGGCAGGCCTGTTTCTCTTCCCCCCAGTTGTTCAGGGCGAAGTTCAGCAACGTTGTGTGTCCAAACAAATGAGGTCAGCTGGCAGAGTTAATATATTCATTGACCTGATTTTTCCATCAATATTTTGCACGGAGGTGTTCCAAGCTCATCGGGAAAAGAGCGGTTCAGGGAGTTATGAGACACCTTAAAACCACGGAGAGAACAACAGATCAGTTCTGGAAAACGAGTCCAATCTGTCAGCTTCACAGCTACTTTATCGTCCACACGGGTCAAACTGGAGGAGCGCGGGCCGAACCCGGCCCAACACTGCTTGTCATGTGTCCCGTCAGGGCTTGAAGGGCGCGACCTTGAAATAAAAGTCTATGCTGCTTTATAACATTTATGGAAATCCACAATTTTTAACACCAAATTAGTATTTTTCAACAATTTGGAATTTGGCAAAATAAAAAGAGACATTTTTACAATCAAAACATGTAATGTCATGATTACAACAAAAGGTTGGGAATTTCATTTGAAAAACTGAGTAAAAGTTGTAATTATTGCCAAATCTAGTTTAAATTTTGCAAAAGTCAATGTATTAAAAACAGAAAGTTAAAAATTAAGATCTTGCAACATTCCCATTTTTACCACTTTTATGAACTAATGTCCTTTTTCTGTGCGTGCACTTTCCTCTCGGCTTGAACTGAGCCGGATGACATTTGTCATGTGCATAAATAACAATCTGCAGAAATTACAGGGTTATTTATCAAAGTCTTAAACAGGAGTTACATTTCTAAAGTCTTCCAGTCACACGGCCGTTTGAGGGCCGCCGTGATGCTGGTGTGGCCCTCTGTAGGACAGTTTGGTTTAGATCTTTATAGTCACCGACACGCTAATAGATTGATTACAAAATATCATGCTAACCAGCCCGTGTTTCTGGATTATGTGCTTTTCAGATGTAACTTTCCACGTTTTCAACATTGCAAATCTGCATATTTAATTTTGTAATTAGCAGCTCGTACGTCATGTGAGTGGCAGCTACTGAGCCATTACTATTATTCAAGCCGCTTTGTAAAGCTGCATCTTAACAAGCTCTACGAGCACTTTTTTACTGTAAGTCATCATCAAAAACAAGCAGGCTGCGCTTACGGCCATGAAATACACAGGTTCGACCCGTCACGGTGACAGAAATGCCTCATAAACTTGTGCAACAACTTGTGAGTTTACAGTTGTACACGATGTAATAAACTTGCAGTGCAGAAGCTGCCAAATGCAATCTAGATAAGTGCAGAAATCCTGCTGTTTCCTGTTGTTTCCTGCAGCCTGGGTCTGCATACGCTGCCAACGTCAGCACAAAACTTTTCCTCCAGTTGTCTGAAGGTGTTTTCTTGCTTTGCATTCAGATAGCAGAAGTCAGAGGTCACGAGGTCAAAGATGACCAGCAATGTGAAAGAGAAATCATCCAGCCGCCCCCGTCTGTTGTTCGCACGACTCTTTAAGTTGAATTACTTGTCAGACGCAGTTTGCAGGATCGCCATATTGATCTCCTAATGAGCTGGAAGCCACTTCCTCCACTTCTCCCACCACAGTGACTGACCACCAGGAGATCTGAATCTCAACAACGTCCTTCAGGCGTCACGTGACCGGAGGAGGCGTCTCATTTCCATACAGAGCTCTTCGGTTGACTACTCTCTGACCGCCCCGGCTGATGAAAATAAAGGAAACTGTATTTTAAAGCAGCGCGCTACCTGCAACCCCCATAATTCATGCTGTTTATGATGTAAATACCCCAGCAAGGTGAGACGACCCCAAAGCATGGCAAAAGGCCATTAATAATCATAAAAAAGTGTAAACCTCCCCTCGCGGTGATTAATTGCGTGCGTTTTGCATAATGCTTTGTTTGCAGTGAGATTTAAGCAATTTACCATCAACCAACCAAACGCCAAAGCTACCAAGGATGCTTCAAAGTGATCTTTGTCACTCCAAACGTCCTTAAAGTCTGAAAAGATGGTGCAGATATAGTTTAATAGTTGATATCACATAAAATATATTCGACAAGAATCTGAATCTCATGATTCATGGTTCATGATTGTGACGAGACAATTTTATTTACGTTCACACTTTGTACATAAAAGCTACTGTTCAACTTTTCTTTTTTTTTTAAAGAGCAAAAGTGGGACCTCAAACTGCAAAACCACCTAAACCTGAAATTTAATTCAACTTTTTATTGGAGATTCACTTGCAGGAAGTGATTAGTTCTCCCGGGCTTCAATATTTAGTCATATTACAGATATTTTGTCTCAATTTTGGTGAAATGGATTTTGCTGTGACTTACATGTAGTCAGTATTGCATTAATATGAGGGTAAAAATGATGTGCCAAATGTTGGCCAAGTAAACCTGGTGACTTGGCAGCCGCTGCACTTCCTGCTGGCGCGGCCGAGGACAGTTTGTTAACTGGATCATTCATATTAATTTATTCAGCATTTAATTTTTACATAGAACAGATGGATCACCTCATCCTCGGCTATACTGTGAGAAAGTACTTCTTCTTCCTTTTTTTTCTTTTTTTGAAACACTGAAATATGCATTTCCTCAAAGTTCATGAGTGGGAAAAGTTTAGTTTTATTGGAAAAGAAGAAGATGTGAGAAAGTGAAATGTTGTGAACTGAAGTGAACTTTGCCAAAGATGATTTGATTGTTTTAAAAATTTATTTCTGGTTTAACAGCAGAAAAAGCAACATTTTTTGGACTGTATTTAATCGTATGTGTCAATGTTCACCTTGTTAAATAGATGCACATTTAAGCAAATAAGTAAATGGATACTAAATAAATACAGTTTTGAAAATATATAGTATCAGTCCTTAAAATGACGGTCTTTTTGTTTTTGTTCATCCTTCTTAATTTTATTTCACTAAAAAAAGAAAAAAAAAAGATATGTCGTCTTTAAACACAAGTAACATAAAGATGTTCTTTAACAGTTACAGGTCCTCAAAAGCTTGAAGATCTATACACTTAATATATAATATTTTTATTCATTTTGTTGAAAATTATGAAGCCAGATCTATTTTTAATCTATTTTTGTGTGTATTTTACTATTATCATTTTATTATACGTAGTTCCAAATGGAGCAGCGCTTCAGATGAGAATAAAGGCTTTTTATTCTGTTGGGTTTGAGTAATATACGGGTTTATGAGATTTGCAAATCACTGCA
Organism: Arrhamphus sclerolepis; assembly: GCA_037176975.1. Classification (NCBI taxonomy): domain Eukaryota; kingdom Metazoa; phylum Chordata; class Actinopteri; order Beloniformes; family Hemiramphidae; genus Arrhamphus; species Arrhamphus sclerolepis. The sequence goes on along the minus strand of JBAMYA010000023.1, from coordinate 1,160,569 downwards.
TTCTGTCTTTAAATCCCATTTTACACACTGACCTAGCTTTTTCGTTAATAGGGCTGTAAAAAGGGTGCACCAGCCAGTCGACGAAAACGTTTTTAACCATTCAGCATCGCTTCTGGCAGAAAAGAAAAAGTAAATGCAAGGAGAAGGGGTCCAAAACGGAGCGCAGAGCCTTTGAACAGGCGGACTAACGGCGTTTCTGAGTCCAGACAGAGAAGCTGAAGCTGGGGGAGGAGCCAAGCTGAGGCCGTTGGAGCCTGAGGACCAGGTTTAGAGGACGGCATGCGTCTCCCACTCCGTCCACATGAGAGCTGTGAGACGCGGCGGGTTTATTTGTACATTTCAGCAACATGGCAGCTCAAGGCGCTTTACATCAGAGGAGAGAATAAAACAAAGATGTAGTAAATGAAAAGGAAACGGAAAAGAACTGTAAAAGTTGGGATAGAGTTACAGTTGAAATTAGAAATGAAAATGATTTGAAAAAGAAAAAAAAGTTAAATCAAGACAGTTATTAAACAAATTGTTTTTTAACCTTGATTTAAAAGTTTACAAACTTTGGGGAATTTTCTGGGAAAAACTGAATGCTGCTTCTCCATGTTTGGTTCTGATTCTGAGGTCACAGCGTAGACCTGTACCAGAGGACCTGAGCGGTCTGGATGGTTGCCATGGTAACAGCACGTCCCTGGTGTTTTTTGGTCCTAAACCATTCAGCGCTTTATAAACTAACAGAAGTATTTTAAAGTCTATTCTCTGAGATGAAGGGAATACCGCTCTAACAGGTGTAATAGAGGTGTGAGGACCTCAGAACAGGGGCCATGTGATCTACTTTCTTAGTTTCAGTGAGGACTCCCGCTGCAGTGTTCTGGATCAGCTGCAGCTGTCTGATTGATGTTTTCAGACAGACCTGTGAAGATACTGTTGCAGTAATCAATTCCAATTCAATTCAGTTTATTTATATAGCGCCTATTTTCTCTAGGCGCTTTAGAAACCCAGAGCTTGACCCCCAAGCACATGGCAACGCCATCAAACCCAATTCCACTGAATACAAAAGCATGGATAAGTTTTAGACAAGTCCTTTAAGCCTGGAGATGATAGAAGACTGACTTTGCAACTGCCTTCATGTGTCTCTGAAGATGACTCAGCGATCTGTTCTCTGCATCCGTTCAACCCTTGTGTGGGTTCATAGTAACCTGGCAACGTAAGCGTAAAGCTGCGTGTCGTCTGCGTAGTTACGGTAGCTTTTCGTGCTGTTTATTATATTTCGGAGCGAGTGGAAGCGTTTTGATGCTAAACAGCAGAGGCCCCAGTACGGAGCCCTGGGGGAACTCCAAGGCTCCAAAGTAAACCTGCCGGTTGACACAAAGTAATCCCTGTCCTCAAACCAATCCAGGACTGGGCCAGAAAGTCCGACCCAGTTCTCCAATGGCTGAATTAAGATCCTGTGGTCCACGGTATCAAAAGCGTCACTGATGGTCCAGTCAAAGCAAGACAGTCTGTATTTAGGTGGATGTTGTTGAACACCTAGTGCATTCTCAGTGTTGTGGTGTGAAGAACGACAGGAAAACTATGATAAATGTATGAAAAGAGCTGGAATAAAATTATGATATAATTACTCCCACATGCTTTTTGTTGACATTCAGTCATCATGACATCACTTCTCACCCTGAACCTGCTGCTTTGTGCACTAGATTGTGCTGTTTTTAATCTGTTTTTGTTGTTTAATTGTGGCCTCTACTGTCATAAAATCCAACTGAACACCACAGAGCTGCGTTTAAATCGGCTGGATTGTTTTATGGCACAAAGGCAGATTGCTTATCAGCCTAAAAAAGATCCAGGTATTGTTATCAGAAAGTGTGAATATAAAACACAAGACAGCAAAGTCAGTGTTTGTGTCCTTGTGCCGATCAAACCTTCCAAGATATCGTGGAGAAAACTGAACAGAGAGAGGCATTGTTAGAGTTTTAGACGAGCTGCCTGCTTGATATCGCATGTGTGACCAATTAAAAATCGCAGCTGTTTTCTCTCCCATCTGTTTGAAGCAGCTCTGTTTTATAGTTTGTGTTTGGGTGGGATGTGTCATTCTCACATTGAATCAGCAGGCCCCTCATTTGTTCTCATCAGCTGAGTTGCTGTCTGATTTATCCTCTCCCATCTCATGTCCTCACGTTCATTTTCATTTTGGAAACTTCACTTAAATGATTATACAACACAGTAAGTACTTGAAAGAAGCTGGAAATAGTGCAGTTTATCTTCAAATAGTTGCAAATACCACAGCTTTCTTATATCTTTGAAAAGAAATCATGTTTTATCACCATGAACCAAAGTATCAGAATTAGCACTTCTTTTCCTCTTTCAATTTCTGCCATAAATCTTGAATTGCACTGATCTCCAGACTGATGGTTGGGCATCTTGTTGAGGTGAACTATCATTTCTCTGTGGTATTATCCCCCTTATAAAAATGACTTCACTTCCAAACCTGCTTTCCACTGAAAGAACATGACAAGTGTCCAAAATTTCAGTGCTCACCATCGTGTTTACTGCAGAGTTCATCTTCCTTGGTCACTTTACTGACATTCAACCTCATGTCATCATGTTTTTATTATCATTTTTCTCATTATTATTATTATTAGTAGTAGTAGTATTTCACACACTCATCTGTAAATGCTTCATTGCATCTGCAGCAAACTGAAGCTCCAGCGCCGTCATCTTGTCCAATTGGTATTGGTGACTCATCACTAAGAATGACTGAACTGTTCATCCAACAATCCTTGACTTCTCTTTATCCCACTGGACCCTTGCTCTCTTTTGTTAGGCTTTTCATGAGTCCTTATATTTGGCTTTTCTGGATGTTAATCTTTTTTATTTCTCAGATCAGTCGCAAACATTGTCTTGTTTCTTCTCATTTCTCTCAAAGGCTTAGAGAAATCTAGACGTAACGCTAGCAAATGTGAATTTGCGCAACAGTCCTCCCTTCAGGCTCATTCATTATGCTCAAACTTCTTGGGGAGCCAATCAGATCAGTCTGTCCTTGTATAGAGTCTCTGAGAGGGCTTAACGCCACGATGACAGAGCTGGGACGTTTAGTCTGGATGGAGAAGTAAAGACTAAGGGACTGTGGTGGACGAGGTCCGTCTCATTTACAAATGGTCAGAGACATCTGGTGAATTTGCTCAAACAATAAAGTAAGAAGTAATCTGAACATGATCATGTTACGGCTACATTTTTCAGACATCGGTCGAGGTTTCGGGCGTTCGGTTATTCCAGATTCTCCAATCGTTGGGTTGGATTTTCACCATATTGGCGTCTCTCTGCTTTAAACTCTTCTCAACACTCCCCAGCTGACTAGTTTGTGTCACCTTTAATACGTCACCTTGTCCGTTGTCCCATACGTCGTTTACCTGGTTCTGGTTCATGACTCGAGGTGTGAAACCATTTAGGACGATTCTCCTCATTTTCTCAGACACTCCAGCCACATGGGGTGAGAACATCTTGCTCCTCTTTCTCTTTTCCTTGTTATTTTAGTGCTGTGTAAAGTTCTGATGGACAGTTTGCGTTCCAGAGGCTGTTGTGTTTGGGTTCAGGTAAGCCTCCGTCAGACTTCTGTCCTCCTCGATTTTAACCAAGACCCAGATAAGCGTTTACACCAACGTTTCAACTCATTTACTTTTGCATTTATTTTGTTTACTTTCAGCTTTCTGTTGACATCCTCCAACGTCCACCTATAGGTTGCTGTTTTAGCTCCCATCACACACAGCTTTCTGTACGAGACATATGTGCAGATATTCCACACCTCTCACACTGTGTGTGATCACACACTGATGTGGCAGTGAGCCGCCTCTGTTTGGTCTGAGTGAATTATCAAATGGGAACAGCAGCGCTTCAACACGGTTGGCTTTTTTGTGTGTTGATGTAGTGCAACTGTTGTGTCTAGTTTGCTTGGACATGGTTGACGGGACAACCAGCAGAGACATGGTTTCAACTGGCTCTCTCATCAGGGCTCCATTGTGCCATATAGATAAATGTTAATTTATATTAAAAATTGTAAATGTAAGTCAATGCAAGCATTGTGGCTTGAACTGAAAAAGATCTCCTCGCAACTATTCCAAGCTCATCTTTGCCAAAATTTGTTCATCTCTTCCATTTTCTGGTTGTGACCATTGACTGTAAAATACTGGGCCAACTATCCAGTCACATGACTCATGGATTTCTTTAAAGCCTTTCTTTAGAGCCTTTAAAGCCAATTTTTTCGCCGAACTGTGTGGTGCCATATTACAAAGAGGAGAGACAAAGTTGTCAAAGCCACTGACTAGCTGTCAGTCAAATGTGGTACAAAAAAATTTACCCCCAAATTACATCATGGATGCAATTAGTAACCAAAGATGAAAAAAAAAACTTAACACAAATTTTGATGTAAATATGTTTAATTCTGCTGCAAACTTGGGACTTTGAACATGGAGGCCAATGGAGATGATGTGATGTGAGGTTTTTTGGGTCCAGCACCTAGTGGTCAGTCGGGGAACTGCAACCAAACTTCCTGGATGAGATTCAGCCAGATGTGGGATGGTTATCGTTCAGATACCCAACAGTGTTTTTAGGTGCGTTTCCTCTAGCGGGGGTTTTGGATAGTTTATACACCATTATACATTATACAAACAACAAACAGAAATGTTACATCAATTAATCTTTTGCTCCTCCAATATTTTTTTGTGTCATTTTGGTTTGTTTATCTTCTTTTATTCCTTCCTTTTTGCTGATGCCTTCTTCTTTTCTTTTATTTGGCGGCTTACAACGAGCAGAAGTGATGCACTACTGCCACCATGTGGTTTGGAACGGTAGTTTACGTGTTTTCACTGCAAGTGGAGACGTGACGGCTGAAAGGACTGAGTTCTAACTAGTTTTAACCCAGAACCTGTCACTGGTCAACCACTGTTTTGTTTCTTCTCTTCTTTTTTACTTTGAAACATCCAGAATTCTTCTTCTTCTGTAGAATTCAGGATGCAGAAAATGGTGAGAATGTATTTTCCAGTGAGAAACGAAGTCCTGAAAGGCAAAGTGAAAGCTGTCAGAAAGCGTTTCTTTATGTTCTTTCGACATAGGCGCGTGTAAACGTTACTTCAAAAATAAGAACAAAATGCATGATGTGCCTTACGTGGTGTCAGAATTTAAATGGAGAAACAGTCAAATAATTCAGACGTCATACCATGGCGTTGAAGCTTCTATATTAATTAAATTGAAATAACCCATTTTTTCTGATGGTCTAAGCGCTGAAGTAATTAGTGGACTAATTGCACATTCTGTTTTGATAATATATTTGTGTAAGATTTGTACATTATTAAATAAGACAAATAATGTCTGATGTTTGAGCTTCTCCAACACAGAGACCATTTTCTGCTCTGCACAGTTTCTGTTCTGATTTGATTTTATTTACTTAATTTATTTGAGGAAGTCATTTCCTTGGAATTAAATCTTGGTAAACTGTTCTTTATACTCCCTGAAACTATTTTCTGACATGATTTGTATCACATTGTGCAGACCAAAGATAATTACAGACATAATAAACAGATGGATCAATACCACAGACCATCAGTATTTGCAGAATGGCATTTTATGGACGTATATTCATAGGCTCAGACTAACACTGCATCTTGGATGAGACGAAGACAGACAAAACTGGCCAAACAAAGGGCTCCTCTAGTGGAACACTGCAAGAGCTGGAAGTCAATAGTCTTATTTGATGTAGGTTCCTTTGAGGCTGAACTAACTCGCAGCCTCAGTGAAGGTTGGCTGTGGATATAAACCACCGCCCCCTCCCCGCTCTCCTCGGGCGAACACAATAGATCTTGAAGCCTCATGAAACAGGTGCTGGCAATCTAACCCCGACCAGAAACACCTCGGGTTTGATTGGAGAGGAACCCGATCAGATTGAGCCACAACCACTGACATTTTCGCAGTATTTAATAAAAGTCACTTTTGATTAGTGAGGCCTTACCGCAATCTTTTTATTTATTCTAGACGGCAGAAAAGCATTAATTCACAGTAATTAATGAACAAGTGGTGGAGGGCCTGGGAACAGCTGCCTCCTCTGGGAGGCTGGAGGAAGGGACTCTTTCCTTTGCCCTGATTAGATGCACTCCATTTCCAAGCTCCCCATGACACTTACTGTCTAATGATAGCTGCTGCTGTAGCTGTACACCTAAGCTTTATGTTGTACTGAAAAGAGCTGATGCTGTTTTGGCTCCCTGAATCCTGCTTCTGCTCACAGATTCTTGCAGGAAAGACATCAGTCACCAGATGTTGTGAAGACAATGATGCTGACAGGAGTCTTGTGGATATCAGTAACGCCGCATAATGTGTGCTACAAACTAATAACATGTGAAACTAATTAGCAACAATTACAAGTGTGTCCAAGGTGTGTCACGATTACGTCATGATTTTTATGCACAACTGGAGTCTTTCGATTCGCCATCTTCCGCTTTTTCCTCCTCTTTAGGAGTCATTTTGTTGTCTTCTAACCCTTCCCTTCTCATATCCTCTGTCGTTGGCTGTCACTCGATTTTTGTTAGAAGGATGAGCTGATCTCTTTTATCCACACTTGATCTTTCTCTCTTTTATCACCACGTCTTGATCCCCCCACCCCCCCCACAAATGACATCTCTTTTCCTTCCAGTTGGCTGGCCATAGAGCTTTGCTTTATGAAAACAGTTTAGACTTGAAAGGCAAAACTGAGGTGACGTCGGGGAGGGGGTGGTGTGGGTGTTCCTCCAGCCCATAGGTCAGGCTTTTCCTTTTTATAGCTCTTGTCACCGTGAAAGCAAGCATCAGTGCTTGGCATCCCAAAAGCTACTAATTGCCTGCTTCATATAGATACCGACTAAAGACTTGGGTCTAAAATTAGCCTTGCTTACAAGCCAAAAAGTAGGTCTTTTCACTCCACATGGATGTGGTTGTTGAAAGTAAAGCCAGTAAAAGTCATTATGCTTTCCGCTGTGACCTGCTGCGACACACGCTGCTTCACTGCTGGAATAAATCATCGTCCATTTCATTATAGGCAGCCATGTTTTGTATGATTGTTTTCTCTATAAAATGTTATACTTTACATAAATGATTCAACTTAAGTGCACATATAAACATTTATTTCATTCTATTGATGTGGCCTTTTTATGAAGCTGAATTCTATTATGTGCATTGCGTGGAGTTTCTCCACACGCTGGAATACACATGTGCTTCAAAGTAGGTCATGCCTGCCATGCCATTCGCTACACCCGCTAATCCTTTTACAGAGTTAGCTGGCGTTGGGCAAGAGGTGGGGTACACCCCAAAGGTTATTTTTCAGTCATAGGGATAAGAAGATATTCAGCCATTCACGTTTGCATTTGCACCACTGGCCATTTTGGCATCATTAGTGAAAGCTACGGGCTTATGGCAAAATCAGAGGAAACCTGCACGTGCACAGGGAAGGTGTGCACGTACTCCACAGCAAAGACCGTTTCCTGCCCTGCGGTTCAAAGTCAGAATCTACTTGCTGTGCTCTGTCATACTGCTCATGCTACCAGTTCACGACATCATATTAGCCCCGTGATAGGCTGAATTAGCTAAACATCTCCATTAAGTCAACTAATGTTTGGGTCATCAGAGTTTTGAAAAATGAAACTGGATTAGGGTTACAAAATGATCTCTGGGTACCCAAATCTCTATCTTTTCCAAAGCCTAAATAACCAGTTTTTACTGCTTTAACCGTAAAGCTACCCAGCAGCAACTGGAAACAGCAGCTGTTCAGGAAATAATCAGAAGCTGGGCCTAAAAATATCAACATTTAAGCGGTGCACACAACAACTAGAAAGTTACTTGACGTAAACTTTTCCATCCTGGGCGAAGGTCGTGGGACTCAGACAACCCACACAACCCTCTCAGCTTCCAGAGCTGAAAGAGTTTCTTTCAAACCATTTCAGGGAAATAATCATCCGTTTTGTGACTTTAACGCAGGTAAGCAGAAAAAAAAGGTTATATTGAAACGAAAACAGGGCTGTTTTGAAACTGAGTAGCACTATGTGATACGCTGCAGAAATGATTGTGATGGTTGCTTAAATATCCAGCCATAAAATCACTGTGTTTTAATTAAATGAATGAATAAACAAATCCTACCTCCGTATTTTGGCTTTTTATTTTTTTTAAAGGTTCACATCCTCAACATGACCTTTTGGCCTTGGAGCTGTGTGCCACAGATGGTAGGGAAGTCAAAACAGACTGAAGGACACAGCAGCACATGGTTGCTTTGGGTCCTTTCATGCTGTATTCTTTTATTTTTTTTAACTAAAAATAAATAAATATTGCCCTTCTCAACAACCCTTTAAGACGATCCTCTAAAAAAGGACAACTGTTGCTCAGAGTTCAGATTCAATGTTCACAAAATGAGACTGAAAGTGTACTTTAGTGCAAAGATGAATGTTTAGAAAAGATTTCTGAAGTAACATACATGGCAATTAAAAAAGAAAGGTCTAAACAATCGTGAATCCAGCCCGTCTGACAGGGCGCATTCGTAATCCGATGAAAACAGAGGAGCTTCTGAATTAATGATACCAAACATTGTAAGGATTAAAGGACCCAGGTGAGGGTAAATCCACGTGTAAAAAGCCATCCACAATCCATTTCCAAGAAGCGACATCGCATTTTACCGACGTGGGAACCTGCGGAGAAACAGCTAGCGCTCGTATATGAAGAGCGTAACTGCAGAGGAGCTTCGTGGCAGCTCACAGCTGGCCAGCTGTTGCTCCGACCTCCGCTAGCGCTTTAGCATTTAAGGCGTTGCGTGTTTTTTTTAGAGGACGTGCACAACCGACGTGCCAAATGTGAACGCAGGATACGCGCGTCAGCCATGATGCATTTGCATACGTGTTGCTAACAGCAAGAACATTCTAGAATTCAGAGTGTTTGTAAATGTTTATTTCCACCGTGACATTGACATATTTGCTTATTCTCGTAGAAGTTGATGATGAAGGTAAAAGTCATTCCCAGCAGCTCCAGTATATGGCGATGGACTCCTGAAATGGTAATAAGTTTTATTTTCCAGACACCAAATTGGCCAAATGAAGTGATTTGGCCAATTTGGTGCCAAGTGGAGTGTCTGCCTGTGGTGTGTTGACTAAAACCTTGGTGGAGGCTTTTTGCTTTGCTTAGTTGTAAGTCAAGTAGTCAAGATGTTGCTGAAGGTCATCGTTGGCATCTGTGTGTATGGAATCATCGTTGGTGTTGTCCTCAGTCAAACATGAAAAAAAAACAAAAAAAAGAGGATTTCACATACCTCTTTTGTCTTTTTCTTTTTTTACAGTTTACTCAGGAATAGTAACAGACACAATGTTTTCAACTCTGGGAATACATCCTCTGAGGTGCCTAGATGTTCCTAGACACCAAGAACCTTCATATTTTATTTTTGTGGAGCGATTCGTTATTTATTTTGGGGATGACTTTTCAGGCATTTGTATCTCGGGCTTAAGCACAAACATTCTGCAACATAGAAGTATGTTTTCAGCAAGACCATTTGAATATTTAAAGGGATTTTTAGTTCATAATGATGAGATGTTGGCTGGTTAAAGTGACGCTGAGCAGTGTTTAAGAGTTATTTGCTGATATTCTCAGTAATAAACATCACATTTGCTTCAGCGTGGCATTCCTTGAAAATCATTCTTCTCTTGTGCTAAAATGAAAAGTCTGTATATTGACAGCGCAGCCATGCTCGACTGTGTTTCTACGGTAACCCAGAATGGACAAACCAAACACTAAAGCAGCCATTCATGTGGACTCGTCTGTTCCCTCACCAGAAGATGTCCCTGAGTCCTGAATATTTGACTCTGCACAAACAACCGACTGCTTCAACACGACTCATCCCCTGGCCAAGGCCAGCACTGTTTCTTCTTTCATTTTTGCAAATATTGATCCAGTTTTATACTGCACTTCAAAGTTTAAACAAAGCAGAGAGGAAAAAGATGGAATGTGATTTTTTTTTTTCTTCTTCTTCAAAGCATCATTAACCACTCGGCCAGCGATGGATTATTTAAAACAATCACCAAGTATGGAATATAACGTTGGGCTTTGAAATAATGAGAGGCATTATCTCAGTGATCTCTGGTCTGAGATGCTGGAGGCGCCTGCGACAGATTTCAAACTGGTTTTGTACAAGGGGCAAGAAATAATGAACGCACACAGCAAATATTATAGACGACCATCAAACTACAGCTGTGGGCTAACTTAGCAACATGGCAAATTGAGAAACTCATTGTTGGCCGATGTGAAGATAAATCTCATTCTCTGAGCCCGTTTTTATCCCCCCAACATCTGTGGTGCCGCATTTCCACTCCGCTCTCAAAACTAATTAATTTAATCTAAGTCTCATTGTTCCTCTGCAATTTAAGTCAGTTCTGCCATTTCTGACATGCGGGAAGTTCGGTGGCTACGAGTCCGATAAGCAGCTCAACAGCGTAGTTGGCTGATAGCGGACCTACATTCCTACAAGTCATCCAGTTCACAGAACGGCCCAGAAACCCAATATTTAGTCCAGACACAAAGGAAAAACAGATTAAAAAAGTCAAACGTCCCAGTTTAGTTTGAGTCTGTGGTCACGTGTTAAGAGAAGGTGCTGTACTGTTTTCATTTCATTTTTATGTGCTTCTGAATTGAACTGGCTTCCACAAAATCTTCTATTTTTTCTCTTATTCATTTCTTTTTATTCATTGGAGTGTTTGTTTATTCCTCAACCTGTCCCGTTTGAGTCATCATGGAAATTCAAGCGCTTGAAAATCAGACGGTGTGGACGTCAGCGAGCCTGTGGGACGTCCTCGCACACATCCTGCTCGGTGCTCCAGCAGTCAGAAGATGGATTCAGAAGCAGCCGCTTCAATTTTTACCAAAGACACACAATTACTCAACTCTGTTTGGGTGACATTTCACATGATTAGCATTTGTAGATACATATGTAGCGATACCATTTGCAAGTTTTAGATATTACATTTAATATTATACCACCGATTAGATTGTATGCATGATCAGGTTCTGATGGTGTCACGCTGGAAATGGACAGAATATTTTACTCAACCTTCTGTTCTAATTTGTATGAATGTATGAATAATGAGGAGAGCAGAGCGGTTGTCTATTGAACCTTGTATTTATGGGCTCAATACATTAGAAAGTGCAATTCCTGAATGATAGAGAAACCCATTAAAGTAGTAATAAAATTGCAAATGTCTCCCTCCTCTGTTTTCCTTCCTTTCAGTATGGGCAGCAGAACACGTCGCACTCACCAACTGTGTGCGAGCCTCTGGCGAACACATACATAGCAATATGATACAGAACACATTTCCCAATCCAATTCCTGCCCGCTGCGTTTGTGAAACACTTGGTGAGATCCATCTTTTTCAATTACGCCAGGAGAGGACAGGCATTCCTTTAGGCCTGGAGGGACAGGGATTTTTATTTATTTATTTATTTATTTTTTAAGGACAGGTCTCATCTTTAGATCTCAGGCGGCATTAAAATGTATCGATGGATATTAAAGTAGAATCTGCTGGATTTACCGATGAGAAACTTTCCATCCAGAGACACACACTTACTTACATGAAAGACTTCAACAGATTTTAAAAATAACATTTGGGTAACAAGTTCATGCTGCTTTTTATGCAATGATTTCCATATGTAATAAAAAAAATCATCTCCATAAGTTTGTGTTCCTGAATCATCGCAGCTATCATTGAAACTGGGAGGCTTTTGCATAAGTTGAAAGAGGAAGAAAAAGCATCCAGTGTTGGAAGCTGAGAGGAAATGACAAAAGAACTGCAATCTGAAGAGACAAAAAGCCACTTTAAGCCATCCATCTGGAGGTTCGGTCTGCAACCTTTGTTTGCGACAGAAAAGGCGGCTAATTCACCCAACCACTTATCAGCGAAACATAAACAGGTGATTGTGGGTACTGCACAACAAAGGATGAGAGGACACAATCTTAATCTTTCTTATTTTATTTTTATTTTGAAGTCTAGCTTGTAAAGAAACTTCTGCGCGGCAGTCAGGCTAACCAACTGGCAGGTTAATCCTCGATTCAGAGCAGCAAAGCCGAGCTCAGGCCACAGCGTTTCCACCGCTGTCAGATCAGTGGATGAGATCGCTGCATTGTCACGCTGCATGAATAATTGGCAAAAAGGGGTCTCAACACGTTTTCATAAACCCTGACTTATTCTGGGCCTCCTGCCAAATATGTCTGCAGTCTGAAAATCTCCAGCAGGTTGTTTATAAGTCACTTTAATATTTTGTTGAAAACTTGACTGATCATTTGGCTTTCGTGTTGTTTAACTCTTCGAACTATCTTTTGGTGAAGACCATGGGTCAAATCCGGCACACCGCTCATCGAGCCCCACGAGGGCGTGCAAAACAATCTCATACTTTTATCTGGAACATTTCTGAGTAAATTCCAGTGCAGCTGCCCGTTTGATTGAATACTGACATCAACAATGAAAATGAAAATGAAAAATACTTTATTTATCCCAGAAGGGAAATTCAATAACAACTGGAATAACGGAGGTGGGGAGCCGCCAGGAGACTGGCGAACAGCTGGTTTGTCTCTAATAGTGACAAAAAGGTGCCAATTTTAGTCAAAATCAAGAATTTTTTAAATAAATTATAAAATTTGCAGGTTCTTTTATAGCTTTTGTAATTTTCTGTTAAAATGTTGCAAAAATGAGATATTTTCCAACAAAAAATATTTTAAGAGGAAAAAGTCATGTTTTTGTGACATATGATTGTATGATTAAAAAGTCTCAATCTTTCAAAATTTGCAATTTTAAAATAAACTTGTGATTTTACCAGAAAAAAGTATCTTACTATAAAAGTCTCAATTTTATGATAAAGGTTGCGAGTTTTGAGACATTTCAGACTTTCTGACAAAATTTCACTTAAAAAGAAAAAGTGTCATTTTACAAAAAAAATTGTTTGTTTTTTTTAAAAACAAACAAACAAAACAATGTGATTTTAATACAAAAGCCTCAATTTCCTGATAAAAGTCATGAATTTTGAGAAATTTGAGATGGGACAATTTTTAACCGGCCCTTTCAGGGTAACCATGGTGATGATGCGGCCCAGGATGAACGATAGCCTCTCATCCGGGTCATGGTAACGTCTAGAACCATCAGTTTGTGAAGTCTCTGGATTTTAGCATGAAATCCATACTACTATCTACCTAATTTCTTTTTTTTTTTAGGAAAAGCACATATTTGTGCATAAAATGTGGACTCCTAAGCTTTTTTAGAGGAGCTCCAACCGCCTTTCAGAAGAAACTGAATCCAGCCCGTCATATTCATTTTCATGTCACATATACAAACTGAATAGTGCACTAAACTCTGTGGCATTACAGATGACCAAAGTATGAAAGTAAAAGTCAAGTTGTAATAAAGTGTAATACGTTGGCAAGTAGGAAATGGGAAACAACAGAAGAGGAATGGGGGTAGCCAGAAAAGTCACCTGAAGGTGCAACAATAGATTCACAAGCCACCCACTAATAGTGTTGTCCACCTGCGGTGTGAAGGCGCAAGAGCTATACAGTTAAAGGTTATGGCTGTGGAGAGCGCCTCCAGCCAGGCGCCCCTCATAGCGCGCTATAATCAGTTAGTGTGTGATCAGGACATTCAGTGCGTCATAACTCAAAAACCCTATTGTGAAAGGGGACTGGAAACACCAGGACTGTCGTGAGTAATGGACAGAGAGGGGTCCCTGTTCCCGTCCCTGCCCTCTCCATCAGCGGCTGGCCAGCAGGGGGGCGGAGGAAGCGGTGGCTGAACTGTGACGGCGCCTGCCCACGCCTGACTCACCGTCCACAGCTGCTCATTTGCGTAGCTTTATGCTGCGCATCGGGAGTGCGGCAGCAGCCGAAACATGCATAGGTGCGTGTGAAGTATGCAGTTGCATCCTCAGTTCCTAATCAAGGGTCCGGGCAGCATGTCCCCTCCTCCTCTGACTCCTCGCTCCCCTGGTCGAGCGGAGGAAGGGAATTACATTTCCCCTGGGTGGCCTAGCCCCAGGAAACAAGCCCCCACTGGCCTCATGTTGGGTGGAAGATGAAGATAGCCTGTAGGGGTTGATTGAAAAAAGTGAGAAAATCTTCCCCAAATCAGGGAGGTGACCGAGCCCAGATTGTTTGGCAGATTAAAAGTCTAAGTTTGTGATACTTTTCATTTGTCAGACTATGGTGATTGATTTGTGCTCTAAACCCTGTTTAAGTGTCACACAGGGCTGCATCTTTAGCAGTGACACCAGGAGCTCTGAGGTGGAGACGTGCACGGCTCACATCTGCACGCTAATACGCACTTATAAATCATTAGGCAAATCATCGTTGAATCCATCGACATAATTTATTGACAGCAGTTTCTGTGAGTCTTTATATGCTCTCTATCGAGCACTTATCTTAAAATTAATTGCTTGACAAAGTAACGCCGTGTCACGTGGCATTTTTCATGTCCCCTCACATTTATAATCAAATTTAATTGAGTATTTTCTCCAACATTGTAGAAACTCGGCAGTGTGAGACGTGATAAATTGTGAAGAATACGGGCATCTGACGAACTACTTCTGGGCGTCGCGTTGTGTTTGACATACAGTAGCTTATTTCTGCCAACAGTATTATAATGTTATTCCACTAAATCTTTTTATGAAGGCTTTATTAAGAGTGTCATTTAAATGCCTCTTGCCCAATTCTCCGACCCCGTGAAGGTCATTGTCAGTCTTTGTTGTAAAACTTTATGGGATGAAAGAATCCCCAACCGAAGGAAGACCTTGCTCTGTAATTGCTTGATACCCTTCTGCTTAACACAAGAGAAAGAGAAAGAGAGTGACACGGAGGCTCAGACGGCAGCAGTCGCATCTCTGATATTCACTGACGGGAGTGACATGAAGTTGAATGTTTCACACGATGCAGTCCGATGCTCCGGTCGGACCCATCCTCCATTGTTCTACGTTGAATTAGAAGGGATGAGAGGCCTTTGTTGTCTCTGCAGTCATCGCTGGTCCCTTCTTTATGATCCCGATGTCCCAAGTCTGCTCTAAACAGAAGCAGCGATTGTCTGCGCAAACAAAACCTCGCTCCCCAATGATCGCTCTCATTGAACCGTTGACTGTGTGAAAACATGTACTCCTGTATTCAGACATGAGAAAGGGGCAACCGTCAACAATACCTTTTCCTTTTTCCATTTGCGGTGCATATCAAAAGATATTGTGGTGGGGGGAAAAAAATTGCAGCGGAGTTTCCAAGGACTTCACAGCAATTACACTTTTTTTTCACTTATTGTGGCTTTTGTGTCCTCTTCATAAAGCATCACAATTGCTTATTGTCTCTGTCTCAAGAGCCGGGGCTCGAAGAGGAAGAGTAATAGTGCGTACAGGTTTGGGCATATGCTGGCGCAGACATGGCCCCTAAACTTCCCCTCCATCATTCTCTCCATTTACCCACCGCTGAGGCACATCTGGGTCCAGGTGGCATCCGTACATGTTGTCAGCATGTTGTGGTAGCTGCCTTAATGGCTTGAGTCATTCTAACTGACAAGATGGGAAAACAGACATGGCAGAGTCTCACTCAGCCTCTTTATCTTATGTTTACCCACCACTGTTCCACTGATAACAAAGGGCCCCATGCCTCGTTGGCCCAAAAAGCCTCGACTAAGCTGCCTGGGTCCTCTGGGGTTTTCATAAAACAAATCGACACGTGCGGTCAGCTCGTGTAAACACACACAAGACGAAGAATAAACAGCTAGCAGGTTTAAACCACAGTGCAGCTGTTTTTTTGTCACCTTTGAGTATCACAGGTTTGTCAATATAAAAGACGTTTACACTTGTCATGTGAAATATAGCTAATCACGTGCACAGATAAGAGCTTATATTCAACTTAGTAAGGTGTGTTTCCGTTCACCGTTCTGGGGTAGATTTTTAGGGCCAGATCGTTGATGCGTGTCTCCACTACCAGGAATAATAAAAAGGCTTTCAGGAACCTCTATGGGGCTGGAAAACACTCCTGTGGCAGGACAGGTATTCAGAGCGGCCCTGATAAACTTCTGGGGGCGGGGGGGGAGGTGTCTCTGATTGGGTGCACCATGGGGCAGGTCGTGATGTCATTCAGCCGCGTTCAAGTCATCTTTTCTCATTCAGCACCTCCATAATGCATTATCCATTGCAAAATCTTTCACAGCATTTTAGTTAGATTTTTCTTCTTTTATTTCTTTGTTTTTGCCATCAAATGTAAATAATGGACAAACTATCAGGTCACATGAATCATAGATTTGCAGCTTTTGAAGCCCATTTTTCCTCAAACTACGCGGCACCAGTTTGTAAAGTATGTAACCACAGATGAAAACAGGATTTGCTCTGGTTTGGAGTCAGCACCTAGTGGTCAGTAGAGGAACTGCAACAAAACATACTTCCTGGATGACTCTTAAACCAAAAAGCGGGTTTGTGCTTTTATTTTTTTGCCAACATCTTCTTGTTTTTTTCTTTTGGCAGTTGACAAAGATCAAAAATCGGTGCTCTACCACCACCATGTGGTCTGGAATGGTAGTTTACATGCAACTGGTTCTGTCCCCGTACGTGACAGAACATGACAGCTGAAAGGACTGAGGAGCAGGTCGGTCCTCTTAAAATTCCAGAACCCCCCCAGGTGGAAACGCATCTAGTTTAGACAGACGGTTGAACAGCTGCCCACATGTTGTATTTCTGCTTGAATTTACCTGTGAATGTGGCATGAAACATCCACGCAAAGTTTGAGCCCAAACGGGCAAAGAAATGTCACTTTAGGAATAACCGACTGTCAAATGATGTTGCATTTTGTTAGTGGCTTGCGTGCTGTTCCATCAGACTTAAAGATGCTGATGTGGATTCTGTGGAAGAGGTTCTGTCACTTCACTCACAAAACGTGTCATTTGGTGGATTGCGGGTGCATTTCGGCGATGGCTTGATTACATTTCATTTCTGTGGTTACTTTTCTGGCTCTGGCAGATGATGTTCCTCTTTTTAATCACTTTCACAAAGATCTAATCAGCTCTGTTTTTTTTTAAACTGGAGAAAAAGCTTCAGTTAAACAAGTCTGGTTAACAAAAAGAAGGAAACAATTTAACTTTTAGAAGTTTTCTGATTGGACAAAAAATGACTGCATCTTTTACTTTCATAAGAGTAACTTGGACTCGTCAACACATTGAACATCTGAAGGGTTTTTGTGTCTTTTGGGTCGTGCAAACAGAAAACCGGACAAAACTGTGCATTTACTTAAAACATGAGGAAAACATATTGCTGGACTTCTTTGCTTTTGTGTGCAAAAAAGTGTGCTTATTATATCTGGAGATAAGAACACCCCCCCCATTTGGAAACGTGCACATCGTCTCAGCTGCAGTGATACACTGAGCTGCAAGCATGCACGCGCAAGGCTGCAGATATAAATGAAAGACATAAACCCAGTCAGAGGAGCAGAACTGATGCTAACTGAGGTACTTGCCAAACAATGAACCAGAAACTTAGCTCGTATTAATGGCTTACCACTGGGAATGACTGTCTCTTTTTCTTTTCTTTCTTTTTTTACTCTCCCTTCCATAAGTGCACTTCCCTTTCTCCACCAGGTTGAAAATATGCTTCTGGTGATGGGTGGCATGACTCGAATTTATAGATGTTCCCTAAAGACCTCACCTACACGAAAAATATTAATCGACGCTGTAAATCCTTGGTGTGATTCAACAATGAATGAACCGCTGCTGAATACACACACACACACACACATAAATTCTTGCATTTCTTACCGAGATTAGTGAAGATTACTGAAAGTCATTAAAGTATTCCATACAAAGAAGATGGCAGATTTGAAGATTTAAAGATAGCGCTGCCATTTCATTTATGGAACCTTCAGTAATACCTCAAATTCTTTGCACGGCAGTCAAGGAGGCTAGCGTTCTCAAAATAATCTTCATGTTTTTGTTAGGCGCCATGATGGTTGAGAATGTTTTTTCCAGCAGATAATTTAAAGATTTGAGTTTAGTCGTGTGGACTAATTGCATCCACAGTAAGTCAGCGTGTTGATGACATAGGTTTATAAGCACTGTGTGGACACATCAGATGATAATACTTTCTACTGATTTAGAATACATAGTCTTAAAAAAAAGGCATTAAAGTTAGCCCTGCATAAAACCTAATGAGCTGAATTCCCAAGAAGAACTCCAAACGAACGCACACATCAAATAAATTGGCCCTCGCCTCAGTAGAGCTTTGACTGTTATGTGAGAGCTTCCAGGTACATCTTTAAATCATTTTTCAAATGATTATTTTTCTAATAAACAGTCAGGGTTTAGCTCTTGTTTATATGATATGTAGACACGTGACGACCCAGAAGGAGTTAAGGATATTATCTGGATAGGGAAGTGACTGTGAACCACCATAAGTCACCGTAAGACGTGCACTTATGTTTAATTAACGCCAAGTTCAACAACCGCTGGCTTCATCCGTTACAGAGATGGGCAGACGGAAGCTTCTTTAATTGGGAGTGAGGGGCGGTGGAGGCGGGGGTTGGGGGGCACAATTGAGCTGAATAGATGGGTCACGCATTAAGGTCAACATTTTTCATAGAATCCTCCAATTCGCTCCCCCCGTACGGCGTGATTAACTTTGTCACAGCTTCATTTTCCATTTGTGCACAACGAGATAATGAGTTTTAGAGTTGAAGCGATTACTCATATATTCTTAATTTCCGCTTCGGTTCGAAACAAGATATTTTAACAATCTGTTAGCGCTGAATATTACTCAGACTAAGAGTGTGGACATCGATATGACCCGAGGATGGACGAGGGACTTCTTTGATAATCAGAGCTTTTGTGGAATTTATTGTCTACTCAGAGCATTTCTTACGTTTATAACGTTGCCTTAGAGCCAGATCCAATCAACATAAATAGAGATTAATACTGGTAACACTCACATTTCCTTGTGTAGACTGCTCTCATATTAATCTTAACGACTCTTCCAGTAAATTTGTCAAAGAAAGTGGTTGTATTGGTTTTACGGGATATTTGACAGGCATTAGATCAGGCTGTTTTCCCAAAAGCATCATGTGCTTTTAAAGTATCTGTACATCCATAAACGTCAGCTAATGTTGGGACTTGTTGGTGGAAAAAACAAAACATGGTGCACAGCAACTACAATGCACAACTCACAATGGATTCATTCAGAAATGAATTTATAAGCCAACTTTACCAATTTGAAATGAAAATATTATGGCGTTTCTGTGCTAATCATATGTACAATTACAATACTAGAAAAGATGCCTTCAAGTATTTATCAAACAGTACTAAACACCTGATACAATCAGGGTGAAAGTGAGCCGGTACAGTCCGGTACTGCGTACAGATTCAGTTGCAGTATGCAGTACCAGGCTGCCTGCTATAAAGTCCTCATTCAGAACCGGCTCGGGCCGCACTCTGGGTCAGAAAATAGATCCGCTAATAATATGCAGTCTTGAAAACTACTTTGTCCGTTTATAATTTTCTTTTAACTCATGAATTGTTTCTGAACTGTCTGCGCTGTTGTACTTCATGCTGGATGGAGTCCTGGCCGGGCATCTCCCTCTCTTCTACTTCTGTCCCCTCCCCTCAGAGAGAGCCCGATGGCTTTTCTTTGCACCCAGCCTTCGAAACGGGCGCCACATCTTTACGTTTGCTGCAAAATGTCCCAAATAAAATCAGTAGGAGAGGAATCAGTTGTGTTTCATGTTATTTACGATACAGAACAGTTCGGAAAAGAAACTGCTAATGAGCTAACGACTGGATTTCACTCAGCAGCACGTGAGTGCGCATGTGCATCTGCTTCCAAAATGCAGTGGTTGCTATGGGGATCGGTGCGTTTGAGTTCACGTCCTGGGACGTTTTTCACAGAGTTTTTGCTTGTGACCTTGCATCCTGGATGTTTATGAATGTTTCAATTAAAAGAAATAGTTAACTATATTGTCAAGTGTTTTTAATTCCTGCCTACTCCACAGGCCTACAGGAAGCCCACAGTAAAATACTGAAATGTTTTTATTTGTTTGGGTTTTGACTTTGCTGTTTTAAAATGCATGAAGTGAGAGAGAGATGAAGGTTTTGGTAAAAGTACCAGCAAGAATTTAAAACTACTTTCACCCCGGGACATAAGCCAACCTTGTTCATTATTATACAGTGTGAAAATCATATCGTTATTGTTTGGACATTTCGTGAAATGTTCCAGAGTTTCACCCCGTGAACAGAAACACTTTTTTTTCTCTTCACTGTGCACCCTCGTGACATTGAACTGAAATGTTCCTCAGAAAGGAGCCTTCGCCTTCAAGTGAACGACTGTTGGACATTAACAGGCAACAGATTGTGTTTTTGTTGTTGTTGTTGTGTTATATAACTTTCTCAAGATTCCTTTGCAGGTGTTGATGACCCAAAAGTTTTAAATTCCAACAGACGCCAAAGACTGGGCTCCCCGTTTGTGATTCTGCAGGCCTTCGCTGCAGCTGATTGATTGAAGCCCTATTGATTGAGATTGTGTGATTGATCCGGCCGCTGTGGAAGATTCCACTCCTTCGGCGGCTGTGAAAGCCACGATCGAGGGCGACTTTCACAGCATCTTTTTAGGTCATTCTGAATTAGTTTTGTGCAGCCAGTGTCTGGATATGAGCAGACCATACCTACCTGTACAGGTCAGGATAACCCAGCTGGCTACTGTTACATCAATAAACACTGTTTGTGGATGTAACAATGCCGCTGGAAGTCACGCCTGTCCATTCCCATCTCTCTCTTTCCACGTGTCCTCGATGTGATCTTGTAGCCTCGGATCATGTGTCATTCTAGTCTTCCTAATCCTTCTTCCTCTTCCTGTCATTCTAGCTCAGGCCTGATCTTCAGTTTCATCTGTCCAAAGTCCCAGAACTGTTTGGGCTTTTTAGCATGAATTTAACGGTCTAATCTGGCTTTTGAGCCTCGTGAGTGATATGAAGCCTCTGCATTTGCTCTTGTGGGGGTCACCTAACGTCGTTGTCCAGACGTTTCCTTTACCACGGAAAAGATTCTGCAGACATCCACCCTTGTTTCCTTCTCTTGGCGCCTTATTATGTTACTGAAATCATCTGCCAACAAAATAATGGCAAAAGACAGCGCAAAAAAAAACATTTAAAAATAGTTTTTAACTGAAGCAGAAGGTGGAGCTAAATTACTCTGCACGCTGTGCAACTTTGTGGTGGAACACAAAGGAAATCTTTGCCAGAAAGCCACTTTTTTACACCAAAACACTACAAAACTGCGTCAACGAGCCACAACACAGAAGCAATAACACGATAATAAATAATCAGTAAAGTAAACACATGCAACAGTTCACTTGTCTGCTGGAGCTCAGTCAAACAAGTTTTGGTAATATATTTACTTTACTTTAATTGAAATCAAAGAAGACATATCTTGTTAGCTACTGTTAGCATGTTAGCTTTTAGAAACTGCAGCAATCGTCTTCTTCGTCTTCAGTTGCAATTCCGATTGCTTTTCTTTAAAGACAGTCACTCGTCTCTCGTGCTGTAAGAAATTGCACCTTTTAAAAAAAAAAAAAAAATTAATTTGACTATCATGTATTTTATATGCACTTCATGTTTACAGTTTTGAGGCAGAAATTTAAATAATAAAATGGAGACTACGTCTTGTATTTGTCTTTATTAAAAGAAATTGTTTTTCAAATTAATTAGCTACTTTTCCCTATTTTCTTGCTGCAAAAACACGCTTATAAATGTCCACAAAGTGACAGCGAATTTTGCATTAAAAAATTTCAGCAACTCAAACATTTTTTGATCACAAAAGTCACAAAAAAAAACCTGAAGTGTGAAATTGTTTCAACTCCCGGTGAGCTTTCCATGAGGACGTCTTCATTTGGCTTTCGTCTGTTTCGCTTGTGTGTTTCGAGCCCCTTTGCCTGCATGTTTTTGGTCTGTAATTACTAAGGATAAATTAAATGCTGATTAATAAAAGAACACCTCATAGATGTCCGTGATGTGTATTTGAAGCAAATGTCAGATTAGATTTAGGCTTCTTAAAAAGAGGAGTCTACCTATTCAACAGGTGAAGTTCCTCGTTGCTGTTTCTGTAAGCTGGATGTGAATACCCACAATTCAGAGCTGAGTCTGACCTTTAATCCCATATATGTTATATTGTCTGTTGCTTTTTCTGCTTCCTCTCCTTTACAGCTGGTACAGTGGAAAAAGAAAAAGCTAATAATACTGGTTTTAGAAGAGATTTCTCGGCCCTGCGTGTCCTTGGAGTTTTTGTAACATTAAACACGTTTTTTGTTTTTTTTTAAAGAGTTCTACTGCGACTCAACCTTGCATGTATTTATCAGAAAAAAGGCAAATATAAAATGAAATGTTATTTGGAAATATGGCTTTCTAAATGGGTCTGTTTCATTAAATAAATGCCACAGATGTGACACAACAGAACAACCTCCCGTAGGAAACGCTTTGGTGCTTCCAATGAAAAAAACATAAAATAATAATAAAAATAAATAAAGCTTCATTATGCATCTGGATGTATATGATTTAGTCCAGCTGATCAGAAGAGAATGTACAATTCCATCCTCAGATGGGAAAAAAAGCCCTATCGTTTCTGTAAAAGTAGAGGTTAAAATAATAGTAATAAAAAAGAAACGTTAGAAAGAATTGAAGATTAAGTGAAAACGTGAGGCCGCTCCACTGCCCCTGTTTCAACTTGTCATCTCTGATTTACTCTTGCAGATGGAATATTAAGTATGTTCTTTTAAACACAAGTTGGCGGGGGGAGAAACTGTAGAGAAAAAGAATTAATCTGCTTGGCTTTATTTTGATAATGTTTTAGAGCTACGCTTGCCCAAATCCATCGGCAGAGCTGCTCCACTTTCTCTTCCACAGACGAGCCAATTCTTAATCCCAATTCATCTAATTGTACCTCAGAGTGCTAATAAATATTGTTATGAATTATTCAGGCTCTGAGTGGGCTGATGACACAGAAACGGGTGCAGTGAGCAGAATTCAAAGCACTCCAGATTGGAAATGGGGAAAGTGCACTAAATTCTCTCCGAATTTGAATTAATGAAAGTTGCATGGAAAATGAATAGTGTAGGGACCTTGTTTGTATGATTATTGTACTAATGGGGATGTTAGTGCAACTGTCCAAGGCAAAACACCGCCAGTTCATAAAATGCGAGCTGATATAAAAGGTAAGTGGCATTAAACCATCGTGCTGATAGTGATAATAAACAGCCCTGCATTAATACCCTCATTATACATGAAAGTTTGTGCACTTAACAGCTGACATTGTCTGAACCCAGAGCGTTGCCTGGCGCTTATGTCACAGAGAATGGTTCAATAATCTATTCCCGGCACACCTGGCACTCCCTTTTTATGTCGTTTAAGTGCTGCTTTTAATGCATTCATCTCTTAATTTGCCACCCAGATACTGTATGTTTTCAAATGTCATCCCTGTTCTGTTCTGTACAGCTGGGTGGGTGGGTGGGGGTGGGGGGGCTTTTTACAACCCGCTTCAGGGCTGCGAGTCCACGGGGAACAACCGCGGATTAGGGGTCCGTGGCAGCAGTGTGCCGAGCCTGTCTCGTCGCGGTGCTGTTCCACCGCTGAGCTCCACTAATGGCCACGGCTCAGACCGGGCCTCATTAAGGCAAACTGACACCAGGAAACAGGGGCTCGCGGTAGGCGTGATTAGATTAAAAGTTAAGACAAGCCTTTGGTCTGTGTAATTTGCAGGGCTTCGGTGATACACAAATAAACAAAATGCAAGAGCACTTCAGAAACAGCCCCCTTAATTAGCTCATTGAGACTTGGGTAAGCAATATCAGCCAGTGGCCTTGGGCTCTGGAAGTAGACGCTGCTGCTGGAATACGGGGACGGGATGGAAGGGGAGCTGCTGAGAGACAACAGCAGTATTTGCTCCAGTCGTGATTCTGTAAGTGTTATTTTTCAGCAACAGATGCAAGCGGGAGGTCATTGAAATCAGCACCTCAGGTCCACGCCGCTGATTTGAAGCTGGAATTAAAATGTTCCACAGCTGTTTGGCTGGTCTCTGTACCTTGACTAATGAGTTGTGGAACAGGCTGATATCTCGCCAGTCAGTGACATCCTCACTCCGACCAGTCAACTGTTTCAAAGTGTTTTCTGACTAAAATACCACCTGCCCCGTTCAGCTGTTTGCTACAAACAGCTGCCTTCCCAACATGTGGACCGCAGCGTGCTGTATGCAGATTTAGCTTTTCATCTGAGCAGCACCAGTCGCTGGGCTTCTCCTGCCCATCACGTAGGCGCAGGTGTGCTGGATCTGGCACACTAACGTAGGACGGACCACATCACACGGGTCAGACTCCAGGCCCACGGGCCACATACGGCCCGCCGCCTCATGTGATCAAAACAGAAAGATGTAGTTTAAAAAAAAATATATATATATATATGTACATACATATACATATATAGATAGAGAGATAGATAGATAGATGTATGAATTTTATAAAAAAAAAAAAAAGGATAAAAAATTATATTTAAAAAAATTGCAATTTTACGTCAAAATGTTACAAAAATGTTTTTAGGCCCCAAAAAAGTAATGTTAAGTTCAAAAAGTCAAAACTTTACATTTGTGCTTGGAAAAATTTCAGTTTTACCAAAAGATGTTGCCTTTTCTCTAAAAGTCACCTTTGTTTAAATTTGTGATTTTGCAAGAAATAAAAATTGTGATTTTTGTTTTATTCAAAAGTCGCAGTTATGATTTAATGCTACACTGCAAAATTTACCATCGTACAACAAAATTTGCTTTTTACTAAAAAAATTGCAACTATTCAACAATTTTTTTTATTTTTTATACAAAAGTGTTTGTGGAAATTTTGTGAAATTTGAAATTTTAGGACAAAAATTTGCTTTAAGTGAGTAACAAAAGTAACGTGCCATTTTACAACAAAATTGACAAGTTTGTTTGTTTGTTTGTTTGTTTGTTTGTTTTACTTCAGGACTGAGCAGGAAATCTGACAACACAAAGTGAACTGGCCCTTTAATGGTAACCATGGTGATGATGTGAAATAGTTTGATGCCCCTGGACTAAATCAGTGTGACTCAACGAACCCTGATTGTCAGTTTAACAGAACAGAGCACAAAATAAAAATCCAAACAAATGAGATAAAGAAGGGAGCATCCTTGAATGTCAGAGGCAGCCCGTAGTTTTCTGGTGCCAGCCCTGATCGGACCGCCACCTCATGGGCCGCGGTGGGGAAGTTTTCACGTTACTTTGTTCGCAGATGATGGCAGAGTCAGATAACTAAGGCGTCCACGCGGTGGGTTTTGTCACATGTTCCTCGGAAGCACCATCAGTAAACATTATTACAGGAACCGCATGATAACAAATCTCACTGATGGATCATGCATGAGCAGCAGTGACACCTAAGTGATGGATGGTGTTAATATCACCTATGGAAACATTTTTCTCCATCTAAAAAAGACAGCTACACTTATTTTCTGTCCACCAGTTAACTTCCATTTATCATCACATTTGTCAAAAAAATGTGGGCTCGATGTCTTTTTTTTTTTTTTTTAATACTTTTTTTCCCTCACTCTCTCGGGTCGATGAAGTTTCCCGTGCGGTGATTTGCAACCGATAGGTAATCAGATTAAAGTGACTTTCCAGACCTTTAATATTCAGGCTTTGAAATTGTCATTTCAGGCCAGCTGTCAGAGGGAGGAGAAGGGAAGGGAGGTGGCTCAAGCAGTTCTGCCAGGTGGTTTGTGTGTGTGTGTGTGTGTGTGTGTGTGTGTGTGTGTGTGTGTGTGTGTGTGTGTTGTCATGGCTGCACCTCTGCAATATGTCAGCTGACGGAGAAAGTTGGTGCATTCTTAATAAGAGATGTGCTGTTTCTGTTTCCTTATCTGTTTAAAAGGTCAGTGAGCATTTTGAGATTGGAACAAGAGTCCAACTAGTTGTTATTCTAAACCACAGCTGACAGGCTGCTTTTACCGAGGGCCACAGCAGCAGTACGGTGGCCCTCCAAGGGCCAGTTGTAAGACTGCATCACATGTAAATACTAAACACATTCTCCGTATTAATTATTATTTATTCAGGTTTCTAATATATACAAGCTAAGAGGAAAGGGCCCACTTCATAAACTGACACATGTTTATAAAAGGTTTTTCTTCTTATTTGCTTTTTTTAATTGCAATTTTTTTTAAGGAAGCTAAAGTTTGTGGTAAAACTGAGAATTCTGCAAGATCACAATATTTTTTTGCACTTTTGTAAAATTGTAACTTTACAACATAAAATTGAAATGTTGCAAAAAGTAAATTTTCTTTCGCCCAAAAATAGAATTTTATGTTAAAAAGTCTCAACTTTGTGACATTTGTGATTGAAAAATTTTACATTTTACCAAAGAAATGGCCTTTTAATCAAAAAAGTTAACGTTTTTTGAATTTGTGATTTTACAAGAAAGAAATTGATTGTTTTTAGTTCAAAAGTCTCAGTTTTGATATTTTAATGCTACACTGCAAAATTTACCATCATACAACAACATTTGTCTTCTACTAAAAAAGTCGTTTAAAAAAAATTGCAACTTTATGACATAAAATTACGATTTAATGTCGTGAAATTTTGAGCTTTGCATCTTTTGTAAGATTTTTTTTTCTGTAATAATCACAAAATCAAAAATGTGGGAATTTTGAAAAACTGACCTTTTCATTTCTTTTTGAACATAAAATGATGTCATCAATTTCAAAATGACAGATTTTGCAGAATCTTTGAAAAAAATCCCTTATTATATAAAAAGAATTGCAAATTTTGTTCAACTCTACTTTCTCTACTTTTCTTAATGTCCTTTTCTTTTTTTTTCTTAATGAACTTGCACTTGTACACTTGTAATAGGAGGTGATTTTATACCTGTTACACTGTATGTCTTGTCTCTGTATTATATGTTTTTATGTCAAATTTGGACGTTGGAGTCTGTAATACAGACATTTCTCTGAATCAAAAATCCCAATTATAAAAACTGTGACTTTTGAATCTAATATTGCAACCTTTTGTTGTAAAATATTGACTTTGAGATAAAATAATTTAATGTTCCTTTGCTGTAAAGCAGCATACACTTAAATGTTGTTTTAGAAATGCTCACGATTTGAATCAAACAATCGCGAATAACAACCAAAGTAGTCATCTCTGCTTTAATAGTGATTTATAATAAAAGAACCTTCTTTTTGTTTAACTATCGTATCTGACATAATACAACCAGCAACACCAGTTACTCCATAGATCTCTGATTTGAAATGATCCCAGTCATCTCAGCTTGTCAATACGACCTCTCAATATGTATCCAGCCATAACTAATAAATTCAGTGAATAAGAATAATCCTGTAAATTTGCATCTGAACTGCAAAGTGCCTGCTTTTTTTGAGTTTGTAAATTATGTATTTGCTCATTAAAATTTGCAAAGCTTCAAAATGCAAGTGTTTAACCTACAAAAATGTGTCCAGCACTAATGATCAGATACAGTCGAGATAATAAGTTGGCATGTTCAGATCTCATTCATTTATCTATGAATCATCTTGATTTTCCTTCTGTTAAAACAACATAAGGGTCCAGTGTATTTGCATTTCGATCCTCTGCTCAAACGCAACTTTGCCTCCGAGTGACACTAATGTTAAATAAAAAAATCAAGCGTCAACATGTTTTCACTCAGTAGACTTGGATCTTCTCTGCCGACCTTTATGGAAGGTAGTCCAGCAGGCACGAGTTCTTCAGTGTCTGGGATTTGGAGACCACATCCATATTTTCTCTGCTGCTCATGACTGACTCATCGCCATGGTAACCAGGAAGGCGTAGAAGCATGTTGCGGAAGGCGCCTTCCAGTGTGGTCATGCTTTCTTAGAGCTGACCAAACATGGACTGGAGAGAAAAAACAAAACAAAACAAAACTATATACGTTTTATCCAAAAAGGATCCAAACTTAAGTCCGTAGATCTCCTCTGGGGCCACATCAGCATCATGGTGGCCCTCAGAGGGCCAGTTGTGACTGTAAGACTGTATGAATGGAACTA
>JBAMYA010000023.1:1122276-1132382 GCA_037176975.1 Arrhamphus sclerolepis | reverse complement strand
AAACACACACATATATGTATTTATATATATATATACATATATGTATGAAGTGAAGTTTTGTGATAAAATTGAGAAATCTTATAGCATAACTTATTGAATTGAATTTACAATTTAAAGTAATAATTTAACAATAATAATTTTAAACCTTTTACATAAATGTATGACTTTGAAGTTCTTGACTTAAAAATCACATATTTTTCAAAATAATGAACGTTTAACTTGATACTTTTTATTTTAAAAAATCGACTTTTGCAAAATTTAAACTCACAAATTTATGTCCAAAAAAAGACATCAGACTTAAAAAGTAAATATTTGTCAGTTGTTTTCTTAGAATAACCAAAGTTTTTGCTTGTAAATCATTATTTCTGTAGAATTTCATGTTTCGATTGTAAAAACCAAACTTTCCAATGGAACTTTTTGACTTATATTATATTTTCTCCTTCAAGATGGCACTACGGGCCACGCAAAAATGATGTGGTGGGCCGGATTCGGTCCGCGGGCCTTGAGTTTGACACGCGCCCTGGATTAAAGTCTCACTCCAGCTCACTGAAATCTGCTAATTGATACCACGTTTGCTAAAATCTGATGCTGCGCACCTCTTCGCCAAGCGTGGATGTGCGGTGAGTCGAGCACATAAGAAGTAATGCAGAGGCTTCATACTTCGTACAGTTGGGGGGGTGTTGACAGACATGTCAGACCATTTTCTATCCCTCTGAGATCCTTCTGGCTGCCACCCACAGCGATAAATCAAGGGCCAAGTCGGGCTCGTATGTGTGTGGTGGGGGAGCTGTGAAGTGCAACAGGCCCACACTGCATGTCTGGTCCAAGGGGCAGGCCAGCTCCATGGTTGCCTCCACAACTTTCCCAGAACATCCACACTGCCCACCAAACAAAGCCCAGAGAGCAAGCAAACACCTCTCAAAGTAGCGTTACACAACACATAAAGACGGAGCGTTTGCACAGCAGCGTCGTGTTTACAGTAGACGTATACAGTATATGTTTTCTCCTAGGACGTGTGAGCACACACTCATCTCAGGAAGAGTAGGAGGACAGGCCCAGTATCTCATGTCCTTCCCTCTTCCTGTCACTGTGCGGTGGCGTCGGGGATTCAGGCCTTGTGTTCGGCACAAAGGCCTCCTACACGCCTGAAGGCCATCTCCTACAGGCTGGTTTTGTACCCAGCAGCTTTCCTCCCACTAGGATCCTGGTCTGAATCATTAACTCTTACTGAGGCTTTTCCGCAGTGTCAGAACTAAATCTGACTAGAGGAGAACATATAGGTCACTGTCACTATTTGTCTGAGTTTTTGCTCTGCTCGCGTTGCAGAGATTGAGATCTTTCTGCCTCTTTTTTCTTTTTCCTCCTCTGATAAGCTCCAATGTTCTCAAAAGGCGCCCTTAACAGATTCCTTTTCTACCTGCAAAATAATCCACCTTGGATCTGCTTTACAGGCAAGAGTAACTTTAATGGGCAGTCTAATTTCACCATTTCTGCTAAGTGTGTTTTCCTAAAGTGCTGAAGATATAAGCCTGCTTCATTTCTCCTGCTACATTCTCATCTGGGCTTAAGGGTATTTTCTTAAATGAGGTTTCTAGCTTTTGCCTCTATGATTTTTTTCCTCCCCTCAGCTAATGGGATAATTTCTTAGCCTGGTTGTGACCTCTGAACCATCATCCACATCTATGCTTTTTTTCAGTAATTGAAATGGGTCTGGTGTTGAGCCCAGAGGCCTTTCTCACAACATACATTCCAACTCGCCATGGTAGGAAAAGCACATGCGTTATTATCTTTTCAGATAAATGTTCTGCAAACACTCCGCAACAGCGCTGAGCTACATAACAACCCATCCCAGGCGGAAAACGTCATATATGAACATGAACTCAGGACGTCTCGTCTGTTATCAGGTCGATTAATTCCCCGTTCTGATACTGTTCCCACCGCAAGACTTTTATTTATTTATTTATTTATTTTTGATGCACCAGACTGCTGTCTGCTCTCTAAGCCTCAGAGACTTTAATTCTGAAGGACTGACTCTCAGAGAAAAGCTGGTAACATGCTAAGATTAGCATATTTAGGGTGAGTTGTTGTGCGTGTTCGGGTTCAGGGTTAGTTCAAGGGTAAGACGTTAACATCAGTCATAGGAAGAAAAAAAGTTGCATTTGCCATGAGGAATGTTTGTCTGTTTTGCTTTAATTGGAAAAATGTGTATTCTAGGACATGTAATGAGCTAATTAAGCTATGTGCATCTTTGCTTTGAATCTATATAGCTCCAATGATGCTCCCAGTATGTCAGACAGCCCACAGAATATCGGAGAAACTAAAAAAACATTGCTACTTTCTAAATGTGGTTGTGCAGCAAAAGCAGTGGCATAACCAACCAGGATAAGTAGCACAAGCGAGAGAGAGTGAACGACAGGAACGAGGAGGAGAAACTACTCGGTGTGGCAAAGCTGCCGTGTTCTGTTCGAGAGGGTTAGAGGCCCTACAAACCCACTGACACTGTAACAATGAGTGAAATATAACTTTGATTGAGAGAAACATCAGTCGTTTCATCATTTTGCTTTCCTGTGAGGAGTCCGTTGTGCAAATTAGTGATTTAAAATATTTGCTTGAGGAATACAAATAAATTCAGCACGACTGCTCCCTGAGATACTTTTCCAAAGAAAAACATGGAATGTGCAATTATCTCGCATATGTCCACTGCTAGAATTTTGAGACATGGCACACAGAGAGGTCTTTCTTCATCTCCAACCACATTCGTTGAGAATCCAAGACTGAGGTACGCGTCCTCCTATTTTCTCGTACTAGATTTTTGTACCAAATCTCCGTTCTCATTGGCTGACGCCCTGCTAATTTTGGAAACATTGCATATTTTCTTTTCGCGCCATTGAGAAACTTGTCCATTCTCCCAATCAACAACTGTCTCGTTAAGTCAGTGGCGGTGGAATTGTTGTTGTACATCACTAGAACGAGCTCTGGGAGCTCTGAGGACAAAACTTTAGTTCCGCTAGCTACATTTTCTGACCTGTAAAGAACGAAAAACAACAGCAACAAATAAACAAACACCCAGGACCAATCTTGTTTGAGAAACACTGCTGTCAGCCTTCGTGTTTCCCACGATGCTATTCAGCTACAACAGAGATGGATTCAGTTTATTTTGCAACATTAAAGGTTCTTTGATTTGAATCAAAAATAGCTGAGTTCTGCCCAACCAGCAACCATCCGACGTCCAGGTTGAAGCTCATCCAGGAAGTACGATTTGTTGCAGTTCCTTGACTGACCACTAGGTGCTGGCTCCAAAACAGAGCAAATCTTCATTGACCCTCATGTTAAAAGTGCCAACTTTATGGCAGAATTGCACAGATTTACAGCCTGGTACTAAAATGTTTGCAACATGGCGCCTTGCAGTTCAAAGAAAAATGGTCTTCAAGGTCTCTCTCTGTAAACCTATGAGTCATGTGACTGAATAGTTGATCCAGCATTTTTACAGTCAATGGGTCTGCCTCCAAACTAAGTTGCCATGTTTATCAAATAGTCAGTTCATAATTATCAAGTGTTTCTACTCTGCTTTGTAACTCATGTTCTCGTTCGGTGAGTCTCTCAGGACTTGGGGCAACAGCTGCAAACAGAAGGTTTAGCTAGCATTAGCATCAAACTGCAAGGTGATAACATGGTCAAGCCAGTGGCTCACGTGATTCGTCACTGTCACGATCCTAATATTCTTGAAAGTGATGGTGAATATGTTGTCGTTCTGACACTTGTGCTGGTGTGACTTCAACCTTGTGTAATTGATCCTTCTCTGGTTCAGCTATGCACTCAAATCACCTGAGCCGGTCCTCGCATAGTTAAAAGCTCACTTAGACGTAACGATTTTCACAAGCAATTTCAAGGTCACAGACAAATTTCCACATGTGGAAAAAAAAATCACGATCACGGTCTTCTCTTGGGATCTCACACACAACAACCCGGAGGATCGTTGTTTATTGGTCGAAGTTGTGCAGTTAGTGACATACGAGATCGCTAATCTTTAGTTGGCAACTTTGTTCAGTTTGGAACTTTGAACTCTGACTTGTAGGGTTTCGCATGTTAGTCTTTTACAGTTTATCTGTGTATGGCTGGCGAGTCAGCAGACTAGAAGTTATACCCAAGTCATCGTAAGGGCATGCGAGTTTCAGAATGTATGTTTTTGAGGGGCACTTCTGAGTTTTAGGGAATTAATGACAACTGGAGTGGGACTTTAACTCTCAGATGTGGTTGGTAAACTTGAGGTGCACAGCAGCCGCTATGATTATTTAACAAAAACCTTTCAGCACATGTCTTGGTGAGCATCAATCATCCTTCCCAACAACACGAGCATAAGGACACATTTTGTAGTCGTAGCACCTCTTGCATGTCATAATGACTGTGGACAGAATCAATAAACATCCAGGTTTGATTGATGAAGACCCAGAGCTTTACAGAGTTTCTCAGCTGTGATCCACTTATAGTAAGACATACATTAGTGTGTCTTCTTTAACTAAGGAACAAAAAAGAAAGGCAGGTCTCTCAAGGGAGTGTTGTGGAATTCTTTGCGTTGAGCGCAGTTGGGCGTGGTGGCGTCCTAGTGGCCCATTCCAGTCACCATCAACTAAATGCTGTACTCTGGGGCCTCCAGACCTGACTTAATCAGACCAGTTATACATAAATAGCAGGTCAGCCATATGGTAGCATCAGTTCCTTATTGCTTTAGCTGCTCACGAGAAACTATCTTCAGCCCTCCTCCTCCTCCTGCAGGGTTTGAAATAAATAATAAACAGCTGCATTGTAGAGCGTGTGTCACTGTGGCCTACTGTATGATGCGCTCGCACTGTAAGTGCTGTTGGAACAGCCTCGGGCAGTGCAGCATTTACCGTATACACTGGCGTCTAGGTCAATGCAGAGCTCAATTCACAACATGTAATTTAGTCATATGAGCACTGCTCGTCAAGCAGATTGGTGAAAGGAGGGAAAAAGAATGTTTCGGCACAGCTGGATGTGGAGTTAAAGGGAGGGAAATCTATAAATGTTTGCCATATATTGTGTCAGAAGCAGTGTAATTGTAGCCCATTAAATCAGCGGGGTGTCCGGTGGGCCGGCTCTGATGAAACAGCGGTCTGCTGCTGCCTGCACCAGCCACAGCAGGGTCAGCAGGCTGGGGACCACCGAGATGATTTAAGGCCTGAGTCACTGCTTAATAGTTAATGAGAGTGAGTCGTTCAGAAGCTCTGGATGCTTTCCAAGATCCGGCGAGCTAAAGGGCCAGCATCCTCATAGCCGTTTAAGGCTAGAATTAAGAGGCAGCACGGAGGTGTAATCATTTTGTTAAATAAAGGTATCCTCCTCTTCATCCTCTGCAGATAGCTATGCACACAATAAGACAGTAAATAAACACAAAAGATACACCTACACGCTCCTGTGATCGTGTCCCTGCTTAATCTCCCGCCCCTGTCCCAGAACCAGATTTATAGCTGCACGTCACCTCTGCAACTTGTTCCCTCTGAATTTTTTTTGTCCTGTTGTTCATCATTTTTCCATTTTTCAGGCCTGCACGCGTCAAACCATAATTCAGGATTGCCGTATACCCTGTCATTCAGCCATTTTCTGGGGGAAAAATGAAGGGGTGTGTGTGTGTGTGGGGGGGGGGTGTTTTTTAAGGAGGTGGGGGATAGAAACCCGAGGCTTCTGCACACAGACGCTTAGAAGGGTGCATCTGTCGTGCCCCACCATCCATAAATACAGCTGCAAGGAGTGATAAGTCAAGAAGGAATCAAGGGCACATTAGTCTGCAGAGAAAAAAAGACCTACAGTAGGAAGTCATTATTACCACAGGTGTTTTGCTAATGCATAAAGTGGCTATTATCTGAGCGAGGCTGCCACACTTCTCCCTTTGGTTCCGATGTTTATTGGTTTATTAGGATCCACGCTGACTGCACTGTACCAGTTTAATGCAATGGAATTGAAATAGAGCAAGATATTAGCGTTGTGTGCAGGAGCAGAGAGAATTGTGTCACGTAGCCTGTTAATGTTGTTTCATTATGAGAGAGGATTTAAACGACCGCGTGCCCTGCAGAGGTGACAGTGAATTATAACTGGACAAATTCACTCTGGGGTGAGTGACGACTGCGTGCATGTTCGCCTTTCGTTAGGTCCTGCATGTGCATTACAGTGCCATGCAACTGGCTTTGTGTGTCTGTACGTCGCGGGCTGTGAGAAAAGACGGAGATTGGCCGAGAGCTGAAGAAGAGACTCTCCAGGGTTTAGAGAGAATGCTCATTAAGGCCTCCTATAGCACAGCCAGCTCATTCCTCACAGTCCCAGCGGCCGGCTCTACTACGCTCTGCTTCCTCACCACATCCTCTCCCCTCTTTATCTGCTCTCCTCTATTTCTGTCTTCCTTTCTTTCCGTCTCCTTCCCCATCTGTGTCTCATCCGCTTCCCCCCCTTCCTTTTGCACGGTGTTCCACCTGCCATTTGGAAGCTGAAAAAGCAGATGTTTTGACTTTAAGTAGACCATTTGCATGAATGTCGAATCCTTAAGCAAATTGGAAATTTTCAACATACAGTCTGGATTAAATTAAACAAAGTATGTTGCATGTTTCCGTCTTTACCTGCTATTTCCATTCTTTTTGCTTAATTGGGCTGGAGATGCCTTCCCGGGGTCAACTCCACATGTTGACGGCAGCAAGAAGCAGCTGGATGCAACTGAAGATTTGGAGGGGAGCAGTTGCTGGGTGTTTATGCACACCTTTTGGTTTGGGGTGCCTTTTTTTTTTTTTTTTTTTTTGTTCGGAGGTGGAGATGTTGAGAAGGTGGAACTGTCACCGGCGAGTGCAGCACAGATTCTCTGGAGGCTTGCATTTCACACCAGCAGCTTTATATTTAACTCACCCATTTTGAATCTTCGCGACTGAAGTAGCTGTCCAGCAAGGGCTACAGAAGTGACTTATTTTTTATATTCTTCTTTGTGGTTGAAATGAATTAGGCCATTTTTATGGCAT
This sequence comes from Arrhamphus sclerolepis, assembly GCA_037176975.1. NCBI lineage: Eukaryota > Metazoa > Chordata > Actinopteri > Beloniformes > Hemiramphidae > Arrhamphus > Arrhamphus sclerolepis. The sequence goes on along the minus strand of JBAMYA010000023.1, from coordinate 1,125,366 downwards.
AAATAATTTTCTTTTTTTTTTCTTTTTTTTTTTAAATATAAGGAAAGAAAAGAAATGGCCAGAACAAAGTGTAACAACTATTTTGTCTCCACACAAACCACAAATAGAACATGCAAAACGGTCATAATTAAACCTGCATGAGGCTTTTTTAAGCATTTTCATTTTGAACTTTCCATTCCTGCACAACAGAGGAAAACCTGTAGAGCAAAGATGTCAGACTCTTTCATGCAGGGCCACTTCGTTTCCATGGTTACCATTAAAGGGCCAGTTATTCTTTGATTTCTCAACCAGCTGTGATGTCCGATGTTTCCGATTTTTGCTGTTCTGACGTTAAGATCCTGTTTCTGGTCAGAACCAACCTGCTCGTATTCCTTCAGCATGCACTGATTTGGCCTTGTGGCTAAGGTTAGCTTAGCTAGCTCCTCGTTTGGTGTGAAACTTGGGTACGCTATCAAAATTACAACTTTTTCGTTCATAAATGACAAATTCTTTGTGGTAAACTTTCTGTCATAAAGTCTCAAGACTTTTTAATCAAGAAATTGAAGTTTTTCTTGTAAGATTTACACATTTAAGAAAATTTTGACTTAAAGTGTAAAGAAGCAACTTTTTGTTGTAAAACTACAAATTTCTCAAGATCGAGTTTTTGTTGTAAAATCACAAATTTCACAAAAATTGCAACTTTTTGTCCAAAAATGGAAAATACAAGAATATTTGTTGCAAAAAAAAGAGGAAATATTTACAAGATCTCAGTTTATGACTAAAATTAGCAATTTTATTGTTTTAAAACCCTTCCTTTAATGGAACTTTGTGTTTTTGTTGTAACATTTGTGAGTTTTCTGCAGATGGAAGTAGGTAGTCACGCAGTCATGACTCTTTGATGTAAAATTGTGAGTTTTCACACGAAAACAGCAGCTCAACAGTCTCCACACCTCAGTTATTTCAGTTTGTAACGTTGGCGCCCCTTCAGAGTCAGGGTTACGTATATGTTTATGATAGTCATTGCTAGCTCTCGCAGGCCAGATAAAATTACATGGCGGGCCGGATTTGGCCCGTGGGCCTTGAGTTTGACATGTATGCCATAGACTGTGTGTGTTTGCGTATGTGTGTGTGTGTGGTGGGTGTATTAACGTGCTCGTGTGTACAGATGAGCGTCAGTCACGTTATCTGTCATGCAGACAGGCAACCCGCTGTCGGCTTGATTACCATTGGCCAGCCAAACGCTTGACCCTCAAGCGGTCGAGGCCCCGGCGGTGGCAGCGGTGGGAGCATTATCCACCTCCACCCCTGCCTGTGTGTAATGGTCCCACCATGTGATCGATGGCCTGTGTACCTGTGGAGCCCAGCAGCTACAAAGCCAAACGCACACACACACACACACACACACACACACACTCATACAGTCAGCCAGCTTTCATAAAGGCCTGGAAACACACAGCGCTCTTCAGGAAACACCTCGAAGTCTCGCCCTGACACATGGATCCATTATACAGGCTTGACTAGATGTATGGTATATTCATCATCTTGTCCGAATACACTGCAGTCTCTCTGTTGAATTGCCTGAATGCTCACTTCCTCTACCCCCCCCCCTTTTTTTTTTTTTTTTTAAAAGCTTTCACATTCAGAATTGTGTACAGATGTAAAAATGAAATGCTGCCGTCCTGTTAGAGCTAAAATACTTCAGAATACTTTATTTCTAATGACTGCCGAGCATCTCTGTTTACGTTCACATTACTCTCCACACCACATATGTTCACCTGAGGACTCGTGGGCCGAATCTGGCCCGCACGTCAGTTTAAGCGGCCCGCAAGAGCTTGAAGGGCATGATCGTCTTGAAATCAGTGTGCTCGCTGCTTATATTGGAATATATCGGCATAAATTCACAATTCTTCAACAGTGGCATATTATACAACAAAAAGTTGCAATATTAAGTTTAGAAACAGACAATTTTGCAAGTCACAGTTTTACTAAAAGAACTTCTTTACAATCAACACATGCAGTTCAACAAAAATTTGTGATTTAATGACAAAAAGTGGAGACTTATTAATATATATTTTTTTAAAACTTGTGATTTTACAACAAACATATTTTACAACAAAAAAGTTGCAATATTTAATTAAAAAGGAGTCACAACTTCATTAAAAAGATGCTAAACTCACAATTTTAAAATCATAATTTAAAACATTTTGACTTTGTAAAAGTCAGTATTTTAGCCCATCAAATCTATAATCTTGCAAAATTCTCAATTTTTCCACAAATCTTTGATTGCTTAAAAAAATGTGATTAAAAAAAACACACACACACAATAAAAACAACTTAAAACAGATCTGAATAAATAAGAAACCTTTCCTCTTGGCTTGAACCAAAAACCTGACGATATTTGTCACTTGAATACATAAAGAATGCAGAAACTTTTATTTAATCATGTGTTTTGGAGTAATTACGTTTGTCAAAAACAACAGAAAGCATCGTATCTGTGAGACCAGCAGAATGAAAGTGATCGCCGTTATCATTTGTGACATCGGTCACTTATTTCAGGCGTTTTGTCGATTTCTCCACACTGGTCGAGCATCTGCCATCTACCTCCACAGGTGAAAGAGCCTGACTTCTGATTGGCCGCCTGTCAGATATACGTCTGACCTGGGACCACGTACTGAAGGACATCAGAACTTTTTGCAGCCTCTGCTACTTTAAAAAAAAAACACGAGATTTGAGTCACATTAATGGAAAATAATTGAATCTGGGTCACTTGAGACAGTCAGTGTGACTGCAGTCTCATGAAGTGAACTTTCACCGTTGCTAACGAATGTAATTGTGTATGTCAGGTAGCTAACTAGCAAACAACTAACTGTTTGTGTTGTGTAACAACAAAAACCAAAAAAAAATTTACACTTACTCATTTGTTTCTTACACATGGAGGTTTGTTTATGAAAGTACAAAGTTTGTTTATGAAAGTAATACAAATTCCATTAAGCTAACAGCAGAGCTACTGGCTAGCTGTCCGTCAAGCACGTCGAATGACGTCTGTTCAGATTTGCTCTGTTTTGAAGCCACACCTAGTGGTCAGTCTAGGAACTGGTGGGATGGTTGCCG
>JBAMYA010000023.1:1102612-1117186 GCA_037176975.1 Arrhamphus sclerolepis | reverse complement strand
CCGACAAAGACAACCATCAGGACAGTCTGCACAGCCACGGACAGTACACCGCGGCGACCAGGAGCACCCGCCCACCTGCATTCCCTGTTCAAACCTCTTTCTGTCTGTCTCTTCTATAAACAAAATCCCACTTGATCTCTTCAAAACTCTCCGTTTGTCCTTTGGTGAGCCAAGGTTACCATGTCCATCGCTGCCTCCCGCTGCAGCAGAGATCTGTCAACAAACTTCTGAGGACTTTCTCACTTGGCAAACTTAAAGAGGAGCGTGGTGTCCCAGGAGGTAATCAAGCTCCTCCTGCAACCGGTATCTTTAAACAGAATAGATAAAGGAGGAGCGGGTCACGCAGGAGAGCTCAGGTACTCGGCAGGAAAAGTTCAGCTTATTGATGTGCTGCAAAAAGGGCCGGTGCTTCACAGAAAGAGTAGCCCGTCAGACCGCAGGCTTGCTACCTGAGCAGGTAGCCCAAAGGGATCCAGGTTTAGTGCCCAGAGAAATTGACTTCCTGGGGAAAGAAGAAAAGATTGCTCCATTTTTCTTTATACTCTCCATTCTACAAACCTTCTTTTGCTTCTCTCAACTTTTGTGGAGGAGAAGGAGAAAAAAGCTTGGATAAATGACTGTCATCTTCACTGGAGACTAATGATCCACTGGTGTCTCTCAGTCTTGGCCCTGAAAGTTGAGAAGAGCTTTGATGATGGAGCATTGCCGCTGGCAGATAAAAGCTGGATCCCCCCCACCACCACCACCCCTTCAGATGCTTCCCATCTCTCACAATACTTAGTTATGTGCTCCACTGTTATTGCTATGGAAACCCATTGTTATTTTATTTAATCTTTGCCATGAAAGTTCAAGCTGAAGGCAGAGAAAGCCGGCACAAATCGAGGTCGCCTCTCACTGTTTCTCTCTTGCTCGACCCGCCTTTGTTTCCATTCAGCACTTTGTCTGTTTGGATCAGTTCATCTTGCAGGGGAGTGGGACGTCTCCCTATTCAGGTCTTTAGATGAGCACATTTTTTTATTTTTTTTATTTTTTATCAGACATCAAGTGATACACTTATTCAATGACAATTCATAGTATTGGCTGGAACAAAACTCTCAGAGGTTCTGACTAATCTTTGTTTTCTCTTCACTGACCTCCTTTCTGGCCGCCTCACTTCACTTCCACTTTAATAAAACGGCTGCTTTGTGCGAATTCACCTGCTTTATTTCGTAAATTGTTGCTTCGAGCTGTTAAAGGGTAGAAAGGGAAAAAAAACCCTCAACTCTGAGAAAATGTGACTGCGCTTGTTTTCAAGCCCTTTCTTTCCCTGTCCCTCCTGACTCCTCACTTTTTCATCCAAGCACAATTTGATTTGACTTGATTTGATTTGAGCCCTGCCACTTTCAGTTTGAATAAGGTAACCGAGTTATTTGCTGGGAGAGACAAGGGCCTCACTGGACGGAAAGGTTGATGAGTTTTCGCGCTGCTTAAAAATTCCAACTTAGCTTTATTCAAATGTAGCACATGACGACAAACAGCCAGTGTTTGATGAGGTGTATGAGATGAAAACGCCGACTGGAGCCTCTCCACTTATCTGCCCTGCCGAGGAAGGTGCCCAGCATCGCAATCACCCCGATGTGAAAGGATTCAAAGTGTGCTCCTTGATGTGAATGAGTGCTGCTGCGCTGCTTTGGCGGGGGGAGCTGTACAGTAACATCCCCCTGGGGGCTCTGCGGATCAGATGGAGCAGGCTGGGAGATGTGCACCGCGGCTTCTCAGGGAGCTGACATGTAAAGTTGTTCCCTTTTGTTTTTTGTTTTTTTGTTTTTTTCTGAAAAGGAGGAAGACTAGTGATCCCAGATTTTGACTTCAGTCATGCTAAATTTGTTCCTGAGTTTACCAGCATCTCCCTCCAGAATCCTTTTAAAGCAGAAATTTCAGGTGAGATTTTTCTCGCTTCTGTCTTCTAGTCACTCGTGATTTAACCTTTGCACTCGGGTGCTTGGAGTGTTTTCACATCGCTTATGTGAAATGACTCCATGGTCATGGTATGGTAAGTCACTCTGGATGAGAGCGGCCTGTAAACGTATCGTCTAATCACCGTGTTGCCGTTGTCCTGTGTCAAATGCTGCCATTTTGTCGAAGCTGGAGGTGCGTCAGACGCACACCGGTGATCCTGAAGACAACATTCCTGCAGACACAGAGCTTCAACTTTATTTCTTTAAAAGAGCGACGGTCTGCAGAGGGTCGTTGGATTGCTGGTGGAGGATTAAGTTGTGTGACTTTGAGCTTTTGAGGAAAACAACGTTTTGTTTCCATCAACTTTGAACTTCCAGTTTGTTTCTGCTATAATATTTAATACTTACCTTTTATTTCCTGTTTGCTCTTTATTTGCACTTCATATACATTTTTTTCTTTTTGTCTTTAAGTTGTCCTTGTCATCCGAGGCAGCTCCAAACCATTTAGGTGCCTGAGGCGAGGCGAGGTTTGCTGCCCCCCCACCCTCAGTGGTTCAGCACCACCGTACATGAATTAGAGAGAAACAATGACGACGGTTGTTGTTTTGTTTTATTTGTTTTCTCTCTATATTTGTTTTTTTTTTTTATGTGGTTTCTTTGAGGGCGTGCATCCGTGCCTCCTCCAGCAGATGGCGCCCGCCCTAGGCGACCGCCAACGTGGCCTTGGCCAAGAGTGGGTCACCATGAATAACCTCCCTGTGTGCCTTCAATTGCACTTCTGGAAACAAATAAAGTTTTTGGAATTTTAGGACCTGAAATAACTTAATGGCAAATACTGATTTTACCAAAATGTAAGATTCTGTTGTAAAACAATTGGTTGATTCTCATTATGTGAAAAATTCCCCACTGAGGCGCTAATTCTAGGAAGACAGGTACATTTCCACTCGCGGGGCTTCTGGGCTAAAACCAGTAGGCTGAAACTTTAATGCGCCGACCTCCTCAGTCCTTTCAAGCGCTGCATCTCCAGTTACGGTGACGGCGCCAGTTTCATGTAAACTACCATTCCAAACCACATGGTGGCAATAGTGAACCAAACCAAATTCCATTAAGCTAACAGCAAAGCTAATGGCTAGCTGTCCGTCAAGCACGTCAAATGACGTCTGTTCAGATTTGCTCTGTTTTGAAGCCACACCTAGTGGTCAGTCTAGGAACTGGTGGGATGGTTGCCGCCTGCTTTTGTCCATTGTATTTTTTTTGTGGATTATCCTGACAGAGCGCACATCGCCACCTGCTGGACGGGAGTAACCCGTAACAGCAAAGTTAGCTTACGAATATGAACTCCATGTGAGACGTCTTCCAGAATGTTTGTTTTGTCATTTTCTAAATACGTTTGTGAGTGACTGAAAAGCCAAAAGTCTTTTGGGCTGTTGGATTTAAAAAGAAACAAACAAACAAAAAAGTGAATCTACTAAAATTCTGATGGAGGTACTAAACCGCTTTCACCCTTTGTCAATCAGCAAAAAAGAAGAGATGATAATGTCAGCAAAAACAAAGAAGGAAAAAAAACTAAAATGAATGGAAAGCATCCATCCACCCCATCCAGAGGTTCATGAGGGCCACTCTGAATGTTGCTAACTTCTGCTTCCCATAGTGGAAGCGAGGCATAATCACTTTTACAAACTATGAACCAACAACTGTTGTTCACTCTGTATATTGGAAAATATGTGCAATGCACCATATTTAGTCTTGAAACCAGTCTTTACGTGCTTCGAACAACACAAAAACATAAACACGCACGGACATAAAAGGGTTGGTCTGTACCACCAAAGCCTGAATGCTAAACTGTATGGAAAGACATAAAATAAGAAAAAGGCTTCATCTGCATGGCAAGAACATTGATTACTGCGTTAACGTGGGCTCATCAGGTCTACCAAGGGATCTTCAGCTGCACAAAAAGGCTTTGAGTAAAGATTCAAGGAATTCTGACAAAATGAAAGTGTGCAGTGGGGGTCAAAGGTTATGGAACCAAAGAGAAAAACATGTTGGGTGTAAACAAGTCGATCGAGCTGGGAAAAAAGAGCCACATGCTCTCCTAAATGTTAACTTTAAGGACATTTCTATTGGAATTAGAAGATCATTTTATGTGGCCTGCGAGATCTTGAAGGTTGTTTGATTGTCCTGAAATAAAAGTGAATGTAGCTTTACAGCATATATTGAAATTCACAATTTTTCCACATAATTTTACAACAAAAAATTTGCAATATCAAGTTAAAAATTAACAATTTTACAAAAAGATTTTGTTTTTTTTTACAAAAGTCAAGATGTACAACAAAAAGCTGTTTTTTTGTTTTTTTTTAATTCAGATAGTCAACTTTTTATGACATAGTTGTGATATTGTCAAATCAGTCTTTTAAGGACATAAAGTTGTGATTTTTACATATAAAAAAGCGTCAATTTTGCAAAAGTTAATATTGAGATTTCGATGTTGAGATTTTTCAAAAAAATTGAGCTTTAAATGTCACAAGACCACAGACCTTTGATTCCTTAAAATAATTTTGCAATTAACAAAAAAGCTTAAATAACTACTGAGGGTGCCCTTTCGTACCAAGAATTTCTGTGCACGGCCCTGACTTGAATAAACAGTAATAAGGGTCAGAGAATGTTAAGAGTCGTTAAGATTTATGCAGTTTGCTAACTCTTTGAGGGCCGCCGTAATGATGCTGTGGCCCTCATAAGCGCTGGATTGGCTGTCCTTGCGTTCTGATGGACCTGTGTAGACGTCTAATGTGTTCCCTTGGGAGTAACATCGGGTTGGTCTCCCCTCGTATCTGCCAGAACTGCTGCAGAACCAGCAGCAGATCTATCACAAATCCTGTAGGCGGCTCCCCACCGGACATTTTTACAGTAACAGTCAGTCAGGACTGAGATCAGCAGGAATTTGCACAAATCTTCATTACCTATTTTAAAAAGCAATAAAGGAGCTTCAGAAAAGAACCTGCACATGTTTAACAACATGGCAGATGTATTTACATCAGAAGCTGTGTGGGTGTGCTGTAGCTAACGTGTTAGCTCATGGTCCATGGATGCGAGCTAAGTTCATCTTCTTTCTGCATTAGCGACTCGGTGAATGTGAGCCTGCAATGGCTGGTATTTGTCACTGCGTATTTGTGTGCGGGTTCCACAGCGAGCTGCTTGCTGCCTGACTGTCTCCGGCCCCCCCACCCCCACCCCAAGAGGGTCATTCAGCCCCTCTCTCAGACTCTAATCCCGTCTGTCCGGAGGAGATAGAGGGGAGCGGACGGCCGCAGTACACCCGGGGCGCTGCAAACACAATCACCAGCCTTTCACAGACACTTAACGGGGCTTTGCGCTTGTTCAACAAGGCAAAACGCGGCAGGAGGGATCAATTTAATACAAGGCCTGACTCAAATGGAAAGAGGGTAAATAAATAAGCAATGACAGCTAGGACTGTTGCACAATTTGTGTAGTGGCCGTCCACTTTCTCCCAGTCTCCTGCTCGTAGCTGGAGAACCTATACGGTTCCATTTCCTCCCTCAGCGCATGAGGGGATGAGCTGAGGAAGAGCAACCCTGGCCCCTCTCTCATCAGGCTGTGTTATTTTAATAAATCACTTCTGCCATTGCTTGCTACATTAATTCCCTGGGCCCAGAGGGCTGTGTTGCCACTAGCAGCGATCTGCATGAGGCGCTAAATGATGTGGGGGATCCCCTGGTGAGAGAACAGAGGCTCTGTGAATCTTCCCTCCATCGCAGCCTCGTCAGTTGTGGCGCTCACCCTGGGCTAGCCCCGCTCTCAGCAGACAGCACAATCAGAAAGGAGCCACGGCCTCGTCATACCGCACATACCAATGAGACCCGCACATGCCCACGAGCAAAGTCACTTGACGCTTTACTTTGCAGACGCGAGCCCTCGCCAAGCTTTATGAAGCCTGGTCACCCCGGGGCTTTAATCATATTTTACAAGCATAGGTGTGTTGTGTGCACTCTTTCTAAATAGATTTTTATATTATATATAACTGTGTATTCTCTCATGAATTTGTTCCAAAGCGAAAAAAAGATAAGCCAGCAGCCGAACTTAAATTTTTTTACTAAAAATCTTGTCAAATGACGCCGATTTTGTCCGACATGATGGTCGCCCTCAGAATGAGTTACTGGATGCGTCTGCAGGTGGCAGCTTCATCGCTGTGGATGCTTCACGCAGCCGCTTGATTGGATTCAGCGCCGTGTGACTATGCAGGTGGTATGAGTATCAGGCACCAAAGTGGTAATAGCAACAGTGGTGGAGGAGATGAGAATGGATGTACGTCTGCATGGGGTGGGGGGCGGGGGGGCGCCAGAGACTGCCTATTGGCTTCTACCATTCATTCAGTCATATTTTTTCCCCCTTTTCTTTCTACATCATAACTCCTCAGACAGAGGTGAGGTTGCCATTGGTATGCACAGACAACGCCAGCAGATTCACCACCCAGAATACCGCTGGGAGATTATACTCTTCCTGCTCCACGCAGTGGGGATTCGGCCACCATAAATAGAGCGCTTGGGAGTGTGCTGTGTGCCCAGAATGAGAGAGCGCCGCAGCGGCTAAACACACCAGCCAGAGACCGAGCACAAACTCAAGGACTGTCGCAAATACAGTAATCTCTCATGCTTTCGTTTGTAGTTTGTTGGGTTTTTTTTACCTTTCCCTACAGGGCCTCAGAAATTGTCATGGTGCGAATCCATCTGTCTTATTGTCGTTGTTCAATGGGTGACCATTTGGGGCATGTGGGACATGACTTACAAACAAATCTGTTGGAGTTTAGAAAAGCGATGGCAGAAGGCAAAAGGCGACACAAACAGAGACCCTGATGTCTGTGGCGAGTTATTTTTTAACTCCACGCAGACAAGGCAAGAAGTCGGGCTCAGTGGTAGTTTTCTTGTTCATAATAAATTGTTGTATGTTCATCTGAAGTCGTCAAATGGAGGGAGTGATTCAGCTCGCAGATCGTAGCAAAGAACAGAAAAGCCGAGCTTCTCTGAAGGCTTACAGTATGAATAATCAGAGATGAGAACTGAATGACATGCGGGGAGGTAATTTGAGTATAATGGCTCGCTGTTGCTATGGCGTGCAATAACACACCAAAACAGCACCGTTAAATTCTAGATGAGAAGCACTTTGACATGTTTTAACAACAAGCTCAGACACCTTTTAGGTTATCAATGGATAATTAATGCAAATGCATACCCAAACTTTTTTTTTTTTTTTTTCTGAAAGTTTAATTAAATAATTTCATGGTCATTTTTAGTTTTCATCATCACACTCTACCAGCCTCTTTGTTTTCTTTTTTGGGAACATACTGGGTTTTTTTTATTCGTCTTGCATGTTCATACCCTGACCCATTAAAGCTGCATCTGTGCGTTCAACTTAACATGGGCGCGGAGGGCTGTCTTAATTAATAAGCAGGCATCCACCAAACTAATCTGCCTGTGTTGTGAAGTCTGTCCTTTCCATTAAGTGGGACTCACATTATCTCCTAATCAAATTAGTCACTTAATTGTGGCCCTCCCTTGATGGATCCCATGAAAAAAGGACTGGCGTGTTTGCTGCGGGGGGATGAGTGAAGACGGAACACGACTGTTTCATTACGGTATGAATTTTTTAATAACCACAGTGTTCACTGTCATCGTCTTTCTTTGAACTTTGGCAAAAGGGTGAAGTTTGATTTGACATTTTGTGCACTCGTGCAGTTGAGTGCTTCGCCGTGGTGTCGGGGCTAAGTATCCGCGGCCCAAAGCCGCCAAACCAACTGCCCAACGGGGGATTGACCCCTGTCATCCAGTGATCACTAGTCTGCTGCTTAATCACTCCCCTACATTGTCTGCAGCACTAGCTGATCTTAGTCAATACATCAGCTCTTTCATCCCCGATAGAACGACTCTTCCTCCCGTCGTGATTAAGCGGGGTGGGGAGGGGGAAATTCCCCACTTTGTCCATCCTCTGCTGTGTTAGATTGGCTCCCGGGAGCTCACATTTAAAGAAAAAGCAAAAGCTACCTCTGAGGACTTGCAGCAGCAGCCTGCGAGCATGTGTGGGCGGGCAGGGACCCCAAGTCCTGACGAATGGAGGCATGTGTGATCGTTTGTCCTGCTGATTGAGTTTTATCCGCTGCCCTTTCACAGCAGCCAGACAATAAACAGAGCCACATCCAAGCGTGACAGGTTAACCTAACAGTAATAGAATACTCTTAATAGTCTGGCCTCAGCCAAAGTCTGCGGATTGCGGTTGCCGGCCAAATAGCCTGGCTTCTGCGATGGCGAGAGTGCTGGGGGGCGCAGCACCAGCGCGGGCTGTTGTTGTCAGGCAGGAGCAAGGACGAAGAGGGCAACTTGATGGCTTGATGGGTGGTTTGATGGCTTCATAGGGCGAAATTGAAGTCGTCGAGGGCAACAGAACAGATGAAACTGGGCAGACGGCGTATTATACGGACAAAAAAAAAGAAATTAGCTGCGCGCTGTATAAGCATGACCAGGTGTAACTTGTATTTTATGGGAATCCTTGACTTATTCCAAGCTGGCATTGTTTCACGGCTTCTCTCCTTCAAACGGAGAAGATTTATCTTGGATGCAGTGACACCATGATGCATATACAGAAAAGAAAAATAAGCACAATCAAACCGAGCAAACTGTCAAAAGAGATTTAGATGATGTTGTCATGAGGCTGACATGAACGTGGCTGTTTTCTGGCAGATAATCCTCACAAAGAGAATCCTCGGGGCTACATGCACCCGCTCAGGCAACGCTCCTGACTGCTTCTGTGCCACCTCTGCTTGCAGTTTGTCATGTCTGACTCTGGCTTTAATTAGGCCTGCGGATTGAAGCGGGAGCAGCAGGGCTGGGAGCCCTCTGTCCACAGCTCAGCCGTCCTCCATGCCGTCTCCTCGGAGGACCTCTCTGCTCTGTGTGGTTAAGATAATAGAGGCTCGCTCAGAAGATGTTAATTGAGGGGAGATAAAGTGCAGTTGTGGCTGCAGGGATGCAGTGCACGGGGGCGGATGGGAAGGAGGAAGGGGGGTTGTGGTGGGGGGGTTTACCTGATTAGAGGCTGAGGTGTTTGACTTACAGCTCTCCATTTGATGGTGATATACGTACTGCTGAAATTTTCATGCAGGAAGACGACACACAGAGAGAGCATGCATCAAAAAGCAGACGTATAAGACAGTTTTTAAAGTTCCTCCTGCGGTGTTTGTGTTCACTGCTGTGCTGCGCCTTGCCACACATACCGTGCAAAAGGCCTCATAAGGTCAGGAGGATTGATATATTTTACCTCTCAGCAGCTCTCAATGGTGCTGTCATGTAGCTGGAGTTCAGGCGGGTTTTAACTCTGCATGAAGGTTGAAGCGGCAGACGGAGGCGATCTGACCAAAAACAGCTGAAGTGACAGAAACTACATTAATAGTGGCACATGTCTGGAGCACAGGAGAAAGTAGACCCTCTGTCAGCCCAAGAGGGGATGAAGGTAATGAGGAAGAGGAGGAAAGGACAAAAAAAAGGCCAAAAACAGTGTCTATAATTGCCTGAATGCCACTGGGATTGCTTCCATTCAGTTGAAGCATTCTCTTTCACTGTACGTCGGAGGTGGAGATGAAGCGGGTTGGGAGGGGTGGGTGGGCCGGGTGGCGTGGGCAGGCGGGAGATCCGATGGTGCCCTCCCTCTTTCAGTAACGTACAACGATGAGGGCGATAGCTCCCCTGTAGCATCCGCGGCATCAGTGTGAGCAACGCTGAGCGAGCGGCCGTGTGAGCGTCCGTGATAAGGAAGTAGGTGGACCACAGATCAGATGTGACTGTGTGTCCAAGTGCAACCTGGCATGTGAGAGCATTTTTATATTTCCCCAAAGCACCCCCCTCTCTCCAAACACACACACACACACACACACACACACACTCTCCCACCATCACTGCCCAAACACATTGCTGAAGGAATCCTTTCTTTCTTCACTTGGGCTCCTGTTGGTGTGTGCATTAGATGCTCAGCTCCCTCCTCCTCCCTCTTCTTCTTCTCCTCCTCCTCCTTGTCCTGCTCTTTTCTCCTCCTCCTCCTCTCCATTCTCGCTTTGCCGCTCTCACAGCCTAGTTTTCTTTTTTTTTTTTTCCTCTTCAATCCTGTGCAGGTTGTATCTGACGGAGGGACCAGTGCCGCGCTCTCATCCCTGCGCTCCTCCAGCAACAACACTGTGAGTATTCTCATGCTAATTCGCCTTCTCCAGCCTCCCCTATAACATCGGTTTGTCTATTTCTCCCCCTCTCTTTCTTTTTTTTTTCATTCTTTGCCTCTTTTATGTTCTCATCCGACGCACCAAACGCAGCAGCGGCAGAATCATCATCATCATCAGCAGCAGCAGCAGCAGCGCGGGAAGGCAGGAAAAGAAGTGTAGACAAAAAGGAAGGAGAGAGCATGCACAGAAATGGAGAGGGGAAAAAGGGGAGGGGGAAAGAGACAAGGAGAGAAAAAGATCATCGCTGCTGTCGCTGCGAGCAGCCCGTGCTGATTTCGGAGGTCTTCCTCTTGCAGGATGGTGGAATTGCTGAAGGGATGTTGGGGGCGGGTCTTGGTTTTGTGAGTAGATAGTTGTGTGAGAATGATAGGGGATGTTGTTGACAAGCATAGAGTGGCCCAGCTGACAGCCGGGCATCGGGATCCTCTCTGTTGACTAAAACTTCTGATTCATCCATCACTTACATGCTCTTCTTGTTCTCCTCTGTTTTCCTCTTCGTCTTTTAATGACATTGTTCTCCTATCATTCCCGGAACGAGGAGTTTTTGTATCGCACAGTCATTTCTCATGATGATGCGAGATGTATTGCCTGTGCAGATGGGAGATGAATCATAGATGGATGCTTCCCTCGGCGCGTCCGTTTGCCCAAGATGCTCTGAGCATATGCGTGTGCCATTCATGATATGCACGCACCATAGTTTTAATGAATACAGCAGCAGCTGCTCAAATAAGATCAACATTTTTACTCAGATGTGCATTGTCGACTTCCTTGTAGACGTAAACACTAATGAGTGCACTAATGTGTGTGTGTGTGAGTGTGTGTGTTTGTGTGTGTGTGTTAGTGGAGGTCAGTAAGTCAGTGTCCATTCCTACTCGCTGCCCTTTGATCAAAGAGCCTCATTTAGTCCGCCCACGGCATGTGTCTGAGCCATATGAGGAGTGGGTGTACTTTATGTGTGTGTTGGGGGGGCTGGGGGGGAGTGGTGGGTGGGTGAGATGGATAAGCCCTGCAACCCAACTGCAACACCATGGCTAATGGGCACTCAGGTCGGCAAAGGGGTGGACGGATTGTGCACGGATACGTCGCCGAGATCGAGATCTCTCCCGGGCCTTCTTTTTTTGGGGGGGTGGGGTGGCGTTGGGGGGTGGGGGCAAACATAAACATCTTTGCAAAAGAAAAGAAAAACAAAAAAGGAAAAAGAAAAGCATATTGGGCCAACAAAATGCTCACAAAAACACTTTGGCAGTTTCATTTGGCTTAGTAAAAAGGATTGATCTGAGCATGGCAATTAGGCAAATTTCAGAACTAAGCATCTGGCGAGGCGAGAACGCTTCGCCTGGCAGAGGATTACCATTTTAGTTCCATTTTCAGCCCAGAATGTGTTATTTCACAGCACTCCAGCAGCACTGCGGCTCAGGCGAAAACCAACACATGAAGGGATCTTTGTGTGGCGTCCGCGTTGTGTATGTTGATGCCGCTGACCTGCTAAGTCAGAGGAGCGCTTTGATTAATGGTGATTATGTTTAATATGTGTGTTTGTGGCTGTCGAGGCCGACCCCTCTTCTCCACGGCCTTTATGAAAATGAATCGTCACAATATAATGCGCGGGATGACAGCAGCCTGCCGATGAGCTTGCTTTGGAAAGTAGGCTGATATAAATGAGAACCATTCCCCCAATTACGGAAGATTAGGTTACCCTCCACCAATCTGAATCCTTAAATCCCTTCTGTTTTTACAGCTCTGTCTGGCAAATGTAATTCAGCCTTGAGACCTGGGCAGAATAGCAATAAAAGAAACTAGAAAGTTTAGCAGTGAAACCCTGGCAGTAAAAATACCCACTGGGGGAGAGCTAAAGCACATGATAATTGACACTGCACTGTGTTGCAGTTGGCTGTAATTAACTGTGTAACAGAGGTTGTCAGCTGGAAAGAGAGGAAGCCCAGACCATCTATGTGCATTTAACACACTTAAAAAGTACAACGTTTATTGTGTCTTTGCAGCTCCGACTGATGGGGTCTTCTCAGGCTAGCATGGCCTCCTCTGCATTTATCTCCATCTTTTTTTACTACGAGCCCAGTCAGACGTAATCCGTGGCTTCCTTCACCACAGTTTGAAAACACATGAAAAATCAAAAGGAGCCATTGTTTCTGGGGCGAGCGGAAAAGGCTTATCATCTATTTTTAGTGCACTTTTCCTCGTTGTTGCCTGGGCCACGATTCATGCTTATGTCTAGAGATTTTGTGCCATAAACTATGTTGTGCTTCGCAGCCAGGCGCTGGCTGGTGACAACTCTCACCCACACATTAGTGATCTATGAGCCATATACCACAGACCCCCTGCTGCCTCTGCCAGCCACTTCTTCAAACGCACACAGGACCACAGCAGCGTCCTTCTCTGTGCTGTGATAGCACCCATATGTGCACGGAGCACCTGTATTAACCAAACGTGCCAGGCCCTTTTATTTCTCATCACTTATCACAAGCCGCTACATGCTGTACCGAAAAGAGGGAAAAAAGCTCATAAAGATAAAAATCACATTTCACTAGAGGGTGCTTGTGTGACAGTGATATATGTTGCGAGCATCCTGGCACCTCATTGAGGAGAGAGTGAGTCCTGGGTGGGTAAATCAATTTGTGCAGAGGCCGTTGGTGCTAGTATTGGTTTCATGATATGATCTTTGTTGTCCATTTTTAGAGGTCAGCGCAAGCACAACGACAAGGGCAGAAGAACGTGACCGCTTTCCCTCTTGTTCCTAGACTGGTAAACGATCTCCCCCAAGAGGATTGTGGGTAAACTAAGTCTGACTGAACAAGCTTCTTCTCTTTTTTTCTTCTTCTTCTCCTTCTTCTTCTTGGTTTAAACACTATAGATTCTCTATTAAGAATTGATGTTCATCTTTTACCGCGCGCGTCTTGATAGAGTGTCCGGAGCGAGAGGCGAGCGCGGTCTGTGCATTAATCGCTGTAATTACTCAGTGAGGCTGACACTGGGTCCGGAGGTGTGTCTGCGCGCATTCACCAGTACAAAACCTTCAGGTGGACCAGTCGCAAAAGGTGACGCTGACTCCATCTGAGAACTTTTGGCTTCAAGAGTCTTTTCTTCATAACAACATCCTGGCAGTGTGTGTGTGTGTGTGTGTGTGTGTGTGTGTGTGTGAGGGTTTAAACGGCTGAAAGCTGCACTTTTGTCGAAGATGCTGTTGGGTCCTTTGGTGAACACAAAGCGGGGAATGTGAAGTCGCAAGTCAAAGTTTATTTCATCTTGATTCTAGAAAGATGTGACCCTGGCGGCCGCATTCTTTGACTGACTTGCGATCTCTGGGAAGTGCAGTGCAAAAATCACCACAGCAACAACTGCTTAGCAACAAAAAATGTTGCCATCAGAAGACAACAAAGAAACAAAGGAAACACAACAAGAAGATGGAGATTGCAGAATTGTGACTCGGTTTATTATGTCGGTATGAGATCTGGGTGGATTTGTTTTATTGGACAAACTGCCGGGATGTTCGCCGCACTGGTTTCCAGCGCGAGAGATGCTCGTAAAGACAAGGAGACGAATGGTCAAATCAAACGTGTCAAGTCAGGGTTATGAAAGCAGAGGAGGAGGGAGCTGATCTCGCTGCAGCTCGGAGGGCTCTGTACTGTATTGTCTGCACAAGGGCAGCCGAGTTACGCTTTGTGCTACGCTTCTGCAATGTGTCGTCTGACACTGTCGATGTTCCAGCTAATCGCAGCGGCATTGTTGGCCATAATAAGTGAATGGAGTTTAATAGGTGAATGTGCGCCACTTTCCCTTCTTATCTCGCAGTGACTTTCACTTGAACCGCCTGCAGCAAGTAATCATGAGAATTATATTACTCAGAGACACCATTTTTAATTAAGGACAGTTTTTAGCATCATGGAGAAAAGAGCGAGGGGGGCATTTGATAATTCTGAAAGACTTTTTTTTTCCCTTTCCCTTTTTTTTTCGTGCCCACAGTCACACACACGCATGTCGAGCCATTTTCTTTGGGTTTCTCATTAATCACAGAACCATGTCTGATACTGGCGTACAGCAGAGGAAAACCAGGCTGGAACGACAGAGTGGAATATTTGAGCATCTCAGTGCTGATGTGTGCAAAGCAGAGTGTGTGTCTGCAGGGGAGGCTTTGAAATTTCATCCTCTCCATCCCTTTTAACTTGGCGGAGGGGATGTGTGTGTCTCGCTCCAGTTGGCCAATGGCTGTTAGGAAGCTCCCCGAATATCCCTACTACCCCAGCCCCGCTAACCGTTCACACACACATATACACTCATCGTTGTGTCAGAGGGGGGGGGGGGTGGGGGGGGGGGGGGGGGGGGGGGGGGGGGGGGGGGGGGGGGGGG
>JBAMYA010000023.1:1087924-1102512 GCA_037176975.1 Arrhamphus sclerolepis | reverse complement strand
GGTTTTTTTTCTTTAACATCGTTTCTTGTTTTCTGAGAAAAAGGGTTTTTGAGCAAAGACTCAACACCCCCCCCCCCCCCCCGTCATCTTGCCCTCTTGGATTCCAGGTTCTTCCTGTGCTGCACCCATGGTAACTTCGCTTGAGAAATTTATCACCACCTGACTCCGTGATTGCGCTACGCATTAGCATGAGCTTAAATTTAATTGTCGGCGGGCCCTCGCAGCAGTGCTACGGGTCTGGCCTATCAGAGACACTTTGTAAAGGCCCTGGAAGAGCCTCCCGGGGTGATCCTATCAGTCAGACACTCTGTCAGCAGACACACTCAGTTAGTCAGCATCGCGTCAGAAATGTGGCCCAGCCAAGCCACACGCCACTGTTGGATGCTCCGCTGGGCTGCTGCTGTGGGCATCAAACTCCCCCGCCTGCCAATCAAAGCTCCAGCACGGATGCTGACCTTTGTTCCCCCTGCTGAAATGAATGCTCTTCAACAGGTGATCCAGCCGACACCCCCGCCTCGGCACTACAAAGTTTAAATTTAGCATAGTTTTCTTCCCATTCCAAATATTCCTCCTTTGTACCGCCCTCTCTTCACGTCGCCATGTTAACGGACCGCTGTGTGTTTGTCAGTAACTCTGTGGTATCTATATATTTAGACTTTATTCAGTGCTGTGTCAATCTTCTGACAATATCCTCAATAATAATCACCTGTCCTGAAGTGGTTATTACTGTCTTCCACAGCTATGATTTACATTAATACCTGGGAGTTAATGTCATGGCTTATTTTTATTTATTTATTTATTTAGTTTTTTTACTGAGAGCGTGGAACATTAAATTCAACATGCTGCCTGTGTGATTCTTTATTTTTACAGTTTCCTTCCTCTCAGAGAGCCATCAACATAGCTTGATCTGGGGGCCACTGAAGCCCGCTTTTATCGCTGCTCGCTCAATGAGAAGGTCAATTTTCAAGGCATTTTGTGGGGATGTTAAAACCAGCTAGTTACTAAGAGAACCAAGGAGGGCCTCTAGATTCATACGCCTCTAATTGGGATCCATTTTCATGTGGTTTTAAATGTCAAGAACGGTGCAAACTCAATGTGTTGTGAATCTGCAGAGGAAATCCTCAGCCCCTGGGTCACACAGGTTGAATGCATATTGGTTTATTATGAAAAGAGGACATAATGTAGCGAGGCACTATTCTCTTTAGCAGTTTCCCACCACTGAAAAAGTTAAAAAGAAAAGAGAAATGATGTCTGACCTCACCCCCACTCCTCTGGGAACATAATGTCAGAAGTTGCCCGAGTCTTTCTGCATCTGACAGAAACAAATCCTCAGGAAGGACTCGGATTTACACTCTCCCGATGCCCCTGCTTTCCCCCAGTCTGGAGAGGACGACTACAGAGACTCCCAATTCCACAAATTTATGAATGGGGAATATTTATTTTATATTTTATGTACTGCTTGGTCAGAGTGTATGAAATCAACAGCAGAGTTTATCTGAGTGTCATAAAATGGGTAAAGTGATGCAACGTAGGCTTCATATAGTGGCTGAAGTTGGTTTACTTTGCTGCACAAGCGAGATAACAGAATGTTATTAAAATTAAATCTTTAATTCGAGTGGCTCAATGACATTTAGAACCCTCTAAAACCAGCTGCTACGACTGTAAGTGTAATATTTGGTATTTTTGGATCCACTGGAATAGGTTTACAACATTGTCTTCCCTCTATTGACTGTAAATGCTGGACAAAATATCCAGTCACATGACCTTTAGCTTTGTACAGAGAACTTTGGACGCCCATTTTTCCTTGAACAAGGCGGGACATAGCTGTCAAAGCCAGTGGCAGAACCGATGGCTAGCTTTCCATCAAATGGTGCCCCAGCATCTGATTGGTCAGCTTTATTTCTTAATATAATTTTATCTGATGTGGTTCAAAAAAATCCACCCCCCCATACAGTTGCCATGGATATAAAATGTAACTACAAATGAATAAAACAAACAAAATGATTTTTGTATATTTAAGTTTGTGCTTTTAACATAGAGTCAGTGGGGATCTGCTCTGTTTTGGAGCCAGCACCTAGTGGTCAGCTGAAGAACTGCAGCAAAACATACTTGAAGTGGGAGGGTTGCCAGTTGGCCAAAACTCAGCCATTTTTGAGTCAAATAAAGGAAAGCGCAATGTTGCAAAATGAACTGAATCCACCCTGTTATGGTTGAATATCACTGGTGGAAACATCAAAGTTTATATTGTTTCATTTTGTACAAATACAGCTATAAACATTACGTATCAGCTTCACCATCTTCACATCGTGAGCAAAACACACCAAGTAGTTTCTCCTCCTCGTTTCTGATTCTCTGCCTAGCTTGCGCCGCTTCTCTGTTTACGCCACTGGTTTCCGTACTTATTTGCTGTCCAACCCGACTCGGCGAGTAGCGAGGGTTGTTTTCTCACATTTCCTGGTTAGAACGCACGGTCGCCTGACAACCCGAGACCACTGAGGAACGGCGACAGAACGTACTCTCCTGGATGAACTGCAACCCGAAGTGGGACGGTTGCCGCTTACGCTTTCCGTCTGAAACAATCAGTTGGTTCCAAACTTGCAGATGTGTCCCGTGATTGTGCTGTGAAAGAAAATAAAAATGAAAAGCATAAAGTCAGTCATTTCTGAATATTCAACTGAAGAAGTGCCTTTGACCCAGATTCAAGGTTTTGTAACTTTGGAGACTTTTTTTTTTTTGCGTGCTCAAGGATTATTTAACACACTGGGAATGAAAAAATGCTGCTTTTCAACACAGCTGTATCTTATCAGTCGTCCTTGAGGTTGGTTATGTTATCGACTTCAGGCCTCTGACATCCTGCGGTAGATTCCTCTGTTTTTGGACTCTTTTGTTCTCTGCCTTCCCTCAAAGGTCGGAAGTGTCAAACGGTTTGTAACTTGTGAACCGCTCAGATTCATGTCAAGAGTTGACCTCAAAAGTGGAAGCAAAGCGAGGCGAGCAATTCCACTGACAGCAGCATTTCCTAATGAAAATGAATTTAATGTATTCAAAAATGGAACTGTTGTGCAGCGTGGTGTGAATGAGCCCTCAGCCCAGAACGCTCTGTCTACACCTCATGCACGCTCGGCATATATGACTTTGAATAGCTGTTAGGACAATACATTAATGAAATTCCCCGGAGCCTCGACTATGCATCTGAGGCTCAAATGCAATTTTTCTTCCTCTGACAACGTATAATCCCTTGTCCAAGCAGGCCTGTATTTCTACCTTAAACATCCCTTTCATTCCTTCATTTAATAAATGACACCCAAAGGACAAAACGGGGACAAGTCCCTGCTGACACCTGTGAAATATAGACTGATAATGCTCCTGCCACTCGCTTAATGCCGCTCCCTTCCACCTCTTTCGGTCTGACAGGGCGGCCCGACGCATGTATCATAATGAGCGGATCCCTGCGCCGTCAGTTAGGAGCGCCGTGAGAATGTGACCGAAGTTCTTTTGACTCCTGAGAATTAAAAGGAAGAGATGAGGAATCTGTCTGTCGCCTCGTGGGAGCGAGGACCGTTTCTCCTTGGGGGTGCATCTCCTCAGTGTTAGCCCATTCTGCCACATGATTACAGAGCAGAGCACCAGTTCTTCTTCATTTTGTCTGAATATGCAGCGATGGTCTCAGACCCTCCCATATCCACACACACACACACACACACACACACAGAAAAACTCAGCTGCTCATTGTTTGCATGGCTCACTTTGAATGATTTAATTACTTGCTTTAGACTTGAGCAATTATAGCTGAGCAGCACATATGTTAATTATATCTGACCTCACATTTTTGCTGCTCTGTTAATTGTTCGCTCAGATGACATTCTGAGATGACTGTCATTGCTGCTTGCGTATCGGACAATTTAATAAAAAAAAGAAAAAAAAAAGTAGACACTGAAGATGCAGTGTGACATATTTTGGTTGATGGAAAAGTTCAGTCTACAACAGTCAGATCTACGTGGAACTGACTCTTTCAGACCACAGGTGTCAAACTCAAGGCCTGTGGGCCCAATCCGGGTCACCGCGTCGTTTGAACGTGGCCCCCGTGAGATCTGGAAGGGCGTATGATTGTCTTAAAATAAAAGTTTATGCTGCTTCATAACGTGAAATGAAATTCAGTTCAGCACTTTTGCAAAAGTTCATATTTTACAACCAAAAAACTGCAATGTTAAGTTAAAAAGTCACTATTTTACATTGATTCTTCAATGAAAACACACAATTCTAGAAAAATCATGATTTACAATGAAAAGTTGAGAATTGTATTTTTTAAAATGGACAAAAATTGAATTTTTATTACAAAGTTGTGATATTGCCAAATTCACAATTTTCCAAAAAAAGGGTCTTTAGAGTCATTATTTTGAATTAAATCAAAAAACAATTCAGTATTTTACAAAAAAAGTTTTAGTGTTGAATAAAAAGCTTTCAAAATTTACAATTTTACAGCAAAAAGTTCAGTTAGTTGTAATTTTGTGCAAGAAAAAAAAACGTTTTTCAATATTTCCAATTCCTTGGATTTATTTTATTTAACCATCAAAAATTGGTGATTATGAAGCAAAAAATACAAAGCACACGACTGTACGACCTTAAATATTTATGACCTTGCAAAACTCTTACCACAAACTTTTGTTTTCTTTTAAAAAAGGAGATTTTAGATATTCAGGCAGGCAGACAGATGGACGTGAAGCCCTTATTTCAGTCTTATTCTATCCTGTTGTTTCAAAAATCTCTCCTCAACAAACAGCTTTCTTTTCCCACAAAATTAGACAATTGAGGCTGAAGATGTAGAAACCACTTCCTGTTGTTTGTGCACTAATGCATGTTTCTCTCACGCCGTTATTGCCAAAGAAACATCAAAACCCACATAATGTCCCTGCTCAGAGATCATTCAGCCTGTTTAAATGCACATTTGCCTCCAGATGTCGAAGTCGCCACGAAGCCATTAAGAACAGCTCGCAAAGACAAACTGCTACCTGAACTAATACATTGAGTTAAAAGGCACACACACGTATTGCCGTTTTTGCAAACATGGTTTTATCACACAGCTTATTATCACATTTAATGGGGGATGGTTCTCACGTTTGCAGGTATTGCACTCTGCGGTTTAATTGTCCTGCCCGTGAGGACGCAGAGCGGAAGTCCCAGCAGCCACGCACTTTTCAACTTCATTTTTTCGTCTCGCGGGGTGATTGCAGTTGCACGACTGAGGCCTTAGGAAGCAGTGACAGGAAAAATGAAAAACACACGTGCTGCTCGACACGAATGTATTTGTTAATGTGGCAGCGTGTCTCCGCATGCTGTCACTAATGAACTGTGCTTTTGTTTGTCACTGTAAGTGAGCAGCGACGTTTCTTGTTTCACTTCACTACACCAGAGATGGATTTGGGAAAATAGGATGAGTCTGTGCTGCTGTGTTTATGGAGAGGGAATGGTTGTTTTCTTCTGCTTCTAGACCTTTGCAGCAACATGATGGAAACCAGTGGCTGCAGTTAAATGTCCATGTTTTTAACAGTCAAACATAATTCCGTTTTGATTTTCCTCCGACTGCCACCCTGAAAAGATGACTGCAGATTAAACTGAACTCTCCACCACAAACTTACAGGAGATGTTCCACCTTTTCCTAAATGCGTGCAGTTGTATCTCCAGCGCAGTCCCCTAACGTGTGGCCCTGCTCGATGCATTTCCACGCTTTATGACTTTTTCTTGTGCAACATTGTCTACATACCATCATGCTGTTGTAACAGGGAAGTCAAAATATGCTCCAGTGCTCCAGGAGGCTTTTTAGCTCCTCTGCTTCTCCACTAACCACGACTTTATCCGGGGACGTCAAACTCTTTTCCACTGAGGGCCACATCAGCATCACGGCGGCCCCAGAGGGGCCCGCTGTGACTGTAAGACTGTATGAATGTGACTGAACTCATTGTTAAATCACAGTTTCTGTGTCGATTAATTATTCAAGTCACAAATATCGCGCACAAACTGTTGAGGAAAGGGCACACTCAGTAAAATGAAACTGTTTTTCAAACGGTTTTTGGTAAAAATTGAGAATTTTACAATATTATTGAAGTTAAAAAATATTGACTTTTGCAAAATCACAGCTTTTTGATGTGAAATTGCAATTTAATGTTATGGAATAGTTTTTTGTTTTGCATTTTTCTTAAGAACTTTTGAAGAAAATTCAAAATTTTTTGTTGGTTTAAAAAAAAGTTTAACTCAACAACAAATTTTGCTAAATTGTGACTTTTAAACTTTTTGCTGTAGAATATCAACTTATGTAAAATTGATTTTTATGTTTTTTTATAATAATTCACGACATCAAAGTGGTCTGATCTAACATAAAAAGAAAATTTGTGACTTCTTTTTTTGTTTTTTATATAAAATTCCAAACTTTTTGTTTTTCAATCATGACTTTTGTGCAAAATTGTCTCTTTTTAACTGAATTTTGCAATTTTTTGTTGTAAATTATTGAGGGACGGCAGCAGTCAAACTGTACTTCACAATCTGAAACATCACAACTGATTTTTGGGTCCAAGTGACTCCTGAAGCCCGGATCCTGATCCGATGTTTGAGAACCTTAAAGTTTCTACAAAGTTGCAGGGAAAGTGAATTTCGTGAGCTGCTCTTGACCTCCCTGAAGTGTTTGCAGCGTTTCTTCCTTCACTCATCGGCATCACCATGTGACATTTTTTCATAAATTCTAGCCTTTTTGGTTTGTTGGCATCCCCATGGGGGATGACACCTTCTACGAGCCAGAGTTAACATAAGCTAAACCAGCTAAGTTAAAATTGCTAACTGTAGCTGAACCAAAGGTGTGTGTGTTCCAGCCAAGTTCTCAGCCCTGCTTCTTACACCAGTTTGCAACATGGCGCCATACACAAAGAAAAAGAGACACTCTGAAGGAAGAAACTGTGTGCTGTCACAGAGGGTTTGTCCAGTTCTTTTTTACACTGTCTATGGTTGGTGCACATCAAACCATGACTGTGTTTCCTGCCTCACTGTTAGCCATTTCTGACCATTTTAAGGGCCTTTTGAAGGGTTCACACTGCACTACAGTAAGAGCAATCATTTTTAATAATTGTATATTAGTTGTACTGTACTGAGACTACGTGAAAATTAGTCAATATTTTTAAATAACATCTGCTTTGTGTAAGAAAAGATATCCATCCACATATGAAATGTTCATCCATGCTCACTGGTCATGAGCTGTCATTAACAGCAGACTTCAGCTGTAGAACAGTTGACAGTTGGGACAACAGCCAGTAGTTCTTGTTTTTAGAGCTCTATTATTAAAACTGTTGTTAGGATACCTCTGTGTCACCCTGGTCATGTTATTTTGGATGGTCAAAGCAGGGACAGACAAATGGGGAACCTGTGAAACTGCATCATCATGGCTAAAAAGGCTTTTCCCTGACCACTGTCCTGAAACAGGTCTGTGGCAGAACCGAAACTGAGTTTTTTTGTTTTTTTTAAGGGTTAATCTTTCCATAGTAAAGTGGACTCCAGCCAGATCTGTCACAAAGGCGTCACAGTTTAAAAGTCCAGCCAATGTGAACACAGCCTGAAATTAGAAACCTGCAGATCACCATAAAATTAGCTAAAATGCTTTATTTAAGGAAAAAGCAAAGAAAGACCTGAATGTACTGACTTAGCCTCAGTATTTATCAGTTTTTATATATAAATTTGTCTGTGTCTTGAAAGGCCTGGACTCATGAAAAAACACGTGTAGCTTATGTTGCATCAGGTCAAAGCAGGTTCAGTAGTTACAAAACTAAGTTGTAAATAGTGAAAACATGACTGAATGGAGACAAAACTTACCTATGAAGGCACACAAAAAACAAGCAGCCACCAATAGTTCCAGTTAATGAGCAACAGGAGCAGAGATTCCCCAGTTTCAGTAACATTCCACAGGAGAAGCTTCCTAAATGCCTCTGTTATGCTTAAAAATGCATTGAACTTGACTATTGTGTTCATGCAGAGGCTGTCAAAACCTCTCCAAACCTCCACAGCATAACAGATCCACACTGACACTCTTCTCTTGATGCTAAAGAAAACACTATGGGAAACACAGCATGATGGGGGGTGGGGGGGCAGAAACTTCTGCGAAGGCCATTTCAGTTTTCTTAATTCTTTCGAGCTGTGACACACATTCAAATTGCTTCCCTGACTTTAGTATACAAGTGCAAGTGTGCGAGAGGTCGTTATTATTCACAGACAACCAGCTTGTAAAGACTTGTCTCTGCTTCGTAGAAAAGGACCATCGTAAACATTGCAGCAAACTACACGAGGCTCATGTTTTAATTACAACTGTCATTCCAATTAGCGGCAGTTGACAGTCAACTGATGCACGGTTTAAAAAAGGAAAACGAAAACTCGCATCCCTGTTGGTGAGTTCCAGCATGTGTCTGCTTCTCTTCTTTGAGTTTGGCAGATGCTGTCTTCCTTTTGCAAAGTTCTTCCTCTGGAGATATTAAATCATTTAGCAGCTTTCTGGCTGATGCTCATGTAACATGGACACACAAGTTTTTAAAAGTCACACTTTTTTTTTTTTTTTGCTCTTTTTCCTCCAAGTCCCGCCAAAGATCTCTCATGTCAAGTGTCACTTCCTATTTTAGCTTGCGTGTATGTCTCTGTGCAGTCCATGTTGCTGTGTGGCTCATTTGTGCTGTTGAACTGATGCTGATGACAGCGAATGTTCATGAAGTGGCTCAAGCTTCTCCTCACCAGGATTCACAGAAAGCTGTCATCTCTGAGTGGCTGTCCTGCGCTGATTGCACGTCAACATTACCTCGTCTTGCACATTCCTTCACACGTCCGCTTCCTTCGACATTTACGTGCCCATCAACACATAGGACTGCTGCAGTGTGAGCACTGGCTCACTGTCAGGACAGATTATGGAGCTACAGCATTCCCCTCTGCAAGTAGTCACATGTGCACACTGACGCTTAAGCATTTTAGAATAGGAATGTTCAATAAAAACTGCATTAATTGATGAGTTCTCATTTATTCTCTTGCTTCAAAGGCCTCGCTGCTGAACTGAATCATGCTGGCAAACGGTTTCCTTTTTTCACATGCGGCAGACACCAACCAGCTTTATCATTCCTTTGGTGTCATCTTATTGTGTACCTGCTGATTGCCAGACTTTCTAATTTTGACTCTCTTTTCATTTTGGACTCCAAACAACTGAGGAGAAAGGGCTCTTTTATCATTCTTCTTCCTTTACCAGCTAAACTTTTTTTTTTTTGTGGTGCTGGAAAGGTAGTACATTATGGTGGGTTTATCTTTCTTCTTCAAAACAGTCACCATGTTTCTGCTGAAAATGGGGGCATAAAGGCTGAACTGTCAGATGGATCTCATTTACATCTCAAGAATATGCCTCTCACCTGCTACTTATGGTATCTGCACATTTTTGTATGCATAATTCAAACCTTGTTGGAGTTTAAATTGTCAAGTAATTCAAAAATCCCCCTGCTTTACGTTGTTATTAATATGGACCCTAAATAGTAGGTCTTTGGGGTAGGAAGAAACTGAGGACCCAGAGAGAACATACAAACTCCTGTGTTGAAGTTATGGTACCAAAAATATCCATGGTAGGACCCAACATCACCATGGTAGGGACCAACATCATCATGATAGGCCCCAGCATCATCGTGGTAGGACCCAACATCACCATGGCATGATGCAACATCATCATGGTAGGATCCAACATCACATTATCATGGTACAACGCAACATCACCATGATGGGATCCAACATTACCATGGTAGGACATAATATCACCATGGTTGGACCCCACATCATCATGGTAGAACTCAACATCACCATGGTAGGGACCAGCATCACCATGGAAGGACCCAAGATTACCATGGTAGGAGACAGCATCATCACGATACGATGCAACATCACAATGATAGGATCTGACATCACCACGGTAGGACTCAACATCACCATGATAGGATCTGACATCATCTTGGTAGAACCGAACATCACTACAGTTGGACCCAGGATTACCATGGTAGGATCTGCAGAAGGAGAAAGGAGATCCAAAAGATAGACAATGTTTATGCTATTTAAATGATCTGAGACAGGGTGAAGATAAAATGGATGGAATTAAGAAGCCTGAAAGCCACTGGAACATGCTCACCTTAGCTTATCACAAGTTAGCTATAAATAAAATCAAGGAAGATGAATGTGATTCATGGGTGGCTTCAAGAACATCATGTTCTTTCTTTCTGGCATCTACATCTATTAATAAGCAATTACGATGCTGTAATAAGAAATAGTAATAAGCAATTACTAGAAGTAGTCAAAGGTTATGACGTCACATGTCACTTCTGTTTTTCACCACTCACATGGAAGTGATGAGACTCCTCATCTGAGCTGAAGGGGTCTAAAATGCTTTGTACTGGTGCAAGTTGTTAGTTAATCATTAGAAATTTGAATTCATAGCTGAAAGAAGACATAATTTAGATGATAAATATTGGATTTATCTTATGCTAATTGCAGCAGTGGAAATTATCATATCATACTGGTTTGTGACAATAAAATGCTACTATTTTTCCTTGTTTTCTAAAAGCCTGTTAGACAACAAAAGTCATTTGACATATCTGTTGGAATATTGACAGATTTAATAATTTCCAGACTGAACATTTGTTCTGTCAAAAAAGGAGTGATCACTAATGAAAAATAGCGACAGCCCTTCATAACTAATTTTCCTTCAGTAAATACTGATTATCAGAATGTAAAGGGGGAAAACATATGCAAATGCACACAAAAGTTTCACTTCCGTTATAATTTACATCTCATTTTTTACCTCACTCTTCCTGTTCACTGCTGCAAGAAGGAGATTTGTATTATTATAACAATTCATTGTTATTCCGACATGCTGGCCTGAGGTGTCAGTCTGTTAAAGAACGTGGAGGGGTTGTCACCTCTCAGTTCAGGCAGCGCTGCCATCCGTGAGGCTCGGTGTGCTCGGACAGCTGGCCTCAGAGTTAGCGAGTGTGACTGTGGAGGAATGGATGCTAAATAACAGAGCCTGCAGCTCCCCCCCCGCCTGGCCGCCTGGCTAGCTGGCTGTGCTAGCAGGCGTGACGCGACAGGACTGAGGCCAGAGCCAGCTACAATCCATTACTTTTACTTGCGGAGGAGGAGGAGAGGGAGAGATTGAGTTAAGGGCCGGAGCACCTTTCAGCACTCCCCTCTGCATGCTAATTCCTACTGGTGCTTTGAGAGGGATCAAAATCTGCTGGCTGTGAAGTGTAGCTTCTCAACTGACTCAATGATGGAAAAATCTTCCCTCCTCCTTGATGCTTTTCTAGCGCACGTATGCATAATAACTCAAATTAATGCTTTTGTGTGTAGTTCCCGGGCGTTACTGAACATCAGCTGGCTCCAGACCTGCTATTCAGACAATACGCTTTTGTAACAGTACGACTTCATAAACACTCTGCGCACATTGAGGACGGAAACGTGCATTACAAATTACTGGAGTTCAGGGAAAAAAAGACAAACAACTGAGAAAAAAAAAAAAAAAGCGAGGGTGAACGTGATGCTGTCACACGACCACGTGATTTATCACTTGCTCAGTGATGTCACAGCACGCATCCATCCCAAAACACAAGTTGCCGAAATTTCCCATGCACACAGAGACAGAACGCGTTGAACATTTTGTGCAGAGAGCATGAAGCAGAGGGTGATTTTATTTATTTATTTATTTATTTATTTTTTGAGGCGCCGCTTAAAGCTATCACTATCGGAGTGGAAAGTACACATGACAACTGCTTTGCAGGTTCCAAATGAGAAACCATCACAAACCATGTGGGTTGGGGGGGGGGGCAGTGTGAGAGAGGAGGAGGAGGATGGGGGGGAGCGGGCTGGATTGGCACCCTGTGACAGTGATAAATTTCACCAATCGTCCAGTGTGAAGATCTGTCTAATCTTTGCGGTGGCTCACAGCGGGGTAGGACCCCATCACTCTCCCATTATTTGACAACAAAACATCCGCGGAGAGCAGCGAGCCAGGTTCAGTTAGCTACAATACACTCCCTGCATACACAAATCCCCAGCGAAGGGGATTATAAAGTGGCTCAGAAGCGGCCGTTAAAGGGGCCGACCATTAAAATGCAGCCGCCGCCACCTATCCACAGTCTCGCTGGTTTAGAGTGGTTCAGAGAGAACAAAACAAAGCCGTCTGTCAATAGCCTTTAATTTTGAATAGGGAGCAAGTAAAATTCAATGCCTATAATGGCCTTCATTTTCCTCCAGACCCTTGAAATTGATTCGATAGCTTAATTTGGCACTGACAGGTGGGATGCGGTTGTATACGGCTGCATGCACCTCACCCCCAGATGACACAATAAACAGCCTTTTTTTTTTTTTTCCCCCTCTAAGGCCGTGCACCGTGGTGCATATGCATGCATCACGGCCATGTGGCACTCCGTTGGCACTTACAAGCTCGTCTTTTTACACCGAAAATGTTATTTTGATTTTACTGACACAGAGATAATGTTTCATAACACACAGTCAGTCACGAATTAGCCCATCTGTCTGTTTGAGCTTCCTGGTGCTTATGGAGTCTGTGTGTGTTTGTGTTTGTTTATGTGTGTGTTCGACCACGGTGGCTCACCCCCCCCCCCACCAGGATTCACTGACGGCTGTCAGCTCATTGAGTGACTCCTCCACACGTTGTACTCGGGCCAAAATCCTGATCCCTCGTCTCGCTCCTTTGCTTTCCCTCTCCTCCCCAGCTTGTCGACATGCATATGCTGACACACTTGCACATGTACAGTATATACCGAGCACTCCCACGCGCCGGGTGATGTGTAGCGCGACAGCTTGCAGTATTCAGCAGGACACACTGGTGACAGTGTGAAAATGAAACTGGGGGTCTGTCTTAGCACTTAGCAAATTGAACTTTTTGGGGGTTCTTGTTGTATGTCTGAGGGCCATACCGTCTTCCGTATGCTGTTGGGTGATATTAATAGCTGCGGTGAGCATGTATATGAAAACCAACAGTAACTTCATTCACGTTGCAGCGTTGTGTGAAAGTTTGCATATCAATAACCTCGGAGAAGCGTATTTAGACTGTCTCTTCGTATAATCCCAGACGGACTCAGTGATGTTGAGATCAGGACTCTACGGGGGCCCGACCATCTGTTGCAGGACTCTTTGTTCTTCTTGTGGCTGAAGATAGTTCTTTATGACTCAGGGTGTATTTGTGGGCTCACCGGCATGCTGCAGCGTGAATGTGAAACTGATCTGTGGCAGACAGCGATTCAGATATTTAATTATGATATACCTTATGTCCATGCTGTAAGTCAAACTTGTCAAACTCGAGGCCTGAGGGCAAAATCCAGCCCACCGCATCACCATCGTGAACATGTAGCTAGAACATTTCTGAAGTGCCAGCGCGACTGCCCGTTTAATGCAGCGCTGACATCACCGGGGCAAAGAGCAGTTTTATGCATTAAGTCATGATTGTACAAATGTTGCAACTAGTTTCTGTCCTCTTTGTCTTTTTGTCAAAAAGTTGCAATTTTGTAAAAATTGAGATTTCACGTCACAAAAAATATTGTGTCGTAATATTATGTGAGCTGCGTACGCTTATTTTAAGACAATCTTACACCCTTCGAGCTCTCACAGGAAATGACGTGGTGGGCCTTATCCATTCCACGGGCCTTGAGTTTGACATATGTCACCCAAACTTACTGGACGGCCGTCCTGGTCGTCTCTCACAACAACAGCTTCAGCTTCGCGGCTCAATATTACACGTACGTCATCAGTGGCTTCGTAATAGAGCTAAGAAAACAAACTAAGTCTGCGTTTGCAGTGCAGCTCCTGATGGCTAATTCTGACTAAATACCTTTGTCTGAGTTTTTTTTCATCGTCTTTAAAAGGCATCCCATCTCCAGTACCTGCATTTACACTGGTTACTACGCGTGGAATCGATGTGGAACGTAGACGGCCTTGGCCACTGACCTGGAAAAAAGGAAACCAGCGCATTTATACGGTCCTGTGAGATGACATGAGAGCTGTATATGAACATGTCTTCATTCGCACGGTGGAACACGCTGTCCGGTGGTTCTGGAGGAGCTCATGGCGACACAATGAGAGAAACCTTTATGGCTTCACTTCTGGATTCAGGTGAAGATGCGTAACACAAAACGTTTATGGGCACTAACGAAGGCAAAGCTGATGGGAAGAGGCTTTTATGGGTTTTACACCTCATGAAGAATAAATCCAATCTGTTCAAATAAGAATTAATTATATGTAGGCCTACCCTGCCGGTCCAAAGTTATAGAACCTTAATTCCTCCAGTTTTTGGAAAAATTCATTTTAAAGACGTTTAAGTCCAGTGATGAGCTCAGAAAGGTATAAAGGTAACTAGTGAACGGTTGGGGTTAACATAATGTATATATGTATATATGTGTGTATATATATATATGTGTGTGTGTGTGTACATACATACATACATATATATACATATGTATGTATATGTATGTATGTACGTGTATATATATGTGTGTATATGTATGTATATATATGTATGTATG
>JBAMYA010000023.1:1072948-1086450 GCA_037176975.1 Arrhamphus sclerolepis | reverse complement strand
CTAGAGGAGGTGGCTGGGGAGAGGGAGGTCTGGCCTTCCTGCTTACGATGACCAAGAGTCTGGATAAACTGAAGTTAATGTATGCATATGTGTATGTGTGTGTGTGTGTGTATGTATATATATGTATATATATATATATATATATATATATGTATCTGCAACAGAGTTGAAGAAGCTTCTGAAGAATATTCGTAATTCTCCATCGTAGTTCGGCTTATCTGGCTTCCAAAGGTGCAACTTTGAGTCAAAAGTTGGTTTTTAAATTGATTCCATGAGTTCTTCAGTTGTTTATTTCTTCTATTATACTCTGGCTTTCATTTCAGAGTATAATGAGACATTAAACTTCATAATTTTCAATGGAGAAAGTGGAGCAACTGGGATGTTCTGAAACTCTTCACTGGGAGTGTGTGTGTGTGTGTATATGTATATATTTAAAAATTGTTTTCCTTTCTTACATACGAGTTCTTAAATTATAAACAGTCTGGATCAGCTTTAGGAAATGCAGAATTTTACAGCTTCTCACTTATGAAAAAATCTGGAGACATAAAATCGAATTAGCATTTTTTCTTCTGCTTCTGCCGCTCTCTGCCAGAGTGGTCATTACTTTTGTGAAAGGTGGTGTGTGTGTGTGTGTGTGTGTGTGTGTGTGTGTGTGTGTGTGTGTGTGTGTGTGTGTGTGTGCTGTAGGTATCAAACCTCAGTTTTATCTTGTTGCACTGCAGCAGAGGAAGAATTATTTTATTTCTTATAATATTTTTAATTTTTTTCTCCCCAGAATCAAGTGCATGGATCTGCTCTTGTTATTCACCGTGTTCTGTCAGCTGTGGGATTTAACTTTTCTATAATTAAGTAAAAACCACCTCCTTTACAGTTTATCATGGTCCAGTTTCTTCTGTCTTTTTTTTTTTTTTTTCTTTTCTGCAGCACTGTGGGTGCTGGGATGTGAACGCAGCTCAAACACACTTGTTCATCACTCCGTCTCATCAGGCTCTTTCTCTCCATCCTCCATCAAAGAACAGGCAGAAACCCTTCTGCGCCTGCAGACTCACATTGCTGAACAATTTTGATCACCGCATAAATTTTTCAATATGTAGTCCAACAGGAAAAACGAGTTCAGTTCTGAATAAGGAATCAGAGATTTTCTGAGCCTTTATATATATATATATATATATATATGTATGTTCTTCTCCTTGTCAAACACTTCTTTTGTCTTTCCCCTCTTCTCCGTACACCTCACCCATCGCCCGTATAAAGAGACTACGATGGCCTCTGATCGAGAACTGCTGTGATTTACATGACTGATTACGCCGTAATTTCACACTTATTTGCATGGATCTCCTCAACAACCTCACGAAGCTTAATGGATTGTTAGAGCTCTGAAACAGACGAGGAAGACGGGAGTGAAAGACGGAGGAGAAAGGAAGGCTGGAGAGAGACGGAGAGGCAGACAAAGTTCCAGTTAAAGTTCAAGGTCCTTTATCTTCGCGGTCGTTTATCACATGCAACACTCAGCGGACTTTAAAGAGACGGAAACAAAAGAAAAAAATCCAATTACATCCAACTAATCAGCAACCAGTCACAAAACCAAATGAAACGGTGCATCAAAAGGACGTGGCGGTGTAACAAACCTTCTAATCAGCCTCAGAAAAAGATGGGCCAGTGCTTTATTAACTCAGGAGAGTCGGTTCAATAAAAAAGCTCTGCACTTCTCTTCAGGGTCAGTTTACTTCATTAATACGCAGTAACAGATTGTTCATCCACCTTCAGCTGCGAGTTAGGAAGCCTTTACTATACGTTCATTTAAATATTTACGCCCACTAACACCCTCCTCACGCAGCAAACTTGCTCTCAGCAGAAGACGCCGCAATATTAGAAGTTAAGAGAGGAGAATGTAGAAGGGATTGTGTAATTTAATTGAGTTGTCTTACACTTGCTGTTGAATTATTACTCAACAGTAACCTTAATTAACCAATATCAGTAAGGAACTCCATCTGCCTTTTATGTTATGCAGAGGAAACGAAGAAAAAGAAGAAAAAAACAACACACTGAAGCTGGGAGTTGTTGTTTTTTTTCTTTACTGCTCCAATGAGAAGTCGGTTTCAGACATAATTAATGTGTTAAAGCTGCAGCGTGCAGTCATTCAGAGAGAAGTCACTTCTACACGAACGCTTCTCATCACTTTTATTACTCGTACCTTCGAGGGGGGAGCCATGTTGTGTCTCGTCTTGCTCGATATTGCCGAGTGTGACGTTCAGTACCAGCGTCTGCACAGTTGCTGCAGAATTCCTTTCTGCTGTAAAACACTGTTGGGAACCAATCCATCTTTCCTGCTCGTCACTGGGAAGATAGTGGGCGACTTTATTAGCAGATCCTCTTCAGATGTAATTAATGTAACAGTGCAATTACAGGCCAAGAGAATGTGATGATGTACCCTCCCAAATCATCACAGAACCACCTACGTGCTTCACAGCTGGGATTAAAGGCTTTATTGGTTGTCCTTTATACGTAAATAAATCCCGAAGAAGCAAAAAGCACGAAAGACGTTTCTTGATAGAGGGTGGCATTGGTCCATTGGTCCACTGGTCCATTGGTCCATTGGTTCATTGTTCACTGTTGATGGTCTTTCAGCGCTGATGAGGGAAAGATGACAGCGCTTCTGCGGCCTCCATCTGTTTTATTTGTTGCTGGGTCAGGGAGCTTTGCAGTCAGTCCAGTAGCTGCAGGGCTGATCTTTCTTGACCATTTTTTTTTGTTTTTTAATGCTCTGCACTCCGAGTTTGACTTTTTGCCTTTTGGTGCTCTTCCCAGAAAAAAAAACAAAACAAAACTTTGACTTATTTTGGTATGCCAGTTTGACTTTAGACACAGTTCTCACTGAAACATTTAACCAGTTGGCAGGTTTTGTTGCTGAGGCCTCAGAGATTCACACTTCAGCAGTGATTTTTACAGGATACACGAATGTGCATCATTAATATTTCAAAGAAGAGAAATTATTGACATGAGCAAAACAGCATTGATTATTGGTTTTACTGATTCATTTTCAGTTATTTGCGCAGCTCTCATATATATATCTGTATATCTATATAGATAAAGTCACTTGGCTTGATTAGCTTGTAGTACATGTAACAATTCCAGGAAATATGTTAAATATTTTAAGTTGTTTTGTTGTATATATATATATATATATACATATATGTATATATGTATATATATATATATATATATATATATACACATATATATATGTATGTATGTATATACATATATATATATATGTATGTATTGCTAAATATGAGGCCAAAATAGAAGCAGAAGATTTGCTGAAAAGTTTTCACAGAACTTTTATAGACGAAGCCTCGGGTCATAGCGTGTTAAAGGAGGACTGCAGTGTGACTGCAGAAATTAGGTGGTGATTATAAAAGGCTTCAGGAGCAGCCAGTGCAGCACCATTCAGCTTTTAAGAATTGCACCTTCATGCTAGTATGAAAATACGGGGGAAAAAGAAAAAAAAAGTTGTGTGTTTGCAGTTTTGTAGATATCTGACGTTCAAAGCCTCAGAGGTTTACGTGTAAGCAGTCCAGCTCCTCTCAAGCTGGAGGAGGACGAAGTGCTCGTTTTTTGTTTTTTGTTTTTTTTTTCCTGTACACGCGCCACTTCCAGTTTTGTCTGAGAGTTTCATCAGTGCTCTTTATGAGAGGTCGGCTGTGTTTGACACCACCTTTATGAGGCTAGTTACTTTTTATGTAGCCTTCAGCGGAAATGTTGATGCGGTATGATTGCTGGGTTGTGAATTTTATCAGAGACGTCGGCTCCCTCCAAAATACACAGCTTCTGTTTAACAAGTGGAAGACACCAAAAAAAAAGAAAAGTTCTTCTCATATGTTCCACGCTGAATGACAGTTTTAAACTCTCATTGTGCTGAGCAGACAAAATTCTCATTATTATCAAATTAGCAGTCTCAAGTAACAATATGTTCTCTTTTTGTTTCTCCATTTGCTTCTACTCTTTAATTTCTTCCATCAAGTCATTAATTTCCACTTGTTGTCATTAGCTGAACCAGTTAAAAAAGGGAATTATGGTCAAGTCCATGCAAATAGTGATTAATTGTAGCTGGCTGCAGTCCATTTGTTCTCATGCAGGCTGCACGCTGCACTTCCCCGGGTGATTCATTTTTCTCCTGCGCGCACACATACGTGACTCCTCTACCTTTTCATCACTCTTTTTTCTTTCTTTTTTTTTTGTTTCTCATTGTTTCCTTTCACTTTCATCATAAGCCGCATGCTAATGCGCCGTGCAGCCACGGCGGAGGCTGAAATATAACATTGTCTGATTGTGCTGAATAAGTGGATTTGTGGCTATTTGCACAGAAGAAAGTGTCACAGTGACATTACATATGAAAAGCTAACTTTTCCACGCAGGTAGAGCTGGAGTAGGTTGTCAGAGTGTCCGCGTTGCTCTGCAGAAGCTCGCTGTTCTGATGGCAAAAAAAAAAAACTGCTGAGGGAATTACCAGCCGTCAAAGGGGAGCTCTATTAGAATATCTGTGATGGATCCCAGAGTGAGAGTTGACGTTGAGGCTTTTTTTCCTTAAAGCTACCTTATGCATAAATGGTGCAATTCAGACTGCTACTTAAGTCCTCAGCAGAGGTGCTGAAGCCTCCTCTCACACAGTTTCCTCCACGCTCACTCTGACATTGAACTGAAGTGCAAAGCCGCGCGGCTCCTTGCAAGATCCTCAAAACGGTCATTTGCATTATTTAAAGCTTCCACTGCGGTATTCCTGACACTTTAACTCGACGTACCGGATGTTACTTCATTAGTTATATCTAAACTCTCATTAAGTAAGCCTGACTGAAGTCAAGTGCTCGCGCTCTCTCTCCTTTTTTTTTTTTTTTTACACGATGACATGAAATTTCTAGCCATCACACAGAAACCAAAGATGATTAGGAGCAACCAGAAATGTGAAAAACATCAGCGAGAAAAACCATGAAAATCAATATTAATACAACTGTTTGTAACCCCCACCCCCCACCCCCCTCCAAGTTATTATTCTGGAAACCAGTCTTCAGATTTTACTTTTACTGTCAATCGATTAGAGAAAGGCTGCCCCCCAAGAGGGGATTCAGTCTTTGGATTTAACATTCAGCATCAGAGTGTTTAAAGATCACAGTGCCGAACGTTGAGACGGGAGTTCTGAGTTATGTCTTCCATTACTTGTGCCGGCCACACTGTTTTCCTTTGGTTGCATAAAAAGCTGAAGTCTAAAAACCAAACAGCAACCATCTCATTCCGAGTTCAAGCTCATCAAGGAAGTATATTTTATTGCAGTTCCTCCACAGACCACTAGGTGGTGACTCCAAAACTGAGCAAGTCTCTATTGACACACATGTTAAAGTGACAGCTTTTAACATGTGGGTCAATTTTTAACATTTTCCAGCTTAATGCAAAAGTTTGGGGGTTTTTTGTTTTTGTTTTTTTCTTTCATCTGTGGTTACATGTTGTATCCATGGCAACTGTCTCAGTTGGTTCAGATCAGATGTTGAAGGCAGAACTTTCTTGTTTCCATGGGTGAAAACCAATCTGAGATTATTGGGATGACCTGTGGAGTCCCTCAAGGTTCAGTTCTTGAACCACTGTTTTTTATTCTCTACATGCTTTCCCTAGGTCAGATCATTGTTTTTATTGATTTATTAACAGTTTCTTTCATTTTTCTATCATCTTAATGCCTTTGTAAAGCACTTTGACTTGCCTTTGTGTATGAGCTGTGCTGCACTAATAAACTTGCCTTGCCTAAAGCTGACCAATCAGATGCCCGGATGTTATGTGACGTGCTTGACTGACAGCTAGCCATTGGCTCTGCTGTTGGCTTTGACAGCTTTGTCCCGCCTCTTTGCAACATGGCACCATGCAATTCAAGGACAAATGGGTCTCTCTGTACAGATCTATGGGTCATGTGACCTGATAGTTTGTCCAGTATTTCAAGTCAATGGTCAAAGCGATCGATGAGGGATCAAAAAGGAGTGAAAGTCAAAACTGGTCTCACTGTTAGAAATGAAATCTGAGACCAACAAGAATCTGTCTACCATTCATTCTTTTCAATCAACAGTCAAAAATCATTATTAGCTTTTTCTTTCTTTCTTTTAAATTTAAGGCTCAGATCAAAAATATGAAATGTAATACACGCAGGAAATTTTGCTGTGTCATAACTGCGTTGAATAAGTAACTGATCAAACTGCTCTGTGGTTTCCATGGTGTCCCTGCATGACTCAGAACCATTTCTGCGGCTCGTAAACGCCCACCAATCAAATATTAAAATTGGTGGCTCATTTTTCTGCTCTGTATTTTTTTCTGACCTTAAAAGTGAGTGTACGGAAGAGTATTAGGGCCATTGAAGAAAAAAAATGAATCTCAGAATTGTACTTCTTCAGTGGCCCTAATACGTACGTATGAAAAATTAGGCTTGTCTCGTTTTTTGGTATCTGATTCAAAAACAAATAACCAAATAAACAGTCACTTTTCCATTTTTTGATTTTTGATGGCCAGTTGCAAATGGAGAGAAAGATGGACGGCTGAGGACAGTGACAGTAATTTCAGTCTAGTGGCGCTGTGCAAGTTTACTTAGCGTATGAACCACGTTGAAGAGAAAATAAAATCTAGTATTACTGCTTTTCTTTTCTTTTCTTTTTATGCGTGGTCGAGGAATCTTCATCCTTGAATTTCTGTTTCCTGCCTGCAGGATGTGAAATACTTTGTAGAAATGATCTCCGTAGAGCTCATTGACTGTGAACGACTTGTAGAACATCACATATAAAGAAACAACAAGCTTTAGGATTGTTTTATTTTACTTAATCATTCAGGTCTACATAGATGTC
This sequence comes from Arrhamphus sclerolepis, assembly GCA_037176975.1. Lineage (NCBI taxonomy): Eukaryota > Metazoa > Chordata > Actinopteri > Beloniformes > Hemiramphidae > Arrhamphus > Arrhamphus sclerolepis. Next base: position 1,079,578 of record JBAMYA010000023.1, on the reverse strand, counting down.
AGAGATTGTACCAGCTTTTAACGCTTTAAAAAAAAAACAACAAAACCTGCAACAGATCGTGCCAAACATCACAGCTGACATCTCATCCCTGACCAGAGGTGTTCAAACTCAAGTCACACTTTTCCTTTCACAAGGAAAAGTGTGACTGAACCGGTGTGTGACCACACAGACGAGGCGGTGGGAACGGGGGATTTTTGTGGATACGAGTGAGAAAAAAAGGTTTTGAACCAATGATTTTGATTACTGGGTTCCAGCACAAAGTGGTGCCATGTTGCTGTTGAAATCCCAGAACGAGCTTTGGTTTTGCATTAAAAAAAAAAAAAAAAGAAAGAAGGAAAGAATGAAAACAGAGGGAGGTGTTTCATTGCTTCTTGTAAATAATATGTCGCTTGTTGGCTTTAACGGTAAAATTATATATAATAACAATACTCTCTTGGCTGCAAAGACAATGTTATTCACTTCATACATATATATATGTATATATATCTTTTTTTTCTATAGTGAACATTTCTTTTCAGTGCAATTATCCACATGAATATGCATGGCTCCCTTTCATTCGGTTAGTGGCTCAACTTTAGCAGCTCATTTTTCATAATAATGAAAAAAAAAAAAATCAAATTTTGAAGCCACTAAGGAATGGTGGAATACGCTGTTGTATCACCCCCATATTGTATTAAAAATGAAAGTATGCATAATTCTAAAAAAAAAAGGGAAGAAAGAAAGAAAAGGGAAAAAGTGTTTATTATTTTACGAAAAAAAAATAAGAGAAATGCAACAACATAAATGAGAGAAAGAAAATCTTCCACAGACAGAAAACACAGAAGTGCCTCTGGGGGCCTCCATGAAGGAGGTCTTTATCACATTTATCACTGTGATTTTTATCAAGGCTCAACACCACATTCCTCCTACATTTACTTGAAAAATATCAGAGCTGCAGAAGGATCTCAATAGCAAGATATAGAAGAACCATTTTGTAATTTTCATCAGTGACCGCGGGGAGTGAAACAACCCCCTGGACACTTTTAAAGATCTCGTTGTGCTCGCTGAATCACCAGCAGGTCTGACCTGCTGTACTGCAGCTCCAACGCCTCCCCGCCACTTACCGCACCGTACCTCGGTCCAGTCTACACCTGAACCTCCACACTTCCACCCCCTCCTGGCTCTGTAGTGCACTCTTTATCTCTCCATCTTTGTCTTCCTCCCTCCTCCTCACCATGGTGGGGCTCTGCCAGGGGCTTGTGATCGGATTTAAGCTCCACGTTTCTCTATCTGTTTCGCAGAGATGAGTGACAGATGGTGGCCATTAGTGTATATTCCATGCATCTGTTGCAAGGCGCTAATTTATCTCATTAGGGGAACGTGCGGAGGGGGAGGAGGAGTGTGTAGGAGCAGGATGGAGCATTTTATTATGAGTGTAAAACACAGAGAAAGATGCACTGAGCTGGCTGACAGAGAGAGAGAGAGAGAGAGAGAGAGAGGGAGGAAGGGGCGGAGCTTCCCAGTCATGTGGTCATGGGGTGCAGTGACCTGTCTTTGGGACTTTGGAGTGCAGGAGGGTTTGTGACACACCTCTGACATGCCGCATATTTACATGGAGGAAGTCACGTACCCCAGATTTAATTAAGGTTCCTCTGTGCCGATATGCTTATCTTCACGGCGCCATATAAGCTCGGCGCGTGTCGTGTGACAGGTTTGACAAAGTCTTCTGTGCAGACCATTAGTTAGCTGACATGTGTTTTTTTTGTGTTTTTTTTTTTTTTTTTGATGATGATGATGATGATTTATCTGTTTTATACCACAGCTGAGGGAAACGTTAATCTCTGATTGGCTGTAAAGAGAACACGTGAGATTACCAACCACTGTGGTGTAAATTGTCGGTAACCATAGCAACGATGCTTAAGGCAGCATGAAGAAAAAAGAAGAGGGAATAAGAGAAACAAATCTATGTATGAGTTCACTACAAAAACAATATCCGTACTCTGACTTGCTGGTGTGTCGTGGTGTTTTTTGTGTTTTTTTGTTTTTTTGGAGATCAAAGGACCTAAAAATGGATGTTTTATTTTGAGAGCATCCCACAAATGTGCTGCTGAAGGAAGAGTACGTTTACGCTGCCCCACTGCTGCAGACGTCACCATTACAACACCACCAGGAGAAATTAGGGCTTTATTTAAACTCTTGTTCATCTTTTTCATTGTGGGAATACAAACCCAAACCATTCAGCTACAGGCTTTGGGCAGCTGAGTAGATTTTTTGTAAATATAAATCCACTTTTGCTTTTCAGGAATGCAAAACCCTCTAAAAATTATTTTAAAAAAAGTTGGTAAAGCTCATTTCTTCTTCAAACACTTTTCATCGTTCAGCGTTTCGTTGATTGTTTCTTTTAATTCTTTTTGCAAGAATGTCTGATAGCACACGTAGCAAACTAAAGACCCGCGGGTCAAATCCGGTCCGCGGGTATTGTTTTGTCCTACCCGCGAGAGAGTGCAACATCAAAAAGTAAGTCAGGATTTAGTTAAACTTTTACAAAAGATTTTACAACAAAAAGTTCCTCTCTTTTGCGACGTTTGTGATTGTACAATAAAAAAAAATCTTGGTTGTTGGAAAAAGAAAAGTCTGAATTTTGCAAACTTGTTGCCTTTTTTTGGAAAAAAGGCAACACTTTTGTAAATTTGTGATTTTAAAAGAAAAAGACTCAGTTTTATGATAAATTTTGAGATTTTTGCAAAATGTGAAATTTTATGACTTTTTTTCCCAAAAAATATGTGATATTGTGAAATTTGCCATTTTACAAAAAAAAAAAACAGTTTTGTTTTGTTTGTTTTGTTTTTTATTTCACATCTGAGTCCAGAGCTAGCAGCAAATCTGACAACATCGCTGGTTGAGAAGGTAAAGAATTATCGTCCCTTCAACAGTAACCATGGTGATGATGTGGATGAAATAGAGTTTGACACCCCTGTCTCAGGTTGTACAACAATAAGGGGGTTGTCGCATGTTTACTTTCTAATTCTGAACACATCCACTATTAGGAGCAGGCCATTGTATCGGGCGTACCTTCGTATTCGTCATCCACACCTTTGTGATGTGTGCAGAATGTGGTTTTGACCCCATCGGGGAACGCATGGACATCCCTGTCCTGGATGCGGTTGTGAAGATGTCGTATCTTGCTGTAAATCTCAGTGTATTTTTCTGCATTAGCGCTGTGCTCACAGACGTGGAAATGAGCTTTGATAAGGACACTGATAGACCCCCCCCCAACACATCACAGAGCCTGGATGGTCCATCTCATCTTTGGTCTGGAGCACATGGCGCCAGCTCTTCCAAACGAGATGTGGAGTACTGATTATTCAGACCACAGTGCGTTTCTACCAAGCGATGGTCCATTCCGGTTGCCTCCGAGCTCAGAAATGTTGACAATTTTACAATTTTTAGGCATAAAATTACAATTTAATGTCATAATGTCATTGTTAGTTTTGAAATTTTTTTCCTATAAAGTTGCAAATCTTTTTCTAAAAAGAGAAATTTTGAGTGCCTTTTTTAAAATAAAATTGCAGGTTACAGAATATTACAACTTGGTCATTTTACATACTAATATCATATGTTTCAGAGAGCAAAAAATTATGATATATAATATATACATATGTACCAGCACTCAATGAACAGCTGGATATTATCAGGGATGTATTATTATCTCTAAAATTCATGGAGCACTTTGAGCACCTCTTAGCAGTTGTACCTGTTGTGATATCTGTTGGTAGACGTATTCATGCCAACCTAAATATTCCTGTCAGCCCTGCGGGTAATGCGTGGTGGTTGTATCGTAGCCATGTTTCTAAGGAACCTTCTGGAAGTTGTCACATTAACAGGGATTTTGTGCAGCTTTGTTAATGAAACCTGTCTGTAGCTGTTAAAATTCACGCTAACTAACGAGTTAAAATACGAGTCAAATGTGACAGTTTCTGCACGCTGCGGTGAAGAACATCCTCCAGGCCTCCGTGTGGTGGTTGTCAGACTCATTGCGGAGTTGTGAGAGACAAAAGCAAACCCATAAAGCCTCCACTACGCCTGTTCAGTCGCTTCACATTTTCTGGCCTCGATTCAAGTAATGTTGACAGCTGCAGAATTGATTTGTGTGATTTAATGGCACTAAAAGTGCCGTAATGAAGCAAAAAAACCACAACAAGATGCCTCTAATTTGAGGCGCTCTGTTCCTAATAACCTGCAAATAAAAAAAAATATGTACCAAAAGGTGATGCATGCTCTGTTTTGACATAAATACTCAGAACTACGCGGATTTTGACACATTAGTGTATTTAAACAAAGGAAAGAAGAGGAAAAACAGCAGACAAAGTGTGCTTGGGGAGGGCGTGAGCTAATTTAATAAATAAGTTTCCTACACGGGATTCAGATACAGAAAAACTGCAAAGAATTTTAGCCCAACAACAAGAAACTGAGTCAGTAAACTCAGGATGCTTTTTACGACTGAAAGAGATTAATATTCAGTATCTTTCCTTTTGTACTGATGAAGTAGGAGCAGTAAAAGCCAGAAATGTATTTTATTTTTTTTTTTTTTATCTGCTGCATTAAAGTGGCAATAGATAACTTCTCCCCGTGGTGTTTTCAAGTGGTATCAGAGTCTGTGCAGCTCTTGCAAAGACCCGATTACTTTTCATTTTCCTCAGAGCCTTACAGCTACCAACAAAACAGGACACGAACGGATTAACACAGCTTTGGGGGGAAGAAAAGAAGGGAGGAAAAAAAGAAAGAAAGGTGCAATGGAAGTTAAAGGTAGGCTAAGAGTTATCTGGATGGTGTCACATCAGTCCTTCAGCATGTGCTGATTAAAAAATGAGACTTTTTAATCATTAAATTGAGACTTTACCTCCTGAAAAAGCTTTTTTTCTTGTAGAATTACAGATTTGAGAAAATTGTAACTTTTTATCATAAAAAAAGCAACTTAAGTACAAATTTTTCAAGATTGAGTCTTTTTGTTATGAAATCACAAATTTTACAAAATTGTGACTTTTTAACTTTGATATAAACGTCCTTATGCATTTTTCTTTTAGATTGTGAATTTTTGTGCTAAAATCATGATTTTCTTTGTTGTAAAAAAAAAGAAAAGAAAGTATTTACAAAATTGTAGATTTTGGATAAAATTAGCAACACTTTTGTTTTAAGATCCTTACTTTTATGGACTTTTAATGTTTTTTTTGTAACTGCGTTTTTCTGCGGGTAGAAGTAGCTAGTCCCAGTGTTTGCATAACCGTGAGTTTTAAATGTAAAATTGCCACTTTTCATGCTTAAAAAAACATCTCAGCGTTCTCACGGCTGCTCTCCTCACCTCGGTTATTTCAGTTTGAGTTATGTGAGTCGTCATGGCTGTAAATATGTTTAATTCTGCTGTAAAGTTGTCACTATCAATAATGGAAGTCAGTGGAGATTTGCTTGGTTTTGGAGCCAGCACCTAGTGGTCAATCACGGAACTGCAACAAAACATGCTTCCTGGATGACCTTCCACCCAGTCGTCACTCGGGTCGCGCCCTAGTTCATCATCCATCACAGCAGCGCTGTATATCAGTCAGGAAACATGGGAAAGCATAACACGACCACATTTAAGGCGTATAGAAACAGAAACCGTAGTAAAAACCAGCACAGTGGTCACAGAGCGTGGCAAGGGTCAGCGGCGAGCACGTTTGAGTTACTTCACGCTTCATAAAACATAAGAAACTGCTCTGCTCAGACGCGAACAGTTGATGCATTCTCATATAAAAAAAAAAGCATCAGACATAAAGCATGTTGTTGTGACTGAGTAATTACTGATGGACCTAAAAGAGGCTTATCTGGAACTGACCGTACAGTTGATAGCGTCATTATTCTGTGGATGTTACGTAGCACAATCAGCATTTACTTAACAAGTTAAAACAAAAAAAAAGAGAAACAAGAAAAAAGAATAACTTGCCACTTTTAAATTAATAACTCTAATTAAAGCCCGGGTGAGTCGCATCATTTCTATTATTACCGCAAGCAAAAATTTGAAAATGTGATGTGAATGAAAGAGGAGCTAAAAACTCACAGTACTGGCAGGGTGATGCGGCTCTCCCTACATGGTCTCATTTGTTTTGCAGTAATTATACCTGCAGTAGGTAGGCTAATTATTTCAACAATAGCTGGTTGATGAGTTTGAAAAAAGAAAAGAATTAGTAGAAACGTCGCCTGCACAGCTGGACCCAGCAGAGGTGGCACGCCGTCCTCGCCGCCTCCTTCTCCAAGTGCAGTGAAGGAGTTTACATTCCTGCTCAGTGTTAACCAAAGTGGATTAAAGTAGCTGCTTCTTTGTTCACCCCCCCTCCCCCCGATGGCCCCCGTAGATTGTTTCAGCACATATTCATGAATAAAGAGAGAGTTTAAGGAGATTTGACATCGGGGGCTCTTATTGACCCATCTTCTGTGTTCGGTTCTGCAGAGGATATCACGTAGCCCAGGGGAGGGATTTCACTCGCACAGGAAAAATCTAATATTTTTCTGCATTAAAGTCAAATAAAAGCTACCTGGCAGCCTCCGTGTGTGTGTGTGTGTGTGTGTGTGTGTGTGTGTGTGTGTGTGTGTGTGTGTGTGTGTGTGTGTGTGTGTGTG
>JBAMYA010000023.1:1048904-1059278 GCA_037176975.1 Arrhamphus sclerolepis | reverse complement strand
CTGAGTACTCCTCACATCCCCTGGACTATCAGCCCAAGTCTGTGCCTACCGATCTGTACACCGCAGCGGGCAGGCAGCCCCCACCCCCCCACCCCCCCACCCCCACCCCTATCAAATTATTATTTACCCAATTAAAGAGTTTCATTGTTTGGACACAGACACACACAAACATGTGTTTTCCAGAGTTATTTCCATTCTAAAACACTGTAAAGTCCACTAATCGATACATAAACAATAAATAATTCCCACCACAATTTCCAGGAGGCTAAGGTGACTGTGTGAAGCCGCTTGAAGCCTGAATATATTCAATTCAATTTATGTTTTTAGATGTTAAAGAGGGAAGTATGCATATTGGAAAAGCCCTAAAATAACAGCCACAGCTTCAAATATGTTGCCTTTAACACAGAACACACTTGGAGGGAAAGTGGGAAATTCACTCATGTGTAATTATCAGCGGTGCTCTGATGTCAGGTACACAGCCACGCGGGGGGTTCCAGTCCCCCCACCAGCAACAACAGCCTGAGAAAAAACCTGGGAAAGCCTCCCTGTGAACGTATCAGCAGCTCTCTGCCAGCTGCCTGTCTGGAATAAACAAACACGGGCTTATTTGTTGCAGGCGGAAATAGGCAGAATCAAAACTGTATGCCGCTTATTAAAAAGCTCTCCTAATCTTTTGCAGAGCACACATTGCTCTGAGATAAAGACCACCAAATTAATTACCGGTTAATTATCACTTCTCACACTGCTCGTTCCAAAGAGGACAATGGAGTCTTTTTCCCTCCTTTTTTCGGTCCCGCTCCTCCCCCCGACATAGGTTTTCCCTCTCTTCCCCTGGCTTGATAAAGTGTTTATTTATTCCTACAGTATATTTGGCAGACGCGCAACCTTTTCCCAGCTACCTCTGGAGCATCTGCACTTGAGCATGCTGGGAGAGGAAGAGGAAATATGATTTGAATGCAAATCAGTGATGTAAACACAGACGAGCAGCAACATGTTTCGTTGATTATGGAACAATATTCAAATAGATGATATTCTAGAGGAGACAAAAAAAATCAGGGCTGAAAAATCACTTCAGCGAAGCTGTCAATGAGTAAAAGGAGAGGAGGCGCATTACAGCAAACAGGGAAATGACTGTACTTATCCACTTGTCCTCTCACAAGGCAGCATCATTAAAATGTAATGTTTAAATTATGGAAATGTTTGATCCTGCATTATTTTCTGCCGGCCGGTGACGTTCTGCAGCAGCTTTGCATCTCTCCTGACTGACTTCCTTTACAAAAGCGTGGACGTGCTGCCTTTGATGTGCCTTCAGGTGAGGCGCTTCACCCTCAGCGGGCATCACTGAGACGAACGGCCAGACATTAAAAGGATCCAGCACTGAAACCTAAAAAGGTCTGAAACAGTCAGACGCAACACACAAACATAACACGCGCCTGTGGGACATCCAAAATTCACGCCCATCTTTGTTGTTTTTGTGCCAATATTTGATGAAATGTGAGGAAAAACGCTGTTGAAATGAGCCACAACTGCGTCGGATAATTATTACAAAACTGAACTATTTGTACGAATCCAAGAAACTGATGATGATGAACTTTCAAAGCTGATGGAGCTTGTTGAAGGAAGGACTGACACTATAAACATGCATGTACTGTTTAAACTTATTTGATGCTTATGTGTCAGCAGGTTTCACGTGTTTGGTTTCAGTTATCAGGTTTTATAAAGCATTCATGTCTGAAGGGCTTAAATTACAGGTTCATATTTCAAAAATGTCCAAGAGTCGTTGAGCCAACGTTTCAGAATCGGTTAAGATGCTGTTATTCTGTTGCAGGTCTCTTGAAAATGTGACCTTTGTTTCCTTTTTAAATGTTTTATTTTATTGCAATAGGTGAAGATTAAGTCCTCATAAGACATTAAGTCCCTGATTAGCACAACAGTTTTCCATGAGATGTTGGGAAAAGAAAGACAAGTGAAGAAAAGCCCCAGATGACTTGAAATGACCCTGAATCCAAGCGAACCCGATGAACGCACCAGGACGCGTGCAGGCGGCGCCTCCTCGTTCAGGCGCTGAGTCGTGTTGGGAGCCACAAAATAATTACCAGAGTTAAGGGTTTTTTTTTTTCTCTTTTCTCAGATCTACCTGTGGTATTTTTGATCAAAACAAGTCTCGGGCGTTTAATTAATAAGCTCGGGAAATCGTGTCAATCTTTGAAAATGAGAAGCTTTATTCTTCCTCCGGGACGTCAGATTTGTTTTTTAAGCAAGATGATGCAAAAAGTAAAATTTCAGGAGCCTTTTTCAGACAGGTGGCGCAGCAGCAACAGAGAAGGAAAAAAACACTTAGAATTTTACTGCAATCATTTCTGTGGGATCATTTTTGTACAACTTGTAAAACACACCGCTGTCCTTGGTAGAGGAATCGCTCTCTCTGCGCTCAGCGTTCTTTTAATTTATTTTTTATTTTTCTATTCAAACAAACACTTTGTAGGGAGAAAAATAAGCAAAGAAAAGATTCTGAACAAAACAACAGGGCTCCTGCGCCTTTACCGCCTGGACCCGTGATAATATTAATTATAATAATATTCATAATAGTGATGATAATTGGAACAAACACAACAGGGTCCCAGAAGCTCGGCTGCTTGGACCTCTGTTATAATATGTGTTTAATGTATGTTCTTGCTCTGTTCCACTGAGCTCCATTATTTGACTCAGCTCACTTAGACTCTCTGCTAGCAGGGCGACTCATTAGAGCTCCAAACGTGCTGCAGCAAATAGTTCCCCGGAAAATGCGCCGTGTCTTTTCCGTCTTCGGGGGAGTCCAGCTGTTTTCGGGGCAGCATTTCTGCTGCAGAGGTAGCATTCAGGAGGAACACGGCGCTGCTTTTAGCACCTTATTATATTAGTTATTTTGGAATTTGTTGAAAAGAGAGCCTCTTGGGATTTATATAACACCGATGGCCAAAAACTTAACACCACAAAGAGCGCAGTTCCCAGTCACTCACCAGTAGCTCAACAAAACAGGAGGAGGTCCAGATCCATGAGTTCATGTTGTAAATAACAGTGAGATCTTCCATTTATCCAGATTTACATCTGCAGCAGCTGAGGTGAAGAGGCGCAGACCTCCCCCACCACCTTCTCCAGCAAGTCCAGGAGGACACTAAGACGTTCTCTGGTCAGCTAAGAGACATAATCGCTTCTCTCAGTTGGACATCCCCAGGGAGGCGCCCAGAGGGTTTCGACCTGCTCTGCTCAGTGTGAAGCAGCATTTAGCTACAGTCCCTCCCAGATACCTGAGCTTCTCACCCTGTCTCTAATGTCCGGTTCACTCCGATGGACAACCGTGAGGAAAAGCAGTGTTTCAATTCCTTTCAATCATCTGCCAAATTTGTGAACGATTCCTTTATCGATTCCAGTTTGAGAGAATGACGTCACCATGCACGTAGCATAGCTTACACAAGACACGAAATGTGCGTGGCGAGTCCAATGCAGCCAGCAGTCAATAGCGTAACACGTGAGCTGCGACGGCTTCAGACCAATAAAGGAGTCGAAATAGCTTTGGAGAACAGAAACTCGTCTCCGTTTAATCACAAGCTTCCTTTCTTTCAGTCTCCAGCATCATGAATACAACCCCCGTCAAACATGGCTACCAGAGCTGCACCTTTCAAAATAAGAGCACACAACATAACCGGAACTCCCCCGCTGCAATAGTAAACATGACGCCCAAGAGGTGCAAACGCTCGAAAGTCTGGTTACACGTCACTAAAAAGACAGCAACACGGCAACTTTCAATACTTGCAAAGTGGATATTTTACCAAAGGGAGGAAATACTACCAATATGCAGAAACATCTGCGCACACAGCAGGTACTAACGATTAATGAATGTGGCGTTTTGGATGTGGTCCTGACAAACATTAGTGATTCTCAACCCAGCAGCAGCAGCAACGTTAGCATGTCCTCGACTAATAACACTGCCGGTAATTAGCTAACAAACACAGCGTAGCATGTCAGCACCATTTGCCTCATTGTAAAACCTGCTATTAGTAAGAAGAATATTTATTTTATTATTATTAAAATTTTATTTTAGTGATGCTAATTGACCTGTTGTTGGGAATCGATAAAGAACCGAATTGTTAAGCAGAATCAAAAATGGAATTGGAATCATAAGTCTTATCATTTCCCATCCCTATGGAATGATAAGATTGTTTTGAATTGTTTCAAATTGAAAGAACAATTAAACACATTTAAACAAAAAAAAAAAAGGTCAAGGATGAGCGTCAGCGGTGCTGTGATTGACAAAATCAACTGGGTCCTGAGACTGAATATATACAATCATGATGAAATCATTCGCTAGTTATCCTGATCTGATTCATCTCATTTTACCAAACTGGAATCCGCCTGCTTAGTTCGCGCCGCAGCTTGTGCTTTTACGTCTGGTGCGTGTTCAATCCATCTTTTGTTCTTCACAGAAAAGCTGAGATCTTTGTAATTTGATCTGATCCAACATCTGTTGTTCTGTAAACTGAATAATCTGGTGGCGAAGCTGTTGCTGCTGTGGCTTTCCGAGGGAGCGTCTGTTCCTGCCACTCTTCATCAACTGAAATACACATCTTGTCTCAGGAAAACATGGCAGATTATCCCTGGGAAAAGTTGATGAGGTTTTAAAAGCGGTCGAGTTCTGGAAAAGACCGCAATAACAGAAAATAATTGTCTCATCGACAAAACTTGGATAAACTTGTAAATCATGTCAGAAGCCTCTGAGATGAATGATTAGACCCTGTTTATAAGTGTTATTTATTTGAGCTCCCCCTCAAAAATGAGATGATTAAGGGATTTATCCTCTGATTAAATTTTGAAATTAAGCTCATCAATATGTTATTTTCAAGGGCGTCTCTTTCAATTCATCACTCGGTAGAACTAATGAACATGTAGGCCAACGTGAATGTTGAGCAGCAGCTTCCAAGAAGGTGGCGGCGGCGTGTCAGCGGCGGGACTCTGAAGATCTGATCTGGTCCTCTTAGCGCCTCCGTTTAACAGCTAATGACAAATCAGTGAGGGGGTCAGAGGTCACGTCACACGTGAGCGTTTGAACGCCAGCTAATTGGCGTGATTTCAGAGTCCTCAGAAGGCATCATCCGTTTCTCCTTTTAATTAACGTAATCAGAATCAGAGCAGGTGGGAGCTGCGTTGCTCAGTCCACAGATTCCAGGACTCTCACGTGCACGTGTGTCCTGATCTCCGCTGTTTCAGAGCATCGGGAGCTAAAACAAGTCTTTGCAACCCTGAGCGTCGATTTAAAACGTACATCTGTATCACAGCGGTCAGAAATATGTGCAAGTATTTATTTTATGACAGCACAATATGTTTAATTCAAACACACCTTTATAATCCCTGAAGAGAAGGCAAGTTTATTTCTGGAGCACAATTCATACACAAGGTAATTCAAAGTGCTTTACATCTACATGAAATCACAAGAGGCAAATAAAATCATTGAAACATATAAATAATCAATAAATAATTAATTAAAAATGAAGAGTGCAGAATAAAAGTATAAATTAAAATTTAAAAATTAAGTATAAGAGAAAGGGGAAAAAGACAAAAACAGCAGTTAAAACTATTTTGCTGAAGGGAAGTTAAATGTTGTACTAGTTGTCATGATTGTCGCTGTGTTCAGGAAGGATCTGCTGCAGCTCCGTTACAGCAGATCTGCAGAAACTCTGACTTGTAGAAGATGCTCTCGGCCGTCCGTGACTTTTTCAAGTTTATGAACCAATCAGCTCCAGAGTCTCCAGAACAGAGCCGGCCTTCTTTAAGCGTTTGTTCTGGCTCTCATGCCCCCCCCCAACAGACCCCCGTAGGTAGGACTGAACATCTGGCTGCAAATGCTGAAGGACCTAAGCTTCCTCAGCAAGTCCAGTCTGCTTTTGAGATCCTCGTTTGCGCTCATCGTGCCACAAATCGGTCCACCAGTTCTCCGGACCCGGTCTCTTGTCCATCACTGATACGCCCCACGACTGCGGAGTCATCCGAGTGTTCCTGCAGATCACAGCAACGGTGAGAGTAACGTTTCATAGTCTCCGTCTCAGAGGGAATCTGTGCATCACAAGACGTCCGTCTCTGGCAGCTGAAGTCAACAAACTTAGTCCGTCCGCGCTGAAATCTGGACTTTTTTCAACTTTTTTTGTGGGCAAGTCTGTCGACACAATTCACTCCAACTTAAAGCAACAAAAATCGAGTTGTTTTGTTTTGTTTTTTATTTTAAAATGTGCAAGTCAATTCAGTTTTATCCATATCGTATCTGTTACAACACAGGCTGTTCACAGGAATTCACCAGGGCAGGACCTGCAGAATTATTCATCATGTTCGTCTCAGCTTCAGTTGAAGGAATATTTGACTGCTTTTAACAGGCGTTTTGCAGTTCTTGTGGTCTTCTATCAGCAGAAACCACCACTCTGGACGTTCAGTCCACCGACGGCGAAACTTAAATCACTGCAGAGGGAACCGAGAGACGTAGTAAGAACGTAATGACAGGAGAGAAAACGAGGGAGTGACCTCAACAAGAGGAAAAACCGCTGTAAAAGACCTCCTGTGTGCCGCTTCAAGCTTCATTTGTTTTATGTCATTTTAAATATTTAAGTTTGTTCATCCACCCCAGAGGTAGGACAGATGCACACGGGTCAAACTCAGGAAGCAAAGGCGGTACGGGCGTTCGTCCCAGGAAGGAGCTGAGTTGTCTTTGTCCCAAAGAACTAATCTTGTTCATCGCCAAAATGCCTGTGAAAGAAAATATTTACTTGAAAATCAGCAATTTTTAAAAAATATTTCTGCATCTAAATAATATGACCATATTGACCATTCTGGCCCCATCTGTGCAGCGATGACTGAGGTCATTAAATACCCCCATGTTTTGGCTTTTTTTTGGTTTGTTTTTGTTTTTTTAGCTGCGGATGCTCCTTTTTATGACATTTATACACTATGTTTACATTAGTTTGCGTATCGTGTGTAGGTCTGAGCGGGTTTCCACCGTACTCCTGAACTGATCAGGATCTGAAAAAGAAAATTTATTTCTAGCTTTACTAAAAGCAAATAGAAATAAATAGCTGTCTTAGAGGGAAAACAGTGCGATTAATGATTGAACATACAAGGAATCTTTAATTATGAATAATACCAAAACTGAATGACCTCAGATTTAATCTTCGTTTGACTTTTGCATCAGTCTTCCTCCTCCTCTCTTGCTTGGCAGCTTCGGCATCCTTAAATGGTAGGAATGACAGGTACTCCCCATCCTCCTTTTTATGTATTCAAACCATCTCAGTCTCCTCCTACTTCATCTCCAAGAGGTCTAAGCCTGGCGGTTCCTCTGATACGGTCATCCAAACCAACCAATGCTCCCAAATAAAACCAGAACCACTCCACTTCCTGTTTTGTAGTCACCTGCCACCTTCTCAGTACCAGACTGGACCCCCTTTTTCCTTCAGACAGGTTGAAAAAGCCCCTGGAAACACGCCTCAGAGGTTCTGGTCCATATTTAAGTGATAGCATGTTGAGATGCTGCACATCCGTGATGCTAATCTCCCGTTCCACCACATCCCAACGTTGCTCTCGTAGATTGATAATCTGATCTGGTGACTGTGGAGGCCACTGGAGTACAGAGAACTCATTGTCATGTTCAAGACACCAGTTTGAGGTGATCGTGGTGTATTATGCTGCTGTCGCACCATTCCACCACCAACAGCAGCCTGAACTCCAACTCCAACCAGTCTGCCCATTCTCCTCTGACCTCTGACATCAACTACTGTATGTATTTTCTCTTTTTGAGACTATTGTTTGTAAAACTTCAAGATGGTTGTGGTTAAGATCTCAGTAGATCAGTAGTTTCTGAAACACTCATACAACCATGGAACGTTCAGAGTCACTTCAATCCCGTTTCTGCCCCACTCTGATGCTGGTTTGAAGGTCTCGAGTTTTTGTCATGTGATTGGCTGATTAGGTATGTGTTAACAAGCAGCTGAACAGGTGGACCCGATAAAGGAACCAGTGAGTGGATATAGTCCAAATAGTATAAGAAGTTTTCTTAATGCATTTGCCAAGAGTCATTTTTACAACAAATGACTCCAAACAATTTATATGAGTGACGTTGTGGATTAGAAGTAACTGACTGTACAGTTTCAAGAGGATCTCTTTGGTCTTTTTTTGTTATTTGGCATAGATATGGCACTTGAAAAGAAGTAAGAAATTCAGAAACAGTATATCTTAAAATATAGCAGATTAAAAAAAAACCTCAGAATATTTCTCAAATGTGTAAAAAGTACTTTGTACTTGCAAACTTTGCACAGGCACAGTAAAAAGAAACAGGAGCAAGAGATGAACGCGTCATGATGGAGGAGGATATGGTCACTAATTAAAAGAAAACATGTTTTTCCAAAATATTTGCTTTTTTTGGACCTTTTTTCAACATAAACACACAAAAAGAAAGGAAAAAAAGAACTCAGAGTTTGGACAAAGAAAAGGGTGATACATGAGCATGAAGGTCACATCAGGCGACGCTTTCTGTATCTGCTGAGGACCACGTGAAGAGCAGCTCTGAGGTTCAGGAAAGGGCAAGCATTTTAAACCTGCGGATTTTTAAATGAATAAATACTTCTAAACACAGCGATTCAAACCACAGCTGTATTTTTCATATCACATTATCTATCTTTTTTTCTGCACCTAATTTCTTTGTTTTCCTGCCTTCCAAATACCTCATTAAATAAAATGTCTGTAATTACAGCATGAAAGCTGTTTCACACTTCAATGACCTGAAAAAGGCGAGGAAATAAAGTAAACACCGCCTGAACAAGTTGTAGTCGTAGTTATGGATGATCATGGGACTGAGCATCCTGGGTGGAACCACAATAAAAACACGAATACGACCGCCGTGCAGGCGCTCGTATTTCTCCTCGTCTTTTCCAGCATCATGAAAGAGCGGCCAGCAGTGCCAAGTTTCCTTCGCTATCATTGCTTCCATTTGCACTGCTGGTTTCGTTCTGTGTCAAAGACTTGATTTTGCCTGAAAGCTGGTGGCAAACAGCGAAAGGCAGCTTTTCAGCGCGAATTTGAACAGCTTTATGAATAAGGCGATTCTGCAAACACGTCCAACAAACCTTTTTCTGTCTCTTTACCGTCAGAAGGGTAAGCGCTGGTCCCAGAGCTTTGGTGCTGGTCACCCTCTCTATAAAGAGTGGGTAAACACAAGTCTCAGTGCAGAGCCGGTACATGGACTCGATGATAAGGCCGGGGACGCTGAGGAGACCCAGCACAAATAAAAGGCTAAGTAAGGCAGGCAGGCGATCTTGTCATCACATTAGCCGGGCCTCATTGTAATTGTGAGGCTGCTGCTGTCAGCCCCGGTGTAGCACAGAGCTCCGAGTCAGAGCTGCAGCCGGCGCCCTGGATAAAGTGCTCCGCCGACTGGAGATAATTGAAAATCCAAAAAGACTCGGGCTAATTTGATTACACCAGGCAATCGCTGAATTGTTCCCATTATTAAAGGGATTTGATTATGACATGAAGTCAAGTAATTATTGGTGCCGAAACTGCAGGAGCTGTCCCTTCTGATGAGGGCCACTGCTGGGGGTGGGGGTGGGGGGGGGGGCAACGGTCCCTGCAAGTGTGTGTGTGCGTGCAGGATTTGTGACAAGTGTGAGCATGAAGGTATTTTATATTCCAAAGAAATTAGAGAAAGAAAATCAGCAAATGTCAGTGGCAGTAGTCCTTCAGTACAGCCTCATTTTACCCAAGTGATCCTTTAGACCTGACTAGAGCTGAGCGTGGTGATCCACTTACCTTCATAGTATGTGAAATGTTCACAGTTTCAGCTCTAAAGGAGTGCAAATGGAGCTTTAATACCCAGAATTCCTGTGACTTTTTTTTTTAAATTTTGACATAAATGCTCATAAGTGAAACATTTCAATATGCCTCAACTGTCTGACTCCAATCAGACTGATAATCAGCTGTGAGATAATCATCATAGAGGAAAAAAAAAAAATCAAAAAACTGCTGCTCATATAGAGAAAATAATAAAGCTCTATTGCTGCTCCGGCCAATGTATATTACATTTGTGGCGGCAGCGGTATGCCTCTATTTTTTTCTTATTTTTTTAATGGATTTTTAGAGAACAATGGGCACAGGAACAAACCTGCAGTGGAGCACACTGTCGCACAGTGCAGGTTTTGACTTTTCCCAGGTTTTAATGGCAGCAGGAAGGGTGTGTATATGTGTGTGTGTGTGTGTGTGTGTGTGTGTTGGAGGTGGGGGGTGGGGGGTGGTTCAGTGTGTGTAGCCATGTGTTTTGCAGTAGTGTGTGGTTTAGCGTGTGTAGCCATGCGTGTTGCAGTAGTG
>JBAMYA010000023.1:1036199-1048804 GCA_037176975.1 Arrhamphus sclerolepis | reverse complement strand
GGTGGGGCCCCGGTAACGCCAATCCGGGCGACGTACACGACTTTGTTGTTTTATGTGTCATAAAGGTTTTGTGAACCAGTATATATATATACATATAAATATATAGATATACACACACACACACACACACACTTATGTATGTGTATACACATCAATCAATCAATCAATCAAACTTTATTTATAAAGCGCTTTTCATACAGTATTACATATTTATATTTGCATTCTTTCTGGAATTTTGCTGGGCAGGTAGAATGCTGTGGCTTCTTGTAATAGAAAGTCATGTAGGTTGTGTATTTTGTGAAATACAGTCTATTATTATTTATTTTCTTTCTGTGTTTCTCCTATTGTCAGAAGGAGCGTCTCTGTATAAATGTGCGTGTGTGGCACCCTAACCCTTTACTTTGGCTTCACTTTGTCATCATTCTGAAGCGTGGAACTATACAAAAGAAATACTACTGACCCTGGTTCCAAAAAAGGTAAATTATTCAAAATGACTCTAGATAAATGTTTGAAAACCATTCATGTCCTTTGAAGTAATATCCTCTGAAATGACAAACAGAAAATATTATTAAAAATAGAATTCAGAATGAGCAAAATAGAAAAGGTAAAAAGTGATTGAAATGATTAAGATTTACTCTGACTATTTAAAGTAACAGTTAGGAAGTGCTTTTGGTACGTTCTCAGGAAATGAATATAAGTCATGTAAACTTCTCTGAAGTGACATGCGTCACAGCACGGCTTTTATCACTTCCTCAGCCTTCTCTCTTCCTGTGTTTCTGAGTTTGCTTTTCTTTTTAGGTTTCAAAATATATGGTTTTCTGGGTCGGGTCAAATGATGCTCCAGTATTCCTTTCAAGATCCAGTTAAAATGATGGGACAGCGATAGGTAGTTTCAAGAAGGAGCTGTATTCGTACAAGTACCGAAGGTTCAGAAAGTCCAGTCCTGAGCATCGCCGTGTTGTACTTATCTCCTTTTTTTTCTGTCTGTGGGAGGGTGTTGTGGTTGTTGGTGTTTTTTCTTTTCTTTTTTTTGTTCTATGATGAAAAAAAGTATGAAGTCACCAGAGATCTAAAGCAGACTCTGTGTCTACCTCTAGGATTAGATTTAAAATTTATGGTTAGGTTGACACAGGTGCCTTGAACCATTACCTTTAGTTATGTTACTGGATGACTACTGGGAGACCTCCCATGATACACTGGGCTCTTTCCTAACTCTGTTCTCTTCAGTTTTTTTTTTGTATGTGCATGTCATTGCTATTGCAATTAACATTGTCTTCCTCTGATACTCATGGGAATATATTTCCCTTTAGACTATTGTCTTTATTTTTTTGTTTTTGTTTTTACCTCTTTCCTGAGATCTCCGACCCCCAACCAGTAAAGACAGATGGCCACCCTCCCTCAGTCTGGTTCTGAATAAATTGAAGATTTGATGCAGGCAAAGCAAATTTCTTTTCTCTTTTTTTTTTTTGGTATAAATGATATTAATTTCTCTACAGTCAGCTATATTGGAATATAACTGAAGTGGGTTTTCTTTTATTGGACTCGTCTTTAATGTAATGTGTCTTGAAATGACTTTTGTTGTGAACTGGCAGTATGAAAATAAAAGTTGAATTAAAAGCTGAACTTATTTCTACTTTAGTTGTTCTTGTTCAAATAAGTAAACTGTCACCATGGACACCATGTGTAATAACACAACACTGTCATAGATGGATGTCAGATCATATCTCCTTTGACAAGCAGATATAGGCACAGAGTAGCTACATTTTTATGTAAGATTGTGCCATCAGTACTGTAATGTTGATATGGAACCAACTTATAAATGTATCTAACCTATACTTCATTTCATTAAATAATATTATTGATAACATTTTACTTAAGTACAAGTTATATAAAAAACAACTTCATACTTAAGTACATCTATCTGTTTTTCTTAAAAGTTAACACTGCTTTTAGAGTATATGCCTTGTTCATGTAAAATATCTGCAAAGATGCAAAGCTTAAAATCCATGTCAAGGAGAGTTTTTCTATCTCAAAGACAAAACTGTTCCTGAACTACATGGAAGGCCTCATTTTCAGCCCAAGCTTTTCTTCCTAAACTTAATTACATTACTATGAAAGACATTCACATTGCACCTTCCTGAGTGCCGATTTGGCCCATTCCCCACATGTTTCTAGACAAACCCCACAATGACATCAATAAGGAAACAACACAGATTCTTCAGTAAAATAAAGAATGACACTGGTTAAGCGCACATTTTGACTTTTATTTGTGATCTCTTAGTCTGCTGATGTTGGGAGACAGTATTTTTTATTTATTCATTTATTTTACCTTGTAGTTGCTTTTGGACATTTCTGTTTAAAATTTGTCTACCCACTAAATGCCCATATATTGGCCATTTTCAAAGCTACATACTGCATACTGCACTTACTGATACAGCAGTCTATGTTAAGCCCTTGTAAAAGCGACTATCATTGCTCAACCGGATGCCATTAACTTGACAGTGTGAGGCTAAAGTAGCACACTGCATTGTGGAATGTATTCTATTTAGACCGGTCTAATAATCAGTTTCATTGATAGGTTTGCCAAAGAGTACCTTTGAAGCCTCTTTTTCCTTATTTTGTGCAACACCATGTTGCAAAAAGGTGGAAACCAGCAACACTGAGAAGCACGGTGGAACATCCATACCAGCTATCTTAGCTTTTCTGACTCAGGAGGATATTTAATATAACTTTATATTGATTGTTCAAACATAATTTTTAATTGAGGCTGTCAAAACTTATTCTATGTGTTAAACTAAACAGCTCAGAATAATGTTCTATAGCTAAAATGATGAGAACCTGGTTTTGTTC
The DNA here is from genome assembly GCA_037176975.1 of Arrhamphus sclerolepis. NCBI lineage: Eukaryota > Metazoa > Chordata > Actinopteri > Beloniformes > Hemiramphidae > Arrhamphus > Arrhamphus sclerolepis. Next base: position 1,045,954 of record JBAMYA010000023.1, on the reverse strand, counting down.
CAGTTTTATGTAAATTTAACTGATGGAGTACAAAACAAAATAATATGCACTTTTCTTAGCCAGATCCTCTTCTTGTTAAGCTTCAAACAGTCCTCAAACCTTCAATGGAAGGTTTCTTCTGCTTTCATACCTGTTTATGGATTTAGCATCTGTTGATTTAACAGTCAGTTGGGTGGAGTTTCCAGAGATTTTATATGTATATATGTAGAATATGTCTTGCAACATGTACACAAAACGCTTATAGGACTATCTTTGATGAGTTTTTTTGATGGAGGCTGTTGGGCTCCAGCTAACGTGCAGCCTGCTGGCCATGCAACCTCCACTCAAGTTAGTCCACTCTCAATCCAATCCAAGCCAGATGATGCTCTTTCACCACTCTCGGAAAGTCCAGCAGACAGAGACATGACGCAGGCAGTCATCATTTCTCATCTAGCCCTTCCCAGACACACCCCTTGATTGGTTCATATGTGTATGTTTTAGGTTTCAGCAGCCTTGCTTCTCATTGACTCTGTTGTTGAATTCCATTTGACCCCCTATAAGTACCAGACCCAGAATCCACTGATGCCTCATTAGCTAACAATTCCTGGCCCGCTCTTGAGTCTGCCACATCCATAAAGAACCTATCAGTCCAATGTGCTCAAGAGTTTTGGTGTCCCATCTCCTAGGTCTGACTTTGCCAGTAGCCAGACTACTGTTCTCTAAGCCGTCCCTGCTTCACCACTCTCCTGCCATGCCCTGTCCCACTTTACCACAGGCCCATTGCTTCATATTAGCACGAATACATTCGATCTCAAAATCCCGGTCAGCAGTCAGCAATCTCCAGGAAGCAGTTTGTGAAAATAAAATGAAAGTGTGGTGTGAAAAATCTCAGGCACACCTAGCTGTTTCATAACAACTTTAATGACACCGATATTTATTTTTCCAGTCTTGTTCAAATACAGGCAAACATACAAGAATACAGGAACCTGGCTCGCTTAAAGAATGGAATGCCAGTTGATATAGTTGCTAACTTCTGTGTGGGACAGTCCAGAAAAGGGAATTGAAAAATATCACTAAAAAATAATTTTATTCTGAACATTCACTGTATCATCTTTATGTTGACTGATATGGCTTTTTACATAGCCAATGCTGATTGTTAAAGCAGCACAATGAAATATACATCTCAAAGGGCTTTGTAAAGTTGTGGTTTAGCAGGTTTTTATTTCACTATCCATTATTTCGAGTCTTTCAATCGCCTCAATGTTTACTGTAGCTCAAGGAGCTGGTTTCATTGTTGTCTTAGTCATAGTGGCATAAAGAAATATGCAGTTGTCATGAGAGAGAGATGACCCGGATGGGACTGCAAGGTTACTTTGGGTGTTTTGTTTTTTCTTTGCTGATTGTACGGCCAGGAGACTGCAAGAGCTAGACTATTGGTGCGTTTCCATTAGCGGAGGTTAAACCTAGCCTGGCCCTCACCGGACTAGTTATTCCATTCTATTTTATTTCACTCCACCACATAGTCTGAGAAAGCTCAATTCTTTTCGATTTACTCCCAATCAAAAAATGACCAACCAATCAACAAACAGAAGGGCGTGGCCATGAGCCGCTGCGTCAGTCACAAATTGCAGTTCAGTTGAGTCCAATAAAAACTACAATGGCGGCGGACACGCATATATGAGAGGATATTCGCTCTGTCTTGGAGAAGAGAACAAGATGAGGGTTTGGTGTTTAGTTACGTTTTTGAATGGTGTTTACAGCGGAAGTACGAGACGGCTGTGCTAGCGCATAACATACGTCATCGCTAAACGTTAGTGATTGATTTAAGATATACTTTATTAATTCATTATTAATACTTTATTAATCCCCGAGGGGGGAATTCATTACGAATACATTCAATCTCTGTCTTACGGGTAGACCAATGATTTTAAGCTTCAGAAAATCGCCCCGCTCACTAGCAAGTAACCGTTTAGCAATAGAGAGTGACCAGACTATTCACAGGAATGAAATGAAGTGCAGACCCGCCAGACGGCAACTTCTAATTACCGCCATTACTACCATTCCTAAACACATGGTGTCGGTAGTGCACTGCTTTCGCCCTTTATCAACACCCCCCAAAAAGAAAATATGTTGGCAAAAACAAAGAACAAAAAACAAGCTATATCGAAAAAATTAAGTTTTTCGCTCAGCAAAGGTTACCGAAGGCCTGTTTTGCAGGGTCATTCCTGGTTATGGAGATGTGTTTACGATACAGCCCCTGAAGAAAAGTACCCTGAATCACCGCTAGTGGAAACACACCTTCTGTCTCCTAAAAGTAAACAAACATTCATTCAGATGAAATAGATTTTTCTTTAAACATGAAAAAAAAACAACCTTTGCCTAATAAAGTAAAAAACGAGCCTTGTGATCCAGAATAGGATATTATCACTGTACTTTGTATCTTAATTAACAGCCTGAAAAATACGGATAGTCATCCATAGATTAAAGACAAATAAAAATGCATAAGTCTACCTATAGTTTGCACTATTAATGTTTTCCCCCTTTCCATTCCTAGAGAACTTGCTAAACTCCATAATGAGCTTTAGGTGGCTGTCAAGATTATAACAGTGAGAATTAGAGGGGCAACCCTTTTGTTTATCACCCACTGAGCCGATCTTATGATTTCTGCGTGACCAGGCTTTGTATCTGACCTCTGGGCACGCAGCCTTTGTTGTCGTGTCCCCGGTGGGCGGCTGAGGGCCCACCAGCAGCAGCACAGAGCCACGTTTATTCAACCATCTGCTCCGTACGCTCCACAGAGCACGTCCCCCTTCCTTCAGACGAAGCAGAATTGCTCCTGCGCTGCTACCACGCGTATTACGACATTTAAAGTGACTGTACTTCACAGGGACTTTTACGCACTGATGCTGTCATCTTAATATGAGTAAGATACATAAACGTGCCGGCGAGCGTGTCCCTATAAAGACAACCCAAATAGGAAGGCGAAGGAAGGAAAGCTTTTCTCAGAGCAAATCGATGTTCACAAGACTATTTTACTGGACTTAAGGGCTGAATTTCCACATAAAGGTAAATATATATATATATGTTCTACTGTATGCAGACTCATTTAAGTGGTTCTCATGAAGTGTATTGGTGTAACAGCCTTGATATCAGTTTTAATAAAATGCCTGTGCTTAAAACTTGGAAAAAGTAAATTCACAACTTCACATCACACCATATAGATTATTCTGTTATGTCCTTTACAGTCTGCTGAGATGTTATTTTATTCTTTTCTCCAGAAGGGAAAAGAAAGAGTTTATGGTCTGTCGTGTTTCATAATTTCATCATCTCACTTAGGGGGACGGGGGGGACGGGGGGGCTCTTGTGTTGCTGACTCTCTTTAAGTGATTTAGCCTGACGGGATGGGTGTGTTTGTGTGGCGCAGCTTTTTGACTCGATGGCAGCTGTGTTTACTTGTGGAGGATGTCTGCATGCAGGGGCAGCTGAATAAAGGAATAAAGTTCAATAGTTCGACGTGCACACCCTTCCCTCTGTTGTGTCGACCGTCTCTGCTCACCGGCTCAAAATATCAGCTGAATTCAGCGAAGGCTCCCATTAAGGCCAGAGACAGTCATGTGTAATGTATGCCCCCTCATGCAGCTCCCTCATATTTTCCATACACACACTGCCTCTTGTCTGCCTTTGGGCTCTAAATTCATATGAAGGATTAAGAATCCTTTGCAACCAGACGCCATTGACATTTGAGTGAGCATTAGTGAAATTATAACTACATCTGAACAAAATCCAGCCTCGATATGAAGATGTAACCGCACACTGTGACCAGGAGGGAGCAGTCTTGTGCCTGCGAGTGTGTGTGTGTGTGTGTGTGCGCGTGTTTGCCAGTGTGTGTTTGTGAGTCCACGCTGTACGGTGTATACACTCATGCACGCACAGGGGTATGCAGAGATGGGAGAGTGAAAGTATGAAAGAGTGATTTTTGCCCCTTTTGTATCTTGCCGAGCGGCGCCCTTAGTTCTGCATGGATGAAGGTGTAAAGAGTCACAGTGGGAGAAAAAGGCACAGCTCTCTTTAAGGCAGGCTTTACCCACTCGAGTGTCCCCATTTGAGACACAGTGCCCAGCTTATCCCCCCAAAGCACCTTTGACTAGTCCAGCTCTGCCCTCCTCCCCTCCAGAAAACAAAGCGCTTCCCGCCCTGTCGGCCCCTGCAGAAGTGTGGGCAACCCAACCAGCAGAGATGACTCATCCTCAGCCTCTCTTCCCTCGTCTGTTCCCCCTCGATCTCTCTCCTTTAACCAAATTTGAAAGTGACTGTTTGTAATCCACCTCTGCACTTGAATGAAGCCGCGCTCTTATCCGAAATGAGCTTTATATACTGTAGATGTGCGATGGTTGTTTGTGCTCATCCGTCCTCAGTGCCAGCAATAGAACACGAGTGGTTTGAGGTTTATTTATTTATGCCTTTCAGGCTCTCTTTTCCTCTTCATTTTGGGGCTAAGAAATGGCAAGCAAGTGCCGCTGAGGCTGCAGAGATTAAGTTAGCATTGATTGCTTTATTGGTGTGGTTGGATTGTTTCGTATCTGGGAACATTTGATGTAAGCACAGACATTTGTCTTGTCTTGTGCTGTCTATGTTTTGTCGAAAGATCATTCATTTCTCTTGGTGCGTGGGATTTATTGGTGATACAGAAATGGGGAGAACATGCATTTTTTTTTCATGTGTCTTGTATATTTTATAAATGATGAATGGAGACAGAGGTCTACCCTTTGGTCCTGCTTTTATCACTCTTATTTGAGCTGTTGGAAGTAATGTTCCAATTTTCATCAACACCTAATTACATCCAATAATGCCCGTGTTGCTAATCAGCAATTGTAATTACTGCGTGGTCCAGCTTGAGAAGTATAGATCCCGAACTGCTTATTGGGAGTTCTGCTGCCACGGACTTTTAGAAGCACCGCAGCATTGATCATAAAATTCAATCATGACACACATTATAGTAACTTTTTTATGAGGACTCTGCAACCGTATGCAATCCCTCCCCCTCAGTTTGATGCCCCCTTCCTTTATTTATTGTGCTGAGCTGGTGTTATCCCCTCTAGACCTCATTGTGGATGTCTTCGAGTGCATCAATACCATACTCTTTTGGCATCAACCATCAATAGTCCACCCATTAAAATGTGGAATTGCTTAACGTAACACAGTAAGATGCATTTCTCTGTATGGAGACGGGTATTTGCAAATAGTCCTCAGATCAATGGTCTTTTACTGCCTTCTGAAACCATTGTCTGCAAAACAATTGGAAATCTTTGGGAGAGTATAGTGGGTGCAGCATGAGGGGAGCTGGAGGAGACGAAGCATCCCAGCATACTAGCGAATTAATTACCCTTTTGAAGAATGAAGGTCTGTGAGATTTGCTTTTTGGGCCATTATCAAGTGACACTGCGAACGATTGTTTGTCCCTCTCTGGGTAATGTAGCCCAAACAATGGCTGGCCTGCACCATCATATGGATCATTAGCAGCTCACTGTTGGGACCCCAACCTGTGAAGTTGCCCTTCTGGGGGTAGGGAGGGAGGGGGGCGATGATGGGGGTTTGCTGGGTGATCTCCCTCCTTTGGTGTACCAGGGGACAGACAGCTGACAGCCCAGAGGAGAAGTCGGTCACTGGCTGCTGCTCATTAGGAATGGATGCACCAGAGCTGGTTTGTCAGAGCAGGTCCCGACGGGAAAAACGCTGCTATTACTGTAACCGTTGGACTGCTGAGAAACACCAGAAGCTCGCGAAGACACCACAGACGCAAGATGGTGCCCTCAAGTCCAAATAATAAACACCAAGACTCTGTCCTTGTGGACAGATTTTACTGTCAGAGTTATACTCAAGAGTTAAAGTAACAAATTGCTCATAAAAAGAAGATTCTTCACTCTTAAACAGATGCTGTTCAATCAGTGGCGCTGAGTGCATTTCAAGGCTTAGAAACATCCCACAGGAGAGACATCAACTTCTGGTGTCCCTGCAGCGCTGGCATGTTGCTAGATAACAAACCAAAGTGCTCAGGCCTGTCCAGGGGTCCCTTTATCCCTTCTTTGAAGCGGTGGCTTGCATTAAGACCCGCTGTATGTTGCCTGGGTGAGACGCTGTGTTTTCTGCAATTGACATTTCTTATTACTGTTATACATCAGTGCAAAAGTTAGTTTTCAGATAGATCAGAAGGTTTTTGCTGTTTGATTCTGTTGGACCAGACATGCGGTCAGTTTCATGGACGGTTTGCTTGCTGTGTCTCTCAGTATCACCGTCTGCCTTTCATTGTCTGAAACCCTTCAGCCCTCTGTTGTTTTAATGTGGCCATTGCCCTCTTTTGGAAGAAATTACAATATCACAGAGATTTTGTCTGCCTATTTAAAGCCCTGCTAATTAAACACTATGCAGCTAGCTACCTAACTAGGTCACATGTGTTTCGGCACGCAGCAGTAGATGGTGAGCCTAGAAATGAGCTTGTGCTCTGTAATTACAAAGAACTGAGAACTATCTTTGAAAGCCAGGTCTGCTCATTATAAGCAACCCCAGGCTCTACAATTGTTTGCTTAAGGGAAAAAGGTCAAACTTGGGTATTTTATATATGCAGGCTCTGTGGCTGCAAAACAAGGCTAAGTCATCACTCCTCCATTACCATTACTTGTTGTTACTAGCATACATGAAAGTTGGCATTCAGTGTTTGTGCTGAGATGATGTGTTTGCTTTTCACCAAAGGGTGAGACAAACACAAAAGAGGTCTTGTGGATTGTTCAGATGTAACTTTACAAACCTAAAGTGGGCAGCCGTGTTTTTAAAGAGAACTGGGTTTCTCCTGGCACGTCACTCGCCCAGCCTTTTTCTAATTGTGCGGTCATGAACATTAACATTTCACTGCTAGCTAGTCTGAACTTGCAGGGACATCCAAACTGCTCTTCACAGATTGCTGTGAAGTCGCACAGTCACATATTTTTTTTAATTAAATAATGACACCCTGTCATATGTAATGTGTTGTTTTTTTTTTAAAACAATATTTCTAATTTACCTAAATTTAAGATCTGGTAAACATGGTTATGTTAGTCCACATATAAGTAGGGTGTGGTCCTACACTTATTTGTAAGCTGATTTATGCCCCTACGTCAAAGCTTAAACTACGGTGTAGCCTCACGTGCACGTCTCTCCAACTGCAACTAGGCGCTGCAGCAATGCGGACCGCAAGAAATGTGATTGGTAGATTTGTTCGAATTTCCCACTTCTATGTTTGCTGAAATGTTCATAAAAACAACATTTACCAGCTCCAACTCATGTAAAAAATACTTAATTTGGTCAGTTGCTATTTCTGAGATATATAGGTGTATGCCACATACTAGCTACAATGCTGCAGAAAAAGAAGTCACACTGCCACCTAGTGGTTGGTGGTGTAATTACAGAGTGATGCAAACTAATGCAGAGAGACGGAGTCGCCGTTGTGCATAACTAATATGCAGAAGCATAAATCAGGCTTTAGTATCTCATTACGGTACATCATTTTAATTATTAAGATGCAGAAATAAAAGAAAACAGTTTAAATTTACTCCAGCTACTAGCATAAAATAATGTGTACATTAATGAATTACTATATTCCAGTCGTATAATGTGTATGATTATTTTGTGTGTGAGTCTTTACGCATTCACTACTACACCTTCTTTTTAATTTATAGGATTTTCACTCCTGAAGTTTTACTACATTATTTGTTACACTTCACTTCTTCTCCCAGTCAGGACTGATTCATGCATTTTTAAAACCAAATATCACATTGAAGTTATTTATTCATTGATCTTTTTTATGTTTGCTCACTGTTCTTAACAATATGTGCTCCGTGTCACAATTTAAAGGTATTACTCCCCTTGAAGTTATGTAAACCCTAAAACAAACTAATGAAATAAAAAAAACAACAAATGAGTTAAATGATTTACCTTGAACCTTTGGTCCAATTTGTTTGTCCAAACAGACACATCATTTAATTCCAGTGCATGTTTTGAATGTAGCGTGCACGGCAAGAGAAAGGCATTTCCCAAGCGAAATGGAAAAAAGCACAAACAAAATTGGCAAGGTGCTGATGGATTTTATGTACAGAGGATGCATAATGCCCCGTGTCAAAAAAGCAAAGTGAAATTTCCTGTTAAATATGCAAAATCCCGGCTGTCTATTGAATGATAATGGCTCGGCACCTTGTCGCTGGGTTGCTGACTCCGTTGGCTGTGCTTCAAAGGCCTGTTGACTAACTTTGAAAAGACCTTGTGTTTCCTGACTCTGGGCTTTCTAAGATTGGACAAATGCAGCAGAAAGAGGGCTGCGCGAGTGCCAGTCACGGCTTCCCCGAGACGCCGGGGGGATGTCAGCCTTTGAAGCGATAAAGACCCACTGTTTCTCTAGACAGCCGTCTCAATGTGGCCGAGCTCTGTGATGCGCTCATGGTTTTTTTTTTTAAATTGACCATGTTTCTTTTGTGAATTATGGTTCCCTTTTGGAAGGATCTAAACATTTTCTTTAAAGTCAAAGGGTCTAGTGTGGTCTGTGCTTTATGACCGTGAGTACGTGGCCTCCTCCTAGGGGCCTGCTTGTCTTGGTTTGTGCTCCCAAACGTGGCTGTCCCCGCTGGTGGTTCAGGAGAAGACCCTTTTCCAGTATTTTTCTCATGACAATGCCCCGTGCACAAATCCAGCTCGATAAATAAACAGTTTTCCCAGATGTGCATGGAGGAATGTGCAAAAAAAGCAAAGACATTAGCCCAGTCCAACTACAGATGGATTAACCTCTTCCAGGGACCTGAGGCAAAAATCTGCAGTTGGCCCTGCTGAGGCCCCCACCCACACGTCTTTCAGGCTCTGCGCTTTGTGCATTGCCACTGAAATCTCATCAAATACAGTGTGGGGGTGCTCTGCGTGAGAATTAATTTGTTGTACATAACTTAATTTTGAAGTATTGTGAATGCTGTTTGAACTAAAGTAAATTGAGCCCTGAAACTAAATTTGGGCAAAAGCTTCCTTTTTCAAAAACACGTCCATAAAAAAAGAGGTTGTGCAGAAGCTTCATAGTGATTTGGAAAGTTAGCATGACACCCGTTGTCCAGTTGCTAATTAGAGATGCATCTAAAACACGTTTTTAGGATTCCGATGCTGATATCTACTTATCCTGGTTAACTGTTACTGGTTAACTGTTACTGGTTAACTGTGGTTGTTTCAATCTGACCAATAAAAGTGCAGAAACTATCGAAAAATAAAATTAGCCACATTACGCAATATTTCAATGAAAATCAAGAATGCTTCATCTGAAATGGACAAAATCAATTAGTTTGAATATGATTTTTTTTTAAATCGAAACCATGAATTCGATGTCCGACCTGTGAACGATGTCTCCATGTCAGCGTCCAGCTGAGCGCAGCTACGACTGATTCAAGTGCAGGACAGGAAGTTGAAGACAGGACGCTGCTGGGACAGAAGGCATCCTTGGAAGACCAGAGTTTAAGAGCGTCTTGAATGTAGAAAGGGACCACTCTGCTCTTGTAGCTTATTCCACTATTGAGAAGCCACGTGGAGAACTGTCTCCACTGAGATGGACAAGGACAGTCCACCAGTCCATGTTCTAGAAGGGGTGTAGACCTTTACAGCTGAAGTCATATCAGCAGGTGAGGACCCCGAAGTCACCTGGTAGATGTGTGTCAGTCACTTCTGCTTTACTGGGGCAGCCACTGGTAGCCAGTATAGCTCCATGAACTCAGGTGAGA
>JBAMYA010000023.1:1005979-1026519 GCA_037176975.1 Arrhamphus sclerolepis | reverse complement strand
AGAAGGATGTTAACAGATTTGATGTTCCTATAATAGTTCTGGAGCTGATCCAGAAGAAAACCACCATTACGAAAATGTCCATTTTCACCAATAACTGTTAAACTAATAATGAGATCAATGTGATTCCAGTTGCTAAGTGTATGTTTACGTGGTCAAGGAATCCAATATAATAAAACAAATGTAGAAAATGTGGAAGTCACAATATGTGGAGGACCTGTGCTGCTGGGTGGAGGTCTGTGGTCTCCGAGTGCTTTTCTAGTTTATTTCTTTATTTTAAAGGGCCTCAGGCGCCGCTGTCCTGCGTGTCTCAGATGTTTCCCTTCCACAACAAGCCTGACTCATCGTTAGGTAGCCGATCGAGGCCTGCACACGTCTGTTTCAGCCCCGATCGTTTCGGTGAGGTGTCAGGTTTGGTTGTCAGGTTCACGCTCTGCCTCAGGTGAAAGCGTGACGGCCTGTCGCTGCCTCTACGATCACGGCCAACCGACCAACAGGAACGCACCACGGAATAACGTAAACACCAGCGCAGCTGCGCGGCACAGTTGCCTAGCAACAACAGCGCCAGACCCAACGGGAAGTTTTCTTTATTTTCTTTCCAAAGCACACCGACACGACCTTGACGACGCTAACTTTCGAGTCGTTAGCACGTTAGCACGTTTATGTTATTTCTGTCGAAGCCATGATTCAACACGCGTTCAAACACACGCTGGAACATGCTGGAAATGAAGTATTTCACATGGTCACATGTGATTTGAATGAATCTGAAGCTGCACCGCTCTGCGCAAACTGGATCACGCAAAGTTGTGTTCCATAAATTCAACAGATGTTTTTTTTTCTTCTTCTTGTCCTCTAACGGCGTTCGGGGTGGCAGATATGACACGTGTAGACAAGCAGACCTGGACGATCACTTTACCTCCTTCGCTTCACTTAGGTTCTAAAAGTAAATCATCGACGTATGAATGAATGATGGTCTTAGTGTTTTGTTGTTCTTTTAAATCTCATTTGTTCATTACCTGAAGCTTCCAGGGAGAAGGAGCAGTTCCATCCATTGATGCAGCAGAAGTTGCTCTTTCTGCTGTTTGCTTGAGCGCAGGAATCAGAGGAACACCATGCACTTCGCCGTTCCAGCTTTCTGAATGAAAACAACATCTTCTATATTTAATCACCACAGCTGCTCTTTCAGAACTGCATTTTTTTTTTTTTTTTTTTTTTTGAAAGACCAGTTCTCCCTCTTGTCACATTTTGTCCTACAAACACAGCGAAGTCGGCGTGACATGAAGTGGGTGTCGCTGGAAATCTCGCGGGCTGCAGTCGGATGCCGAAACCGTGAATGTGCTTAATATGGGTGAGAAGCGGGGAAGAAGTGTGTAAGTTCAGATAAATGTGCCGAGAGCCAAATGAATGTAAAGTTTAATTGCATAATAGCGACACAGTTGTCCGGTGCTTTTGAAAGATAACCAATTTACCAGACAAACTGCTCCGCACCACCAACTGTGTGCAATAGTTGCGTGCTCACATGAACAATTAAATGAAAGTAAAAGCCGCTGCCAATGCACCAGCGTTTAAAACGATTGGATCTTCCAATCACTAGCATGCGTCTTGTCATAAAACCGTCTCAATTACAGCTGCGGCAGAAAGCAGCCAATCATGTTTGCCTTCGCGTTGGCTGTTGACACTGAACTTCAGCCATGTGCGTCTGGGGCTCGTCGACGGAGAGCCGTGCAGATCTATGTTGAGCTCAGTGATTAAGCAGTGGCTCTTCTCTCCATTTCAAACGACAAGCTGCCAGGGACTTTGGTTTTAAATTGTGCAATTAGTGATCTGGCATGCTTTGCTTGGCTTCAGTCACACTCAAATCCCAGTCCAGGGCCTCGCCGAAGCACAGTCGACAACACATACTCCAGGAGCATTTGTCAGACAAATTCATCTGAGCCTCCACTTCCGTTTTGCTCTCTGAGCACACTAACCTCCCCGAAATGTCAGCCAGAGTATTTACTGTCACGCTGGTGGGTAAACAATGTTGATCCACATTAGGTAGACCAGATTTACTGTGATTCTTCTCAATCAGAGCAGATAATAATTCACTGTTTGTTTGTTTGTTTGTTTTGGTTTTTTTTTTTTTATCCAAACGCACCAAATTATGTTGAGTACGCACAGTTCTCTGCCAAAAGTTGAGCTACTCCTTACATCCACTGTGTTAAACATGATCTATTTCCCTGCAGTCATAAATCATAAATATATTTACATTTCCAACTAGGACTGCTGTAATAAATCTACCAGTTCTTGTTGGGTTTACTGCAGCAAATCTATGAATTAGGTTACTCTTTCTTTTTTTTTTTTTTTTGGTTGCAAAACTACAAAACCGGCCACCTCTTGATCATAATCCCGGTCCAGAAAAACCCAAAACTGGCTTATATAACGTAATTATTACTGCGCTATATAAATAACCCAAGTTTGAATAATATTGGGAGCAGCTTAGATAATAGTCTTAATATTTAATTTTCTCTTTGAAGCCATGGCTGGGTACATTAAAAGTTCAGGAAAAATATGGTAAAACTTGTCATCAGCACCAAGATTTATTTGAGCATGTATTTTTAATGGAGTCTTGTAGGAGTGGAGTCTCCACAGCTCTGAGAGCTGCTTTCATTTCAGCACCAGTTTGTTTCATGTCTAAAGCAGAGCATCAGGAGTCTCAAATCTGACCAGCTGGGATTTAATGTGCCTTGCTGAGAGATGAAAACTTGCTAAGTTGCAGAAAAAAAAAAAAAAATCTGAATTACAAGTACCACCCCACCACCCACCCCCCAACCCCCCTCCTCCTCCTCGTCCTCCCCCATCACGCATCCAGAAGTACAGCTGGATACTAAATTTCATTTTTTCTGGTTGGCGGAAGCGACAGTCGTCTGCAGAAATGGAATAATGTGCTGTTTATCACTGCTGTATTTGCTGTGGTAATTAACTTTTAAATGCTGGGAATTCTTGATATTTATTACAAATTAGCATTATTTTCCTGTGCTCCTCATCAGGGACACGACAAACACGAGACGTTAGACACATCACAATGCTAATTTCCCGTCTCCCCTGCAGCTCCCCCCTCCCCGTCTCTCGTCTCTATCACGAGGGCTCGGATCTCGGGATGTTCTAACATTCACGCACAGTCGATCCAAGTTTCGCCGGTGAAAAGTAATAAAATGGCAGAAATCGCTGGCTGTAGTTTATGTTCCAATTTTTAGTCCAGGCATTCAAATCTATGAGGGTGATTTCACTGATGATCACTTCTCTCCCTCAGGAACAGGAGCTGTAAATGTTAACAACACTGACTGAAATCTCATCTATCTGCCCATATATGTTTCTGCTGTTTAATACGCTTTAACCCGTCCCGACAGGCGGACGGAGGTTAGCGCGCTCACTCTCAGCTGGATCTGAGCAACTTCTGAATAACTCACTACCTCACTCTTTTCTTTCAGTAAATTTTGGAACATTTTACTTTCCTACGTTCACTGGAAATCTTGAAGAAAATATGATTTTTCGACAGGGCAAGGCAACTTAAAGTACATTACAGAACCATTAAAATAAAAGAAAGATGAAAAGAGTTAATGGAAATCATCATCGCCGTTCAAATAAAATGTATAGAAAAATCAGGTTGGAAAAGACAAAAAAAAGGCATAAAAACAGAGCTGAGAATAGATGAGGAAGTAGAATTAGACGAAACAGAGTTTTCAGAGTAAAATGATCAATTCTCCAGGAAGTTGATCGTTTGGTTCCAACTGGAGCTTCAACCAGCTGTTTAAAAAAAAGAAAAGAATATAATTTATAATTAGAATCTACAATTGCAGTTTGTTAATAAAATAGAATAGAAAAGAATAGAATCAGAGGTGTGGACTCTGCGATGACTATTGACTTGAAAACTTCATTTTTTACCCAAAAGCCCAAAATAAACACATGCTGTTTTATGAAAATGTTCACAAATCAATTAACTTTCAACAAGTACAGATTCTCTCGCTCTCTATCTATGTTTTGTTTCTTTACTTAATCAATTTCAGTTTCAAAAAGCTTTATTGGTATGACTGTAGATGAAATTGATACATATATATGTGTGTGTGTGTGTGTGTGTGTGTACACAGTATATATATAGATATACATAGTATCTAGCTAGCAAGCTATCTCGTTTCCTCTCCACCTCAGTTATTCCACCTTAAAGCAGCCGCTCTCCACCTCAGTTATTCCACCTTAAAGCAACTGCTCTCCACCTCAGTTATTCCACCTTAAATCAGCTGCTCTCCACCTCAGTTATCCCACTTCCTGATGTCAGAACTGAATCAAACAAACATTCACATTGAAATGTCCTCAGAAATGTCCTGGTTGGACGTCCATGATCATCTGTGCACGCTCTCGTGGGCCAGATAAAATGAAGTGGCGGGCCGGATTTGGCCCACAGGCCTGGAGTTTGACACATGTGCCATAGATCATATAAACTCTGAGAGAAGAAAATGTGCTTTGATTTATGATGTCATCATACTGAACAATTCCTCCTGTTGTTTCCAAAAAAGGGAGCAAGAAAAGGAGCTTCTGATGCTGAAAAGAGGAAAAAGGCCCAGAGGACGACCACGGAAAATTATAGTAAGTACAAACCAGAGCTGGACATAATTTCTTTTTTGAAAGTTTTAGTACAGACCATTTATCATCTTCTCTTTAAAATGTAGGAAAATGTGCCTGAACCTCAGAAGTCCAGCAGCTCTTCGTCTGCCTCATCGTCTTCATCCTCCGATTCCTCGTCCTCGTGCTCCTCGTCGTCATCTTCGTCTGACGACGAGGACGATGACAACCAGCACAACATCAAGCAGGCGAACCCGCCCGTCTGGACGAGAGACCTGCACCCGGTCCCTCAGCAGAAGGCGCAGATCGTCATGGCGAAACAGGAACCTTCCAAGAAACGCAGCAGGAAGCCGATTCCCCCCGAAGTGAAGGAGTTTCAGCAGAACAAGGGCCCCCGCAGGATCCTCAAGGCGACCAAAGATGCTGATCTTCCAGGGGCCATCAAGAAGCCGGTCCACCCTGCAAGCTTCACCTTCATGGGTTTCCACCGCGGCTCACCCAGGGACGCGGTGGGCGGTCCGAACAGGGGCGCTCTGGCACAGGGAGGGCTGGTTAAAAGTCCCATGAGCTCCGTTGGACCTGGCAGGTCGTCGGTTCAAACCCCCTCCCTCCCCACGAACAAATCCAGCCAGAGCAGAAGTGCAACCGAGGGTAAACTGTCTGTGTCCGGCGTGAGCGGCGGGACAAGTCTCGATTTGAAAACAGCTGCCAGTAAATCCAAAGGGGTTGCCGCTCTGAATCTGAATACCTCCAAACATCCCATTCAGGGAACCCCTCAGCATACACTGAGCCCCCCCAGCGGACAAAAGAAACCCCAGGCCCCTTTGTCCGCCGTGCAGCGGGTACTCGGTACTAAAACGGCAGCTACCTTACCGTCTAAGAACGCCCCCTCCAATCAGAGCTCCAGCACTCAGCCTCTCAACCTTCAGAACAAACTGTCTCAGAGTGGTGACGCCCCTGCAAACAGGGCGACCCCCGCGTCGGACCAGAGGACGCCGACAAACCCGGCGAGGAAGACAACCGCCTCACAGAGTCGGGAGGGTGAACCTCCAAAAAGTCCAGCGACTCCTGGAAGACCGCCGGCCAGAAAGACACAAGGCGAGAAGCTGAATGAAATCCAGACCTCCAGAGTCCAGCGCAGGGTGGACAAATCATGCTCAGAGATCCAGAACCAGCAGGAGAGACCAGCGTCCAAAGGCAGCAAGAAAGCCAAAATGACCGACATGAGCACGGGCGAAGAGGAGAGCAGCTCAGACTCGGACCACGACTCTTCCTACGCCTCCGTGGCGGTCCAGAACCAGGACTGGAAGCCCACCCGCAGCCTGATTGAGCACGTGTTTGTCACGGATGTCACTGCTAATCTAGTCACCGTCACTGTCAAAGAGTCGCCAACCAGCGTCGGTTTCTTCAGCCTCCGCAACTACTGACGGGACCTACAGCGAGATCTTTGAGTCCGGCTGAGGGGATTCAGGTGGTGGAACTTTGGAGGAGCACATCAGGGAATGAATTACAGGGTTAATTTGTTCTTCATGTTTCACTTGAGACCTATTTTAGCAGTAATTATTTATTTGCTCTTATCTAAAAACCACATTTGTCAGTTCTCTCAGATTTCTGTCGAGTCAGTAAAGTCATGAAGAGGTCTGACTTCTTTTTAAACCAGCATCATGGTAAAGGTTTTAGCGTCCAGCAGAATTAAAACATTCATGTAGATTTTCTGTCTGTACTTTCGTGGTTTTGTGGACAGTCTGCTTTTATGGCCACAGACCGCGACCAGTTAATTCAGTGTTAGACCCAGTGTTACGGTTACCATGGAAAACTGCTCAGAGTGGGACCAGAACTGCTAACGTACTTTACATTTCAAACTTGTGAACGAGGACGTAACGGTGCATTTACACGTACACATTGCGTACATCTGTCTCCACGGGCTTTGATGGGGTGACGTTACCCGCTGTTGAAATTAATCGTACGTTGGCGCGTCGCGACGGGTCCGATCCTCCCGTCGCAAACTTTCGGGCGCGTCAGTAGTGGCTCGTATCCATCTATGATCGGACCTGCATTTCAGGAAGATGGAGGAATAAAATTAATAATCGTGTTCAGTCTTTTTTTTTTTTTACGATCAAAGTTTGGACCACACAGACGAGTCTCAGAAATCGATATTTGACTGTTTCTCTTTGAAATAACGACCGTAAATAGTTCAACCTCGCGTGCTCTCTTCCACTTATTTCATTTTATTTTATTCTGAATTATTTTATCCAGGAAATGTCCCACTGAGGTACAAGGTGTCTTCTTACAGGGAGTCCTGGCCAAGATTTTAATTTTATAATCAAAGATATGTACGCTTTTATTCAAAAAATATCTCTTTTTATTCTTGATATTTAAAGCAAAAGCCTCGTCAGTGATCTGTGAGGGCAAAAAATATAATTCTGAAATATCTGATTAGTCGTAATCGAGGTAAGTTGTTCAATAAATCGTGATGTTGATTTGAGGTCGTACCGCCTAGCCTAGCTACTAGCAGTTAGCATATACGCCGCTGCATCGGACACCTGCTTCGTCGTAACGCGTATCTGTGAAATCACCGTAAACTTTGTTCAGAAAATTCTCACCGAGGTTTCAGTTTAAGAGAAACGCGTCCATTTCCCATCTTAGATTTTTTTTGTCGTTTTTCCAAACCAGTCTAACGGCCCCCTGCTGGCCACTGGATGGATTGCATTTTTAAGTCATTTTTCAGATGGATGGCAACTAGTCGTTTATTTTTTTCTTCTCTTTCTTTTATGCAGTCTGATTTATTGTGACAAAGAAGATGGCGTGAAATCAAAGTACGAGCTCAGAAGTCATCTTCAGTTTTCTATTTTTTGGTGTTTCATGAAGTTGCTACCTCTTTTTATTTTCTTTTTTTTTTAAAAAGCATTTGCTACGTTTGTATATCAGTCTCATGAGGGAACGTTAACGCTTTCCCGCCTGGATATTCGGCGTTTCGTGTCCGTGTAAATGTCTTCGCTTAGCTCCAAGCGCGTGGGACCGCGTGGACTTTGGCGCTCCGCGTTCGGCTGCTCGCCGTTATCGCCTCAGAAGTTTCACTCCGCCGTGCAACCACGTTATCACTGTGGCTTTCAAAACGGGCTCAAGCATGTGGGGACTTCAGATACAGTATCTATGTCCCACCCCCGAGATAAGACTCGGTCTGGCCGAGGTTGTCTTTTCTGTCTTTCCAGTTGTGTCCTTCTAGGTTTACACTTGGAACTTTTGTCATGTGGGGCAGAAGCCTGAAAGCAAGTGTTCGTCTTGGACAGATCACCTGACCGCACCTCCATCAGGCCTTTCGAGCCTCCCAGACCTGCTTTGAAACCACAGGGTGGGGTGGGGGTGGGGGGGGCACCCTGGGTGTGGACACATTAAAACTGGGCATATTTTGTTTGTGACCGACTGCTAAACAGATCTTGTCACGTCTTTGTACTAATGTTTCAAGATGTGTAGATACTAGATGCTAATCCTTCAGTACTGGACATGTTTGCTTTCTGTGGCATTTATTTTTCCGTCTCTTTTGTTTGGCGAGCTCATTTATCCCGCATGCGTTGGTTCAGGAGCTGCAGGCTTCGTCCTGCCAGAAAAAGAAGTCTTTTATCTGATGCAACGAAAAAGAAACTCACCAACTCTGATCCAGCAGACTGTGCCTTTCTGTCCTTCCTCCTCAAAAGACCGAACACAAAGACGTTATCCAAAGATGGCTCGAATTTCAGCTTGCTTTTCCCTTTTTAGTCCCTCTCTGTCCTCTTCTCAGACGGGAGACTTCTCACAAGGTTATGGGACAAACAAAGCTCAAATACCTGATATAAACTGTAATAATCATTTAGGTCCAAGGTTTTATTTAAGATCTCATTACCGTTCCATGTGACAGGCAGAGTTGGCGCACGTTTCTTTTCTGGCATCTGCTTTTGTTTATTGGTAGAAAATCTATTCTCTTTGCAATCTATTTATTTCAAATTAAAATCCTTTAGAACGGTGTCACCAATCCCTGTATTGTGCCACTTTTCATATTTACTAATAAATGATTAAAAAAAAATGTCTGGTTTATTTTTTAATTTGTTAAAGACAAACCAGTTTATTTTGCATGGAAGTGATTACCTTACTGGTAATACTGGCCCTTAGACACTGATTATTTTTGTGGATTAAAGCTAACTGGGTTTTACAAATTTGAATAAAAGTTATGTTTTACCACGTAAACAGGTTGCAGACGAGCGCATTTCACATCTGTAACTGAAAGGTTCAGTACCAGAAACATCCCCCCCCCCCCAGCATGATAGAACTTCCACTGTGTTCTGCTGTTGGTAAAGTTTTTGTCTGATTCGTCCCGTCTTTGAGGGACTAAGTTCAAGGACAAATCCAGATGTTTTCCTGCCACGACACCTGATTCACATGAATGGATCAAAGTGCCAGTTGTAACTATAAATGTACTGATTATTATTTATTATCTGCGATGGACTGGAGACCTGTCCAGGGTGGACCCCTGCCTTTTGCCCGAAGTGAGCTGGGATAGACTCCTGCACTGGAAATAGTGGGTATAGATGATGGATGGATGGAATTATTTATTATTTAAGTTCTACATTTTGTCAGGGACACTTTTGGGGGGTCAAGCCAACACTTAAATCAACACTTTTTTTTTTTTTATCACAAGTAAAAGATTGTGCTAAAATATAAAATTTTGCAAGCTCACATATTTTTTTGGCTTAAAATATTGACTTGCAAAGAGACAAATTACTGACAAAATTACGATTTGATGTAAAATTGTGAATTTTTATTCTTAGTACAAAATGTTGTAAAATCACCAATTTTTGGTGGGAAAAAAAAATAAAAACAACTGAAATTTTGAAAAACTGACCTTTTTTTTGCTTGCAAATTTTGTATAATTAATTCAACATTTTCTTGTGGTTTTTGCAAAATCACTGAATATGAAAACTTTTTGTTGAATTTCACTTTTTAATCTAAAATCACGACTTTGTGTCCTACAAAGACCCCGCCGACCACCGACCACCCCACCACCCAGATTTGACAATAGTACAATTTTTGGAGTAAAATTCCCAACTTTTTGTTGTAAATCATGACTTTTGTAAAAAGGCATATTTTAAATTGTCAAAATCTTCATTTTAACAGAGACATAGAACAGTTGAACCAGGTATTTATCCTGTTCTGTGATTTATATAGACAACAACATTTTATTCTTGTCTGTAATGCCGCAGAAGTTTCCTAAAATCATCTCTCAGAAAGCTTTGTCAGGTGCGGGATTTTAAACGCGTGGATTTATACTTATTTGGGTCCTTTTGGGTTTAACTGGCAACCTCATTACGAAATGCCAGCACTTGATGCTGATTGGCTGCCTTTGCTGCCACTCAAAAGAGACTTTGACAGAGCAACTTTCTACAGCTATGGCCAACGCACAGAATTTAGAATTTAGATCGGGGCCAAAAAATCCATCCGGACCAGCAAAAGTTGACTTTTTAAACTTAATTTTACAATTTTCCGGATTTGGCCCGCTGGCCTTGAGTTTGACGCCTGTGGTCTAAAACATGCAGGATAGCGGCCCTCCAGGACTGGACTTGTCCACCTCTGCACCTCTACGGCTTGTCTATGTGCAGAGCTTCGTATCGCTGCTGAGCTGTACGCTTCAGTAGTCGCGTCCTCATGGTCCTTATATGGTTAAAAGCACATTTCATACTCGTGACTAAAACCCCAAAGTGCCCAAGACGTCTTCTCGCAGAGGTTCTTAGTACCTCGTTGTCAGTTAAATTACTTCACTTTCCAGATCTACTTTGCCTTAGAATTTTGTCATTTCTGTTCAAATCTTTATGAGAGCCCCGTACGTATGTTGTTCTTCAGAGATTTTGAATTTTTGATTAAAAATATTCCGGTCAGCGGTGCCAGTAACTGACCAGGTGTGTACGTTTAATGTTTGGACATCACAAGGAGCTCATTATCATCACCACTCACATTTTACAACTCTACTTGCTAATTGGGGACAAGATTGATAGAGTAAGTGAGATAAGCTGAGAGAAAATTAGATAAGCTGTTACTTCTTTCTTTGGCTGAGTAGTTTGGGTCTTGATTAAACACCAGTGATGCATGAATCACTTATTCATTCAGGGAGGAAAGAAAATAAGATTCCAAAAAGCTGGTTTAGATCAGTTTTTAAGTCCCATCAGTCCAAGACTTGACAGAAACTCCGCCACTAGATGGTGCTGTTGCACTTGAAGGTAACAGCATCAGTGCTTGATGGACTGTTAGAATTTTTAATGGCTTGTTTGCGTGTTCACACTTGAAAATGAAATTAATAATTAAAAAAAGTACCTTAATTTGTGACAATATACCTTAAATTTTAAAATCAATGACATCAAATTGGATTCACCGTACCAAATAGTTTTTTTTCTCAGCCCGGTAACCTCCAACCGCAACTTCTTTAACGCCAAGATAAACGTGGATCTCCTGTGTTTCCACTGTGCAGTCATCTCGTGATCTGCACACTGCTGAAAATCTTTAAAAGCCCACATTTCCACTTCATGGCCGGTTATTACATTTCAGCTGCTCGTTTTCATGAGTATGGCTTGGCTGCGCAGCAGCTTGTGTCTCTGACCCACAAAATTGTGTTATCCATTCAGAACAGAGGAAGACCTGCACTGGAGGTAACCGCAGAATAACTCAGCTTTTTATCTGGCAATGAGGCGTTCAAATCAAATAATCTCTCTTTCACCAGAGTGAAAAAAAGAGAGAGGCTCCTTTACAAGACAGAGGCAGATACATGCAGTTCAAATAGTCTCACTTCACTGCTCAGCAGCACACAGCTGCCAGAAACTGATATTTTCTGGTCCTGTGTTTCAGTACAGGTGGACTTAAAGTCCTATATTCTCCGTCCTAAACTGGAAATGACTGAAACATTTGAACAAACTGTTAAGAGGCTTCCATCATTAAAAAAAAAGAAAGATTTATAGGCTAGAGCAAGAATATGCCTCTTTTTTCACCTTTTTACTGAATTTCTGGGTTTTCATAAGTTCAGACAACAAATTAATCATTTGTGCAGGAAAAAAAGCCATGATTAAGTTATTATTGAGTATTTATGCCATCATTACACCAAACACGTCAAACTAAATGTCTACTTGTGCATTTGTGTCCATCCAGCGTCGACTTTAGTTCAATGTTCTATTTTATTTGCTGTCATCTTTGACCCTCTCGGGTTCGTAAAGATTTCAAACGAGGTCGTCTGCAGTTTAAGGACAGTAAAAATATCAACAGTAAAATATTTCCAAAAAGTCTCAGGACAAACTAATACAATCCATTTGTTTCATACGAGACTAAACAGGAAAGCTGCATTCCAGCAGCAGGTTCTGCAGTTCTGCTGAGAAATTTACAGAAGACTAAAATAACAGAAAGAAGATGACCAAGTCCACCCCGAGGAGAGCTACTTTCACCTCCAGAAAACTGAACCGCACAGCTCAGGAGTTCAGTCTTTTAATCTACGACTTGGTCAGGAAACACGCTGCTCAGCAGTGGTCACCTGGCAGGTAGGTCGCCATGGCTGCAAAGCTGAGTTGAACTCGATCACGTCAGCTAATGTCTCCATGCCACAAGAGGGCGCACACGAATTTCGATGTTGATTTCTTCGGAACTGAAGACCCAACGGATTGCTTTCATTTTAACTCAAAAGACAAAGAGATACGACAGATTAGCCAAGCGCAACCTTCCCACTTACTGTTCTCAATGTGCTAAAACCACTGACTGTGAAATACTGGACCATCTATCTGCTCACGTGATCATCGATCTGTCTTTGAAGTTCATTTTTCCTCATAATGCACGGCTCCGTGTTGCAAAGAGGCGGGACAAAGCTGACAAAGCCAACAGCAGAGCTAATGACGAGCTTTCAATCAAGCAAGTATCAAATCTAGACAAATCTGTCTGATGTGGTAAAAAAAAGACAAAAAAAAAAAGGATGTAATATGTAACTACAGATGAAAAGAAAAACTGTAGATATGTTTAATGTTGCTGCAAAGTTGGACGTTTAGCATGCGGGTCACTGCAGCGATTTGCTGTGTTTTGGAGTCAGCACCTAGTGGTCACCGTAGGAACTGCAACAAAACGCTGCTGGATGAACTTCAACCTTGAAGTGGGATGGTTGACGACTGCTTGACACTAGAACATTCTCAAAATGCTACTTCAAAAGCATCCACACTAATGTTTCAGCTGTCTCCTTCCACAACACACCATCATACGTCTTTTTCACACGGCCGCCGTAATCGCAGGCGCACAAGTGAAAACGCGAAGAAAACTTGGTTTCATGCTGCTGCTGGAGAACTACAAACTGAAACAGATGCAGCCAATGTAAAGTTCTAAGTTTTCTAAGAGAGTCGAGACTGCTCGAGTCGTGTGGATGTGAGCACGGTGTGGCGTAACTGTAACTGAAGCTTCACAGTGTCGCCACGTTTTAGTCATAGATGAACCGATCCAGCTGAGCAACCGGGTCGGATCTGAGTCTGCAGAGAAACGAAGAGGCGCTAAAACGCTGCATTCTCAAGCAGAAGGTGACACGAGGAGCTGCGGAGATGTAGGGCACGAAAAGATACGTGGAAGCGCAAACCTGCCACATCATCACCATGGTTACCGTTAAAGGGCTTTATCAACCAGCTATGTTGTCAGATTCCCTGCTGGACTTTCATCAAAACAAACAAAAAAGAAAAAAACAATTTATAATTTTTGTCATACAATCTTGAAAACGTTTTTAATAAAATTGAGGCTCTTATACTAAAATTGCACATTTTTTCATGTATAATTGCACATTTTTTACAGATTTTTCTTTTAGCAAGAAAGCTAATTTTGTCACATTTGTTACATTAAAAAAAGAAATTCTAATTTCACAAAAATTGACCTTTATCATAACATTTAAACTTTCGTACTACAGTCAATTTTTTCTTCTAAAATAACAAATGTGAAAATTTTGCGACATTGAGACCCCGCAAAACAACAAAAAACAAAAACAAGCCACCCCAAACAATCAAATGTCACAACTTTTTAACTGAAAATTACAATTCATTTTGGAAAATATAATAATTAAAATTTCAAATTTTTGATTTTTGCTCCAAATCGGTCATTTTTTTTAAACAAACATTTTCACAAAAAAAACACTAATTTTGACAAAAATTTACATTTTTTTGCTGTAAAAACTTACAAACCCTGAGTTTTTCACATAAAACAGCTGCTCTCCACCGCAGTTATTCACTTTTTGATGACAGAACTGAATCAAACAGGAAGTCACGCTGAGATGTTCTCGTTAGAAGTTTATAATTGTCTTTGCAAGCTCTCGCCAACCAGATAAAAAGGAAGTGGCGGCCCAGATTTGGCCCGAGGCCTCAAGTATATAAATCATCACACACAGAAAATACAATGATCTGACATGTGCATGAAAGTAAAAGCCACTAATAAATACTCAATAAAAAAATATTTATATACAGTATTTTGCAGAGTAAAGAAAGTGGCTCTTTTATTTCTATTTTTTTTAAAAAAAGCTCTTTTTAAAGCATTGTTATTGTTCTGCTCAAGAGTAAAGTCTGCAGCACCTTTCAACCCGCAGACACCCCTCTCCCTCTTTCACCACCCCTCTATTTACACTTGCTTAAAAACACTGTCACACAGCCCGACTAACTGACAGAAGTTATCATTACACAAAGCGCTCTATTCCATAATTTATAGAGATCCCTGTCCCAGTCATGTGGAATTCTCCCAAAATAAATTCAAGTAAACACTTATGCGACAAAGAGGCACTCACAGTGGCCTGGTATGCATAAACAGTACGAACAGTGTGACAGTGTAATCCCCACTCCCCACCCCCCAACCCAACTCAACACACACACACACACACACACACACATATGTACCCAAGAGCTGAGCATTGACTTCAGGCAGACTTTTGGAAATGAGCCTGTACCCCTCTACCTCACCGTCAGCACCGATGCACCTCCACCAAACCCTCATGACCCCCCTCAGAACCCCCCACACCTGACTCCTGGCTGAATGAGGCAGACTCGAATCCATCTCCCATCAAAACGACTCACACGCCAAATGTTGTTGTTTTGCAGGGTGTTCAGCAGCTCCATCTCCAGGGATGTTTCACTTGTTTTTCTTTTGTTCCTTTCTCCAGTGCTTCTTATTGTTTTAGCAACACAAGCTGCCATAAATCAGCCAGTTCTGAGATTCGCTCCGGCCTCAGTTTAAAATATAGAAATCTAGATTTCCCATGATGCACTTGTGCATAAACACAAATAATATATGGGATTCGGCCAAAATGCTTTACTTCGCATGCAGTTAAAACTAGAGCATGATAAATACGTAGTAGAACAGATGTAAATAACTGAAATCAGTGAGTCAGAATCCCAGATTGCTGATCAGCATTTAAAGACTTCAAAGGGCCAACGCTGGTATTGATATTTAATTTCTCTGTTTGTGTTTGGACTCCTCTCTACCTTGTAACCAAACGGGGCGGGTTGGATTTAAAACGCCTGGGATGGTTGCTATTCGATTTCAAAGGGAATGTTTAGAAACCCGATCCAAGCCTCCAGCGAACATACCTACACCCACGCCTCCCTCTCCCCTCCTTCTAAATCACTCCACTGGAGCAGTGTAAACAAACTTCAGTTTGCTCTCTGATATTGAGAGGTTAAGACAAGCGGCAATCCTCCACTATGACAACACGGCCTCAGACAGACGATGTCATCTGTCTTACCTCACTCTCCATCCATCACTACGCCGGAGTCGACGTGTCTGACAGTCCCACTCTCGTTTTCTCGTTGGCACAGGCCTCCACATCTGTCACATTTTCCTTCCAGCTTTCTTTTATTACACCGGATGAACCCCGCCTTCTTTTCGCCGAATTTGCGGACACCTGAAGGGCGAGCAGGCAGAGAGGTCCCTATTGATTAGTCATGGTATCTGATGTCATCCAGGATCCACGCATGCCGTTTCTGTTTCTTGCTCAGCTACCTGCAAAGATGAGAGAAAGGGATGCCAGTTATACTGCACAGAAGCAACAATAAAAGTCACCTTTCTTTCTGCTGAGATAAAACTATCTCGAGATCAATTTAGATTTCAAAACACTACGGTGTTTTTTAAAATGTGTGTCAACATAAAGCTCCTAAAACTGGGTTGAAGTCAATGTCGAGGTAAAAAAAAGAAAAAAAAGTTGCAGTTCCTAGAATGACCACTAGGGGTCGGTTCAAAGAGTGACTTAACTTTTGGCTTCCATGTTAGTCTGGTTTAAAACCTGGTTTTGGCCTCCATAGATAGCTAGTCACATCCATGATGACTTTATGGTAGAGGGATTCACAGCAAAGCTCTTTCGAGGAGCTTCCACTAATGGGGGTTCTGGGTAGTTTTTCAGGGACGAATCATTGATTTGTGTCTCCATTACCAGGAGCCGCCCCGCTAATAAGGTTTTCAGCCAAAAACTGGTGTTTTTTACACGCAAGCAGCTCTGTCACCGTAAGCGGAAACATGATGGCTGAAAGGACTCAGGAGGAGGTTCCTAGTTTTACCCAGAACCCCCACTAGTGGAACCTTTTTATTTCACCTCTGACAGCGTTTGTTTTGGAAGTGATTTTGGTAGCAACATTTGAACTGAGGATGTTTGGATAACATTAATTAAGATAATAAGTTCGCAGTAGCTAAGCCGACAAACTACGGTAGCTAACTGTGGCTGTTTCTCAGTTCCAAGATGCAAAAGTCTGGACTTCCACCAAGCAGCAACCATCCCACCTCCTGGCTGAAGCTCATCCAGGAAGTACGCTTTGCTTCAGTTCAGTTCGGTTCCCCAACTGACCACTAGGTGGCTCTAAAACAGAGCAAATCTGCATTGACCCCCAGGTTAAAAGTGCCAAATTGGCTGCAGAATTATAAACATATTTACAGCCTGGTACAAAAATTGTGTTTTTCGTTTGTGGTTATACATTATATACATGACAACTGTACGGAGGCTGAATACTTTTTGAGAATCCATATTAAGCAAAAAAACTGACGTCATGTAGAATGCTTGACTGACAGCTTTGTCCCGCCTCTTTGTTTGGTGGAAGAGAAAAGAAAACAACTCTGAAGATGGATTAAGAGGAATTTTTAAACAACGTACAGTATGAGGGGTGTGGGTGACGTCACAGGGGGCTTGTCCAGTTCCTCTTATTGTGTCTTATTGCCTAAAACTGCATTTTGAGGCACATCAAATATTCCCCTTTGGTTAAAAATAAATAAATAAAATCATAAATAAATATCAGAGAAAGCATCACTGGGATTTCATCATTTTTTTGTCAAAAAAAAAAATGAAGCGGTATCACAACAGTAACGTCTGACCACGATGAAAATGTGCTGCAGACCAGGGGTTGCGATATCAGCTCCACCATGAAGGATTTCACATGTGTATGCATTTCTTCTCCTTCTTCATCACGTAGAGGCGTGCACTTAAAAGACTTTTTTGGCTCCCCCCCTCCTACTGGGGTTGCCACAGCTGCTTGCTGTGTTCCGCACATTGTGAATTCTTGGTTCATCCATGCCGAATCAAACTCTGTTCCGGTAGAAGCACCAGAGCAAACGGACCTGAAGACAAACGTTTTCTTTTTTAATCAAATGCAGTGACGCAGCAGAACGATACATATTTGAATCCATCCATCTGCACAAAGTTGGGCCACGCTCAACTTCCTGATGTGGCGCATGGACGCGCTGCCTTCCCAGAGGCTTTGCATAGGTATTGATCGTGTCTCTTTGCGTTCCACAGAAAATCAATCAGTGGATTCCTCATACGTGCTGGACGCAGACTCATGAAACCTTTGGTCACATTTGTCTCAACAGTAAACAAAGCTGTTTTCATGCTGTGATAATGCAAATGGGATCAGAAGTAAGCTGGACCCTGATCATCTCCCACCTTTACGGCTGCAACGCTTTAGTAGCTGCTCTGCAAAACCCCTGAAGCACGTGTCATCAAACTCAAGGTCCACAGGCCTAATACGGCCCACCGCTTCATTTAATCTGGCCCGCAGGAGCATGCAAAGACAATCATACACTTAGAACTAGAAGTGCTCTGAGGAAATTTCAATATGGCCGTCCGTTTGATTGAGCACTGGCATCATAAAGAGGAACAACTGAGGTGGAGAGCAGCTGCTTTATGTCAAAATGTCAAGATCTGGCAACTATCTGAAAAAGGTTTTAACAACAAGTTGATCATTTTTGTTAAAATACATGATTTTTGTCAAATTTACTTTGAAACTGACAAAACGTTGTGATTTTAGAATCACAAGGTTTTGAACAAAAAGTTGAAATTATAGAAAAAGTTTGCAATTTTATGTCAAAATGTTGCATAAACTTGATCTTTCATGGAAAATGAATAAATAAATAAATAAATAGTAATTTTAAGTTAAAAATTCAAAACATTTTAGACATTTGTTATTGTACAATAAAAAGTCTTGGCTGTTAAAAAGTCTGGATCTGCAGAATTTTCATTTTCATAAAAAAGTCTCAGTTGTAGGTTAAAGGCTGCAGTTTTTGTGAATTTAGAGGTTTTATGACAAAACATGTGCTATTGCAAAATTTAAAAAAAAGTTTTTTGTTTTTTTTTACCATCATTATTATTATTATTATATGAGGGGGAAAAGGTGATTTTAATACAAAAGCCTCAATTTTGTGATAAATGTAGCAAAATGAAGCAACATGGCTGGTTGAGAAAATAAAGAATAACCAGTCCTTTAACGGTAACCATGGCGATGATGTGGCCCAGGATGAAATAAGGAAGAGGAAGAATGTGCAGAATGCGGCCAATGGTGTGTCGCTCTTAAGTCACATGTCTACAGCATCCATTGACCTGCATTAGCTACCCAGGGCTACCTGAATCCAAATTCAAGTCACTAATGTCATCTAGAGAGAGAAAATTCTGGGTCTGCAACCAGTTATTTAAATTTAGTTGTAGATGCCCTACTTCTCGGTCCAGATCGGTCGATAACAGCCTAACCTGCACTCACTTTGCACTTCTTTACATCTTAAACATGGACCATGTCCTGTAGCTTTCAATGCCATTCCTCACTTGCAAGTCTCATCACCATGGTTACCATTAAAGGGCCAGATATCCACTGCTTTCTCAGCCAGCTGTGTTGTCAGATTCCTTGTTCCTGGATCCGGTCTACGATGGTGTTTCTTAAACTGACGTTAAAATCCTCTTCTGCTTTAGGACAAACCTGCTTGTATCTGTACAGCATGTTCCGATTTAAAGATGCATATTTTGAAAGACACCTGGAGTATTAAAACTTGAAATTTTTTTTGTGTCTAATGACATTACTGCATTCAGATCTTGGATTCTTCTGTAGATGCTGTCCATTTCTTTGGTCTTGCTTTCTTGGCCAGTTATACCAGGATATATGTATGGTAGGGATGTCAAACTCCCTACCATACATTTTCTGGGCCACATCATCACCATGGTAACCATTTAAGGTCTGGCTATTCTTTATTTCCTCAGCCTGTGATGTTGTCAGATTTTCCGCTTCTTCCTGGACTTGGTCGTTAAAATGGCTTTTATATGAAAATCACAATTTTCTCTTACATAGTTGCAAATTTCAAACATCTGACTTTTTAAATTTTGTTTTAAAATAGCGGATTTCCCAATATTGCACATTTTTTAATAAAGAAGTGATTTTTGGTCCCTGAAGCTGTCACGTTACAATAAAACCTCAAATTTCACAAAAATTGCAACCTCCTAAAAATCACATTTTTCTTGCAAAATCACAACTTTAAAAAACACGACTGTTTTGTGAAAAAAATTGTTGTTGTAAAATTGCAAATTTTGCTTCAAGATTTTTTTTATTGTAAAGTCGCAAATGTCACAAACTTTTTAACTTAAAACTAAAACATCTGTATGAAGAAAAATTGCAACATTTTGACAAAAAAAATTACAACAGTTGGAAGACTTTGTTGTTAAAAAGAAATATAAAGAGTCTATTTTGACAAATTTTGCAGCTTTTAGTTGTAAAATATTTTTGCTAAGTCGTGACTTTTTGACATGAACCAGCTGCTCTCCACCTCAGTTATTCCATTTTATAACGTCAGTACAGTGAAATGAACCCAGAAACATTCTGATTATAAGTATAATTGCGAGTCTCGAGGTTGACGCATGTGATATACGGTGTCCATGACGGCTCCAGAACTGTCGGGGCCACAGCGTTGCTTCAAAGAAAATGTTACTGGTATTCCATATACGATGAGTCCTTCAAATTCTCTCCCAGTAAAGATAACAGCACTCTAGTTACTGTACATTAGCGTGGAAACTGGCACACTTCAAGAAGATTAATGCAGCTCAAAACCAACAAATTAAACATGCCGATACGAACACATAACAGTAAATCTATAAAATATACATTCAGTCACTTATAAAAGTGAAATCACCGGTTGTTGTGGGTACAGGACCGAACAAAGCAGTTTCTGACAAGAAACCTGGTTTCTCTCCCACCAAGGAGTTTCTTTTAACACCCACAGGGCAGAAATAAGGAGGAATCTCCCTCTGCTGTGAAACTGAGGTAACAAAGTCAAACTGTATCTGCCAGACATGAGGGGCCAGCAGGAAGTTTGCCCTTCTGATCCTTGTATAATCTGCCCTGGGGAAG
The DNA here is from genome assembly GCA_037176975.1 of Arrhamphus sclerolepis. Taxonomy (NCBI): domain Eukaryota; kingdom Metazoa; phylum Chordata; class Actinopteri; order Beloniformes; family Hemiramphidae; genus Arrhamphus; species Arrhamphus sclerolepis. The sequence goes on along the minus strand of JBAMYA010000023.1, from coordinate 1,006,264 downwards.
ACACGGCTACTTTCCTTACCACCGTCAAAGACACCTCCCCTCAGCTCGCAGCTTCACATCCTGATCTGATTGAGGTGGAGAGAAAATATTTACTATTTCACAAGACAAAGGAGTGTAAATATTTGAAAGCACTGCTATGATACCCTACAGTGAAAAAAAGGGAGAATGGCACTCCAACAGTGGGGGGCCAAACAAGCTGTGGCCCTTTAAAACAGAGTAATCTAAATTTTAACCGCATTAAAGAAAATTCATACAGATCTTTCTGAGCTGCTTCAGTACCCCCCC
>JBAMYA010000023.1:961451-996699 GCA_037176975.1 Arrhamphus sclerolepis | reverse complement strand
CGATGTTGCAACAAAAGGGGCTTTTTTACACATATATATATATATATATATATATATATATATATATATATATATGTATATACAATATATATACAATTTGCGAATGACACAAAAAAATTGGGATTTTAGTACAAAAGTCTCAACTTTATGATAAAAGTCATTTTGTGAAGTTTTAGCACTAAAATTCACAGTTTTTATATTTTATGACCAAGTCCAGGAACTGAGAAAATAAAAAATAATAAATAAATAAATAATAGAACAAATAGCCAATCTTTGAATGGTAACCATGGTAATGTGGCCCGGGATTAAATAGAGTTTGACACCCCTGCTCAGGAGGTTTTAAATTCTAGCGTGACTGCAGCGACGCACAGGTGCACCCTGGGAGTTTCACCCTGCAGCTGAGTCATGTTGTGTCATCAGTGCGTGCACCTGTCCGGAGGAACTCGAGCCGAGCGAGGCGGCGAAGTGAAGCATCGGAAGCATGGCCTCTCCAGGTCGGACCAGCGCTGGTTCACATACATCAGACGTGTCTCTCGGGTCACGCCGGGGTTGCGCTCACCACCTCTGCTACAGAGATTTGTCAAAACTCCTGCGAAGCAGCAGAAAGCTCTATCTGGGAGAAGTAGCGTGAGCTTCCCAAAGAAGCATGAATTTTACATGAACGCTGTTGTCTCTGAATTCCAACAGAGAAAGCGCCTGAGCTGCTGCTGCAGCACGTTTGCTGCATCACGGACAGGATTTACGTGCGAGTCTGTTTTAGAGGTGGAGAGTGCAAAGTTAAAAAGTTGTCCTGTAGCACCCACTTTACTATCGCGCACGTCTGTGTCAGCTAAAAGTGAGCGTGTGTGTTTGGTTATAGTTTCGTGATACTTTCCACAGTCTCCTTTTTAGTGTTTGAGTGGTCCTCTTTCTCACCCGAGCCTCCCCCCACCCCCCACAAGAAGCTAAGTTAACGGCTTCACACCCTTGCGGCGTGGAAGTGCTTTCACTGTGATAAAGTCTGCATGTACGCGCACGTTACGCTCCCCTATCTGGCCATATTGTGCTAATGTGTGCTGGTTAAGTAGCGCACGACTAGAAAAAGACTCTTATCCATATGCCTGAGAGCCCGGGCGTCGACGTGATGTCTCCCCAGATGAAGCCCTCTGCCTCCCCGCCCATCCTCTGCGGAGCCATATAGCAGGTGGCGGTGAGGATCAATGGGCCCCCGCCATTACCTCCTCTCCACTCCACATCTACAGCCTCGTCTCCGGGGGGGGGCCCGCGGGGCATGCGGCGTGTCTCGCTGCAGCACGCCAGCAGAAGAGAGGGACGTTTTCCATTAGTCTAATTGCTCAGTTATAGTTCTATATTATTGCCGTGATCACCACTGTGGCTTCATAATGACGGACCTCCCGTGACCCCCATGTATAGCTGGTGGGTGTTATATCTCCCCCGTCACCGCCCATTGAAACTGTAGTGGGTGTAAGCGGCGAAAACAAACTCAACACTGAGGAGAAAGAACCACAAGCAACGGAAAAAGAAAAGGACGGCCTCTTTTAAGTGTTTTTGATGCACAAGTTTAATCAAATAACCTCGGCTATTTACATTCTCAACAGGTGCAGCGTTTAGCTCGTTGATGGACTGAACAGCGGAGCTTGTAGCTCTTTGTTTATACGCCTGAGCCGAGGAAGAAAAAGAAGAAAAAAACTGGCATTATGGGGCTAATTTTCAATAATTTGCTGCTGCGGTGGCCACTGGTTAAGAGTGTTTATATAATCTTGATGTAATGAGAAAAATAGGAAAGAGTATTTCACGCAGCTCAGACCTTGTCAAACACAGCTCACAGACTCTCTAAATGATAATTGCATTCCTCAAGCACTCCATTACATTTCACCCTCTTACATGGACTTTATTCACGGCAAATGGGGGAGTATTAGTTTCATTTTAAGGCGATATGACTCAGTATTATTCCCACATCTGAGCTTCTGCACTACAGAAGAAGCCCCCCCCTCCATCAGTGAGCAGATGAGGTGAGGATTACCCTCAAAGGCTCTGCATCTTTTCTTCCTGTTTATGATATCTATTTGCATACCAGAGTCTCATATGATCTAAAAGCTTTGCACCGGACTAATCGGTGCTGAATATTTCACAGCTGACCTGTAGCTCTCCCCGCAGGTCGGCACATAAAAGCTTACTTCCTGTTTTTTTCAGATTTTCCTCTCTTGCGCTACAATTGTTACTGATTACCTCGCCCCTTGTTCCGTGGAAGGAGGAGAAAGTCTTCTGCTGCGATTCCTCGCCTTTTTTCTCTCTTTCTCTTATTTTTATTATTTTTTTCTTTTACAGGTGTGGGTATTGATCTTTTGCCTTTGCTGCAGGGGAATGTGTTCACTTAAAAGGCCCGCTGATGTATCAGAGTTTATTAAACAAATAGGCCGGAGAACAAGGCCAAAAATCGCTTTGAATCATGAAGGAGGTTTTGCCCGTCTTAAAGTACCACCGTATCAAATATGAAACGCTCTGCTAACAAGGTGTGTAATCTATTTCTAATCAGATCATATTTTATGAAACAAGGAGAAGGTTGAACTTAAGTAAGAGAGAAAGATTGAGATTCTGTGAGGGGGGGTGGAGGTTGTATTTTGAAATTGGATGTGACGGCCAGGGACCATGACTTGATTTTACATGCATGGCTTTATAATGAAGCCATGCCAAATGGTCAGTAATGGTTAACTTTAGGACGGACTGGAGCCTTGCTGTAATGGGAGGCTAATTCAGGGCCCACGCCGCCTTGACAGGCTGCAGAGCACAGCTGGAATATGGAGAAGGATGTAAGTTGGAGACTTTAGGGCTGCAGTTAAGGTCTGTATTTGTCTGCAAATTACCAGGTTGCCTGAGGATATAACAGGGTCAAGTGTAGCACGGCATATTTTGTGTTCGCAGATATAAATAGGAGGCAGGAAAGCACACTTACTCAGACCAGAGACCGGCTAACGCTCTCAAATCAAGTGTTGCGCAGGACTGACTTCATGTTGTCATTGCAATTCAGGCCATGATCCTTTTCATACAACTTTGCGCTGGCTGGGTTCATAGGCGAGTGTTTTCAATCACAGTTTTTCCCTTCTTCTTGTGCCATAAATTGTTTCAGATCCTGTGACACTAGACTTGGTTATGAATACATGAATATATATACACACTCTGAAGACCTAAGGAAGTGCCACGAGTCACACAAGTAATGGATAGAGAGGCATTACCTTATGTATTACCCCGCTGTGGGAACCACCGCTTTTAATGACGGAGGAGGGAAGAAAAAGACCAGAAATGATTTAATTCGTGGAAAGTTGGAAAACAAAACCATGTTTTGTAATGAGTGAGAAGGGGAAAACAGTCGGTGTGATGATGGCACTGGAGATTTACTCGATACGGCGCTTCGTTGGGACAAACCAGCAGAGGTGGGACCAAGTCATTGTTTTGCAAGTCTGAAGTCGGTCTCGAGTCGAGACAGTCAAGTCACGAGTCAGAACCTTCAAGTTTCCGGTCCTTTTAATCGTGGTGCAACCATAAGTTCAGCCCTGTTTTTGTCTGAAAGAACAAACTATCAACGTGGTGTCTTTGATTGGCTGAAAGCTCATGTTTGGTCTGAACGTGCCGCGATTCCTGGAAGACGTGGACGACCAGTCAGCGTTCGCTCTGTGAAACTTCTCATTGGAGGAAAGTTCCTCCTACAGAAGCACTAAGAGATCAATATGCTTTAACGCATCCCCAGAAATAACAAACTCCATCAAGGTTGGCTGTGCGATGTCTTTCATGGTAGAATATCGATGTCAGTCTCATTTGAAGGGCTGTTTGATCATTTTAATGAAGCATTGTCGACTTCTTTCTGTCTGCTCACCCTACCCCCACCCCACCAGAAAAGACTCCCATCGACATCTCTTGGTGTCACTTTATGGCATTGATGATGATGATGATGATGATGATGTAAATTTATTTCATACTGGGGCCACATCATCGCCATGGTTACCGTTAAAGGCTCGGTCGTTCTTTATTTTCTCAACCAGCTATGATGTCACATTTCTGGACTCAGTTGTAAAATAAAATAAAACAAAAAAAACAAACATAAATTTTAGTCATAAAATCTCAAATTTCAAAAAATTTGCTACTTTTATAAAATTGAGGCTTTTATACTAAGATCTCAACTGTGACTTTTTTACTTCAAAAAAGCAATTTAAAAATGTAAAATGAAGAATATCTCAATATCATACATAGTCTTTTTTGTAAAAATAGGAATTTTTATGATAAAATTTCAAATCATGACCTTCATCATAAAATTCAGCCTTTTGTACTAAAATCATAATATTTTACTTGTAAAATCACAAATTTATACAAACAATTTTGAACAAGCTTCTTTAAAAAAAAATATACCCAATAGACATTTTTATCAACAACGAATACTTTTTATCGTAAAATCACACAGTTGTTACTTTTTAATTTAAAACTTGAATTTTCTGCTGGAAAACGTCAACGTTTTGCAACATTTTGACATAAAATTACAACAATTGTCAAATTTTTTTGTCCTACAATCACAGATTTTTGCTTTAAAACCAGTAAGTTTTGCGTGAGTTTTGACAAAAACTATCAAACGTTTGCTACGTCGTTGTATTTATGAGCTGCTCAACGGTCAGTCGCATCTAAATTTCCTCAGAAATGTTTTAGTCTAAATGTATGATCGTCTGTGCGCTCTGGCAGGCCAGATGAAATGAAGGGGCCGGATTTGGCCCGTGGGCCTTGAGTTTGACACGTGTGATCTACAGACGTAGAAATGTTCTCCAGAGGAGATGTGAAAGCATCACCCCTCTTTTTTTTTCATTCTATCTCACACTCATAAAAGCTTAAACATGAATATGTTGTCTGCTGTTTCTGCCAGTATTATGCTGCACACAGAGTTTCTGTGCACATGACTGGAAATATACGCTCAATTTGTATTTCAAAAGTAAAGACGGCTGAGTAAATCTTGTCCATACAGATAAGTATGTTGAGAAAAGAGAGAAAAAAAAGAAAAGGCAATGCTTCTGTGGTAGATGCTGCAGATCGAATAGATGTCACCGCTCTGGCAGGCACCGCTTGTTCCAAATGATATATGGGAATAAGGCGAAAGGAATTCTTGAGATATCAATCTCTACAACAACACAAAAAAGCAAGCATTTAACACAAAGAAGTGTTAAAAATGAAAATGCAAAGTACCACATAGTCCCCTTTCTTTTTTAATGGCGCTCCGGTAAATACAATAGCTTCACATTGTTACGTCCATCACCCCTCTGCTGCCAGCAGCAGAGGGGTGATGAGGAAAACGGCAGGAGGAGGAGAGCAGAGGGGGGAAAAAGGGGAAGGATGCCTGCATCTTTAAAAGCTAGATGGAGTGAGGGAGCGGGTGGATGAGTGGCTGGCAGGATTGTGCTGACGGCAGGGCTTTGGTTCAGAGCATGCCCATTAGAGGGAGCCATAAATCCTGGGCTCTCTGGGCCGGGCTGTGTCAGCAGTCCACTGAATGAATTGATTTTAAACGCCACTGAAAAAAAGAGAAAGTGCAAGAGAGAGAGGGAGAAAGGGAGAGAGAGTGACTATTTAATTCACCCCCCACCAGAAGCCCACACCCCGTTCCACCCCGCTTCTCATTTCAGGACTGTCGTTGAAAAGGGGGAGGAGAGAAGTCTAGAAACACTGAAACTGTCACCAGCAACAAGCCCACGGGCTACACGGCCCCCACGCGCTTGATTTAAAGAGGAGGGAAACACACAAACCAAATACATAATCTCAAATTCCATACAGCATTTGTTCTCCCACCTCTCTAATTTCTCCTCTCAGCCCTCTCTTTTTTATATCTCCACAAGAGAAATGAGACATATCGTAAAAAAAGAGGGGAAAAAAGGCGCAGCTGCATTTGAAATTCAAATGTGTTGGATTTTGAAATTGATGTATGTGTTTATTCATTTACGAGCAGCATCCATGTGTGCATGCATTTATATATTATCAGCAGCAATGAAACGCTGCATGGAGGGCTTGCAGGCCATCTTCTCTCCTCCCCGTAGCCCCCTCGTCTTTGTTTCCTCCTTGAGCTTCGCCTGCTTTTATGTTCAGCACTGCAAAAAAAAAAAAGACGTCTGCAAGCAGACATGCTGTAAATTGTTCGCCGGGGCCAGCGTTCTTGCCTTAGCATGTGTGCGAACTTTCATTTTGTCATGCTAACATGCTCATGCCTCGACATCCCTCTGTGCACGAACCTGTTGGAGTGTCAACAGACAGTTTGGTGGAGCTGGAGCGCTGTCAGCGGCGAGAGCGTCGGTACACGACTCTGCAAGACCTGCAGTGCAGCTGGGATGTATAGAAGCCGATGTCATCACACTGATAGATGTGCAAAACACAAATATGCACGTACCTGACAACATAATCACATCGACTACAAATCCAAACGTATCTAAATTAATGTATTCTTGATTATTCAGCCCATGTAATGGATTTATTTATCTAGAAGAGACGAGCTAAATATCACAAACTTTGGATAGGAATGGTATTTCCTGAAAATTACAGAGAAGTACAAATAAAACTCACATCGTTCAACAGTTAAAGCTGCTTCCAGGTCATCTTACATCCATTTGCAGCAGGGAGCAGGCGGAAAACCGAAAAATAAAAAGTACTAAAGCTGTTTGCAGCAGCATTTAATCTCTCCAGGAAGTCAAATGAACGCTCGCATCTTGTTAGAATATGTTGCAATTTCAGAAAATAGTTTCAAACACCACATGTCTCCAGTATGAGGGGATTTAAATTCCACTAAGATCATCTGCGATTAACTTGTCACTATCAAAGAGCATGAAAAGATCCACATCATGGATGATTAATCAAATAGAGGATGAAGACAACAGCAACTTTCATTATCGTCACATATTCAGTTTCACATCTGTGCAGATGTTTCTTTGACGAGTTCTCACCCACACCAGTAATTAAACCAGTCATCTGTTTACCTGGACCGTACCCATGCTGCAGCTGCAGAATATCGCTTTACAATAAGGTACACAAGGTTTGCCTAATTATCACTTATTTATTGATTAATTATTAGGAAACAAAACATCTGTTTAACCACTGCAGCGAGTTTCACGTCGACTTCATCCAAAGATGGTCAGTCGTGGTGAAAATGTTCCACCGTAGCGGTGGAAGATCTTATTGGACCAAAGACGTAGCCACGATATGTCTATTCTCTTAATCAATGCTGTTAATTTACCGATTTTACGTTGTGCAACGCGACTTGAATTAATCTCATTAGGGTTTAATAATCGTACCGTGTGAACCAGACGTTAAGGACAGCGATGATTCCTTCAAACAAGACGTGGAAACGAAAAGGGTAACATCAGAAATAAAGTGTTGGTGAGTTCCGACTGTAATTAAGCAACATTTTCTCAACATTGTAGTAATGAACCTTTTATTGTCTGAAGACCAGATTCTCCTGCTGAAGGTGAAAAAAAATGGTGAAATGAAACACAAACTAAATGGAAACCAAAATTAACAATGACAATGAAACTGAAAGAAAACAGAAATGAACTTCAGTTTCATTTTCGTTTCCACCTGCTGCCCTGTGCTTATTTCTGGCATTTTCCTCCTTTACAACCACATATTTTCATCGTAATTATTTTTCCAGACTGATCCTTAAGAAAAGACCGTTCTCTTTAAGGTTAAATAGGATTATAGCGTCCTTTTTACGTTTGAATGACGTCTGTTCTTTTACTAGTGGCTGCCAGTGTCTTTGGACCTTCAACACTTCATTTTTCTAATTACTCCAAGAAAATAATAAGAAATTTTTGTGCTGTGTAGCATTACTAACATGTAATATTCTTAACACTTAAAAAACTAAAACTAACTGGAGCTAAACTGAAATGATCAAACAAACTATTAAAGAATTCAAAACTATCGTAACTCTCATCAGACGGGAGCTTCAACGCCGCCGCTTCCAGTCACGTAAAGTTGTCAGAAATCATCTCTATGCTTCTGTTTAGTGAGCGTATGTGGACGGCATGTTCCCAAGTTGTTGGGAGGGACTTCTGGTTCTGGTGGTGATGGTGGGGAAGGGAGGGGGGAGGGTTTAGAGGGGTGGGGGGGCGTCCTCTCTGGCTCATTACGCTGTTTAAAGAGCCGGCGCCTCCGAATCACCTGCCCAGCTCCATGCTTCAAACAGGCTCAGCCACCAGGGATCATACATCAACTTCTCCATCAGTCCCTCTCGGCTTCACTTTTTCACTTTTCAGCTCCCGACGCCGCGACTCTCACATGCAACAACCCGCGCGGCCGATGCGGAAAACGGATAGCGTTGCTGCTACACAAGGAAAATAAATTAGTCACAAAGCAGCCTTATGTTGTTATGCGTGCGATCATGAAGTTAATTGAATGCTTCCAGTGGATTTTTGGAGCTTCAGAGTCCCAGTTTGTGGCCTCAACATACTTAATGCATAGCTTCTGTATGTAAAAAGTGCACTTTCTCATGCCTAATTACCCACAGGCGAAGGCATGAGGAGGGCCCGCTGCGTATTACTATACAGATTGTGAAGATATTTCACTTTGAAAAATGGTGAAGCACACAGGACTAAGGGTTTGATTACAAGGAGTGGGGCACGCAGCCTCTACATCTTCCTTCCCTCATTTCAATTATGGCTGACTGGAGGCGCGGCGCTGCCACCGTCCTCAAATAAAACTAAAATATGATAAAGCTGAAATATCAGGCCCGGGAGCCTCCAGCCATGTGAGGCGCAGATACTTGGCACGTAATTACAGCATTTGCCAATATTTTTGTGATGGGAGGTTCAACATGGATATGAATGAACAGGGGGGGAGGGGGGGGGGGGCCTGAGGAGTGTTGATGACACTTGATAAAAAGCACATTTCATTTTGCCATCTCTATGGATAACAGGAGACATGCCTGCAAAGATCCGCGCGGCTCTCCTCCGTGTGAAGGTGTGGGATAACGCTGCTATTTTTAAGTTGCGAGATCATTACTCATGTTGAAGACGCATGAGTGAAAGGATCTGCTGTCATAACGGCGGACGGCGAGCGTGGGGAGAGCTGGAAACAGTGTGTCACATTTAGTCATGTAAGAATAAGCATTCTTGTCTTTGAAATGCAATTCTGAGGCATCACATCTCAACAATCCAGCAGCTGAAAGCAAATATTTTATTCTTTTTTTTCTTTTTTTTTAATGGAAGACAGAAAAAGGCCCCGCTAAGCACGCTCTTTATTCAGTTCATGTTTGACCTTTTAAACGCTGGCCTTCGCAGCCCCCTACAGGTGGGGAGGGATCTGCCATGTGGCCGCGTTCTCACCACCGAGCCCCCAACAAGGTGGATCTCCCCTGGAGCCCACGATCCTCGGTGGCCCCGGCCCCCGCGGTCCCGGCCCGCGTTTACGCCACTGTTAATAAAAGGCTGGCATGCACGGCGCGTCGCCGGTGCCACTCGGGGTCAGCGCTCGGCAGATTTGGGCTTTGCGAGGAAATCCCGGCGCGCGGTGCAGAAGTCTCCTGATGCGTCGGATGCATTTAAATGCAGGAGGATTTGCAGTGAATGAAATCTATTTTAGCGCACTTTAAATTTAACTGTTATTTGCTTTGGGAATTCACTTTGTAAGAGCTGCAACTTACAACATAAACAATTTAGCAATTAAATTTGAGCAAAAAAAGCAACAACAACAAAAAGGCATGTTTATGATACATGTGATTTGGGAGCTGACATGTGAGCCACGCTGCTTTAATCTCTTTATAAATCCCCTCTGATGGCTGCGAGAAAACACAAATGGAAAACACCAGTGTGGCCCATAAACTCAAATATTGGTTTTTAAGAGTTTCTTCCTGTAATCCTTTATGTTTTCTTTTATTTTGGCAGTATTGGTCAAAATTAAAGGAAGTGTCCTCTCTGACAATCCTGACTGGTGTGGTTGTTGCTTTATTCACGATCTGACATTTTTGGAGTACATTACTCATTATTTTCAGTTTAAATCTCACGTTGTACATTTTTACATACACACATACTGTGAGTGTTTGCATGTTCATATGTTTTTCTTTCCCCTGGGGGTCAGAAGGAGACCCGGCACCTGCCTTTCAAAGTGAAGGAGGAAGTGTTTTGCAGAGGGAAGAGCTTCTGCAGCAAAATCAAGAACTATTCGACCCCCCTTCACTCGTCACAGTGTGGGGGATTCAATCAAAAGTCTGCCCTGTGACCTGTTCTCCGAGAAACAAACAGCCAGCAGAGTCTCCAAAGACCAAAGCCATCAGAGGAGGGCGGCTTGTGTGCGAGCCAAATCGTGGCACCTTTCTGAAAGCCTCCATCATAGAAAAATTGTGAGTTGTCGCAGTGGAGAGTGACTAGCATGGCGGTACATTGATACATTGATGCAGTGAATGCCTTGGACAGTGCAGTAAAAGTGCTGAGGTTGAAATTAAGCTGTTATCTCTCGCATGTATCACTGGGGAGGCTGGGAGCAGTGGAGCAGAGGCAGTAGCCTGTTTGCTTTACTGTTATTGCCTCTGCGTGTCCATCCTCATCTGACTCGCCTCATGTTCCGACATTTTAAATGCAACACTGCGTTTCCACACCTTTTAAATTATCCTTCCTGTTCTAAAGGAAATCACTCCTCATCATATTTTTTCTTTTTCCTCAAAACCCATTAACAGCACGGCGTGAAGCATTTTAACATCAATGTAAATTACAACCGTAATATCTAAGAAATAATTGTAATTACCAGAAGAGCGCGAGAACATCGCTGAGAAAATGAGTAGCTGCCTCCGAGCTGGATGCGACATCACAAACCGAATCAGGAAATTTTACCGACGTGACATCACATTGTTTTCAGACCAACTTTATCTTCTCCGTTCAAATATCAGGAGGATTCAATCATTTGGAAAGTAAACTGTCTCCTAGTGCAATTTGTATCGAATTCAGTAAATTATACCCACATCAGCTTCAACAATGTTCTCTTGACATCAAATTTGTCTGTTTTGTTCAGACTCTTTGTTGGATTTGGTTCTGTGCACCATAAATACTAATATTATTAGTTTCCTTCATTTACCTCAAGCAGAGAAAAAGAGGCCTTCAGAGACGGCCGCTTGTGCTGACTTTCATCTGTGCGCATTAATTTCTATTACAAGCAAACAGCTTTGAGTGGAACAAAAAAAAAACAAAAAAAACACAAACCCAGAGGTGGCACATGTGCACTAAAATGTCAGAATGCAAACAAAAGGAACAAATGTGAGGTAAAATCTTCTTTTTTTTTCACTTCCTGTCTAATAAAAAAGGCTTCTGTGAGATTCCAGCGCCGCTTCATATATTTTTGATGTTGTTTTTGCGGGGGGACCTGCAGGGCCACAGCAGAGGCTTCAACTTGCACCTCTTTACGTGGTCCGTGGGGTCAAAGGTCATCGTTGTCAGTTCACCACAACTCCAGTTTGCTTGAGTTTTCCGAGTGTATAAATAGTACAAATCCACGAATCGCACGATGGAATAATTCATCCAGCACTTTACAGCCAATAATTCAGTCCAAAAAAATAAAACATATACCTTTATGTTGACTAGACCCTTTGAAAGCACGTATTTCCAAAGCTTTGCTTCAAATTTGCAGATTTTTTCGTTAATGGTGAGGAAGTCAGAAAGGGTACAGGTACACGGCTTGAGAAGTATTTATAATTATGTTTGTCTGTTTGTTTTGTGTTTTTAAGGATTAGATTAAGTTGGGATTACAGTCTTAGAATATTGATGCTAGCCACGTTGCACCGTGGATGGCGGCCACACAGAAGTTCTGAGCGCGCTCAGTGAGAACATCTCTGTTTCAGCTCCGCTCGCTGCAGCAGAGCTGTCGCAGCGCTGGTATTTACGCCCCACATCAGTTGTTTTAATGCCTTAACTTGTTGAATTTTTAAAAACGCAATCCATCTCACAACATTGGGTTCATCAGTAACCTTTTAACTTGTTTCTCATTTTCATTCAGGAGAAAAACACTTCCTCTAATCAACAGCAGAAATGTCTCTGTGGCTCCAACTTTCGGCACCTCTGCCACAAACACTTCTGCGACGCTCTCATTTGTTCACGAGTGCTGTAAACAAATGTATCACAATTATGTTGACAATGATGAATTAATGTTCAAAGTGCTGCACACAGCACCTTTAAGAATCAGTTTCAGTGCATATAATCACAAAGGAGACAGTGAGTAATCTCCCCGAGGTCCAACAATTGGTTGATGAGACAGAAATCAACAGATTGGTCTTTGAAGATGGAACATCCTTCAAACTCTGGACCCCGCTGACCTCACATTTCCTCGCCACACGAAAGGCATTATATTTCTTGCACCCTAAAATAAGTTTGCTAGTTAAAAGTTCTGGACATCGTATGTCATATCCGTCTCCCTCCGGTGCAGTGAGTGAGGGGGAACACAGGTGGAGGTGCTGGTTCTGTCACGTCGAGCTGACACCCCCATGAGTAATCTGGTGCATGATAAACAGAGGGTCGAGGTGTCACAGGAACACCTCAGCGTCTGGCACAAGGGTAATTACTCTTCCTGCGTGGGTGCAACTCAAAATTTTTGAACCTTTTCTTTCTCCAATCATACTTGATGGATTGAGTGGAAGAAGGCGATCATCTGGTTCTTAGCAGGCTCACTGAGCGTGGTAGGCCTCTGTTGATTAATGATATCTGCTGCAAGTCACCAAAAGCGGAAATTAAGTATTTCTGTTTAAATGTAACATTTGTCTCCTTTGCTGGTGTTGAGAAAGGCATTTGTCAAAATCCCTGGGCTTTGGCGAAAGGTGGATTTCCTCTGGGAGAACACTGGGAATTACTCCCTGCTTTCACATTAATGGCATGCAGCGTTCCTGTTTTACCCCCAGAATATACTTCTCACCCTTTCACCTTTGCGATGGATTTTGAATATGTAATTGTCCGCTTCCTTTTTTTTTTTCTGCCAATTTAGGATTAAGCTCGTTGTAGATTTTTCCTGCAGGAGGAAGAATGACCTTGGCTGCACGGAAGGAAGCGATTCCCGATGGCGCGTCTGCACGTGGAAGGGGGTTCTGGTGGTTTCGGCGGTTGAATTGGGTTACTGTTTGTGCTGATGGCGAGCCCCTCTCGCCGCGCTGGAACAGAACAGACTCCGGCTCCTGGGGAGACTAATGGCTACAGGGCCTGGCCATCGTCCAGTGCTGCCCCGGCCGCTGCCTCTCCCGTCGCTGGGATATCATTACCTCGATGTGTTACATCAGACTCGCTTGGTCAGACTCTGAAACAGTCAATACTCCACAATTTAGAAAATCAGCCAAGTTTGCAGAAACAAAGAGGCAATATCGGAAATAAAGACGGATATATAATCTGACGCCAGGCATTTTTTCATGCTCAGTGAATTATTTGTTGTCTGGAGGGTGGGGACCAGGAGGGGGGGGGCTAGGGAGCCAGGGATCTGTCAGAGGTTAGAGGAGGTGGTCAAACGGCCTGAATAAACGTGCAAATCACAGTGCCCAACCACTGACCCTCCCCGTCTCATACAAGCAGCCTCTACTTTTTCCATCAATGGAAATCTAATTGCTTGAAAAGCGATCAATGGAAACTAAATTGGTTTTGTGTGGAAGCGCGCATGGAATAAGCTCTGAGCTGTTTTAATGCGTGTTGGTTTTGCATCTTAAATCACGGTAATATTTGGAGCAGCCCCCCGCTCTCTGGAGGGGGTAAACTTTGGTAGTGTCAAGACACCGGGGAGGAGGCACTCAATCAAGCTCCTAATAAAAATCACAGGCTTAATTGTTTTTCCAAACTCATAAATCGTCAAGCTTAATGGGTTAATATTAAGACTTATACAAGGTTGGGGTGAGGTGCTTGTTTCAAAGTGGCCAGGAGCTCCTCATTGTGGAGCTGCGACCGCTGATAACCCTCTAGTGATCTGATATGACTAATCCCTTCTAATCCTTAATACACTCTTTAACATGCTCCTAACTGACAGCAGTCGATATGGGTGCACTTCTCTGTCTTATCGCTGATCTCTTTGTCTTTGTTCACTCTCTGCACTGAAATTTGCTCTCCCACTCATCCTTTTGACTGCGGATCACTGGCACATCTGCATCAGTGTCACACACTTTAGCTCTGGGCGTTTCTCGATAAGCTGAGAGTCTATCAAGAGTTTTTGAAATTGCACCGACTCGCTCGCAGAAAGTCGAGGGAGCGGCGGCCAAACGCTTGAGAAACACCAAAGCTGCTATCCGAAACCGCCGCCTTAAATGTGTTCCCCAAGAGGTTTCGGGGATGCGACGCCAACGTCCGCCCCGATGGGAGGGCCTCTCGGCCCCCGCAGAGTTATTTATGGACAGCTGTGAGACGCGTCCCTGGTCAGGTGTGTCTCTCGGCCGTTCCTCAGGTTCTTATCTATCAGTTATCAGTGCAGACAGAGCACCGGCCCAGGTTGTATTTCTGTCTGCTATTGTAATTACATTGTAATTGATCTGGGGGAGGGGGGTGGGGGGGTGCTCTGCAGTGCCTGTGCAGTAACTTTTTTTCTTTTTTTTCACTGCCTCACGAGCAAACCTCGTATTTCTGCACGAAAATCTCAACTGTAAAAAGAAAGAAAACGACAGACGCAAAAGTGGTGTGAAGTTGAAATCCATTATCTGTTGTGGAGGGAATTAATGTTGATCCTGTTAATCTCAGAGCTTCTTATTTCATTTTCTGTGCCGTCACCCTCACAACAACGCGCCCGCTCGTGCTTTGTGCATCATTCCAATCACGCATATTAACCAGCCCCGGCCATGCATCAATCTCACCGCCACCATTTTGTAACTGATGCCGGAATGATGTTATAAATGATGTTTGAAAAATATCCCCACGCCGCCCTGCATCAGCAGTCTGAAGGCCTATCAGATGTTCCCGCGCACACATCTGTGAGCTGTACTCACCTCCGGGAAATTAGCAATCAACCTTTTACCAGCCGACACCTGTATAAGCAACACAACATTTCCAGCCGCTCGTAATGTCAGGTCACACACCCCGCGCGCCGCACGCCGCTTGTGTCGAGGATGTTTTTTTGTTACGCTGATAGTAATTTCACATTGCTAATCACTGTCGTGGCTCGTAATTTGCATGTTGACTCCCGGTGTGTAATAACAACAGCCTGGCAGCGGCGCCGGTTCGCGCCGCTCTCGAAGCTCTTGTGCAGTCTAATGTAAGCATGCACGCTCTCCCTCATGATCCTTCATTTATCATTTTGACACTGGCTACTTTTTTGAAGTGGAGAAAAATGTTGCAGTCAGCTCTTCCTTTGGTCTCGGGAAAGCGTGTGTGAATGAGCGCGCGTGCACGCCTTCGACTGCTGGCTGCAGATAGGGGGTGGGGGGGGTGCGCCTGTGCGTTATGCCGTGTTTGCGTGCATGCATCAGTATGATTAAGGAGCACGGAAACATGGTACTGGCTATTTACTGCTGATAAACCAGAGTGTGCATTTGTTGTTGTGTTGCATCGTCATTTCCTGGACGCTTGTTATTCTTTTATTTGGTTGCTTCATCCATCCTGCTTTATGTAAGACAAATTGTGTCCTATTTTAAGCAGCTTGTTGACCTGATACAGAAGAAAAAAAGAAAAAAAAAAGCTATCATAGAGCGCCATTTTAACTCACTCACTAATATGCAACCGTATCCAGTCGGTTCAATTCTGACCTGGAAACACTATTTAGCAGAACTCCTGACATTTACCTGAGCGCGGACTAATATCCCCGTTAAATTGCATCAATTGATATCTGAATAGGTATCTGTATTGATTGTGATTGAATCGATTGGTGACATTATGATCTCTCTCGCAGTGTGCTGCTGCTGGAGAGCCTCTGATAAACAGTCTGATCCATCGAGCTGCACAGATGGATAATGTTACTTGGCTTTTCTGCTGTGTGTGTGCGCACATGCGTGCCTGCGTGTGTGTACGTGTGTGTGTGTGTGTGTGTGTGTGCTGGAGTGTGTCGTGGCAGGTTACAAATGAGTTTGTTTGTGTTCTGGCCGCAGAAACCTTTTATGCCCCGGGCTGTGTGTGTTGTGTGGGTGGGTCTTGGAGAATGTGATAGAGACTAAGGATTTGTGTGTGTGTTTGTGTGTGTGTGTGTGCGTGTGTGCATGTGTGTGTGCATCCAAATCCAAAGAGCTTCATGTGAGTGGGATGGTTTAAGAGTTTTGGAATCCTTTTTAGTATTTTGCCTCTTGTTACCACCTTAAGCCCTATAGTTTCCTGTCCACTTGGTTTCGATCTCGGAGCTCGCGCTGAGGTCAAACAGGTGACCTATTGGTAAAAGTGCCTTGCGTGCCAATAAATGCCTAGCAGTATTAATCACATAGGAGCCCTCACTCTGTGAAGAGGTCAATGCTTTAAAGGGCACCCAGAGAGCTGCCTAAGACTGAAATACAGCCAGGGCATGTTTCCGGTTGAATGTACCAAAAGTTTTATTAGTTCCCCCGATGAGGTCAGTCTGCCCGGCTTAAATGAAATCTGTCGATATCCCATTATAGGCTTTTGGAACTTGATTGTGAGGCATCTGTCAGATGCATATTTCATTCTAAATTTAGTTAGCCGGCTGTAAGTAATGCATACATTACCACCGGCTTATTTCCCAGTGTACACGGCTGCAGAACATCTGTTTTTCTATTAAGTGAGAGATGAAATATTAATCTAAAAGCAAATCTGGTGCGAGTCAATCACTGACAGACCGCAGTGACAGCTGCTGTGAAAGTAACACCAGCATGTCAGGTGTCTGCCTCAATACATCTGATCACGGCATCAGCGCGCGCCGTAGCTCAAAGCCAAAACATGAACAGCTTCGCCAGATCAAATGGACTCTTTTATCACCTGGGCCCATCTAAGCTGGTTATTGCAGAGCGCTGCGTGTAGGTGCAAAGGTGCGTATCCCCAAATTCACCTCTGCGGTGTAGTTAAGATACGAGTCTGGAGTACAAATAGAAGAGAGGAACAAAAGGGTGTATCTCTGGATATGTTTCAACTCGTAATAGTGCTGGACTAACATCTGCGTCGGCTTTAACTCGTTACCATGTTGACAGATGTGTGCAGTCAATAGAAAGCCATGCTCCACACTTTCATCCTCTCTCCTGTCGGCCTGTTGAAAGAGCCAAATGGTCAGAAAGTGGACATTTGAGTCACAAGAGTGCTGATGAACACCACAAAACCAGAGTGGATTTTTCTTTTCCTCTGCTCCGTCCCCAGACTCCCAGATAGCGCGTCATAGATTTTGCATTAATCACTGAAATACACCGTCCAGCCATTGAATGTATCAATCCACTCAATGAATTCATCGAACAAAAAAAGATCCATACTGTGTAATTATTGCCCTCTAAATAGCCACTGTGAATACTTGAAAAGCTAACTGTATGTCAATACTGCTTAAAGGCAGATTCTATTGACACACGGCATTTGAAGAATTTAGTATTTGGCTCGGTTGCCAGGTGACGGGCACTAGACTAGACCTTGGCTGGAGGCACCTGTATTGAATGTTTCTCATCATCTATACTTTAACAGAGCAGAATGATTTCAGCATCGCCTCGTTTGTTTTAAGACGGCAAACTGATCTCAAACATTAATGGTATATACATCTGAATGAATGCAACGCCTGCATGTTGGGTTTGTTTGGAGTTTGGATCATCCATATTCAAAATGTTTTCCTCATTCTTCGCAGCGTCTGCGCCGACTTGCAACCAGAGGATGTTTACAACAGGGACGCTGCAAGCACAAAGCATTAAATTATAATATTTGTAGATTAATGTTAAGCCTTCCTGCTCTCAGAGCTAGCTTGTGTTTCTCACTTAAGAACTGGAAAATGGCCGTGGCCGTGAGAGCTCGGAGCACAATAGCTCAACAAAACGCGCAAGTAGACGACTGAAGCACAAGTGGACATGGATGGAGCCCCAAGTGCAGGCTGAATGGGAAACTAAAACACACAACAAACAAAGCCAAGGCAGAAATGCTCGATTAACGGAGCATGTGATAGCAGAAGTGTGTCCAGGGACACGGAGTTATGGAGCCGTCGTGGAAGATACAAGATAATAAAAGAGCATTTGAAGGCTATTTGTTGATGAATGGACCATTTCAACTGATTATTTGAAACAACAGAGTGATGATATCAAAGGACAAGAGTTAGCTTACCTCATGTCTCCAATATAATCTGAATTACATGATTCCAGGTGTTAAAAAAACAAAATTTCTAGCTTATTTTCCTCTCAGTTTTAGACAATAGATTTTTGCAGATCAGTTTGTCTTCCATCAGGGCTGTCAAACTCTTTCATCTCGGGCCACATCATCACCATGGTTACCATTAAAGGGCAGGTTATTCTTCCCGCTGGTTCCTGGACTCGGTCTACGACGGTGTTTCTGACGCTAAGATCGTGTTTCTGGTCCGAAGCAACCTGCTCACGTTCTTTCTGCATTCTCTGACTTAAAAATCGAGATTCTGAAAGAAAATAGGCTGGTTTTGTTGTTGCTAAGGCTAGCTTAAAAGTTGAGACTTTTTAATCATTAAATTGAGACTTTACCTCCTAAAATATTATAAAATCGACAATTTAAGGAAAGTTTGACTTTTATCATAATAAAGCAGCTTTTTGTTGTATGGCTTGAGGATTTATGTTGTGAATTCATAATTATAACAAAATTGCAACTTTTTAAACTTTGACTTTAGACCGTGTATGTGAAATTAATAACTGAAACGTTTTTGTGCTAAAAAGATATTTACAAGAGCATATGTTTTTGGCAAAATGAGCAACGTTTGTTGTACGTTCCTCACTTTTGTGGAATCGCTCGTTTTTGTTGTAACGTTTAGGGGTTTTTCTGCGGGTGGAAGTAGCTAGTCACAGCATTTGCACAATCGTGTCTTGTAAAGTCACGTAAAAATTGCCACTTTTCACTTTTCTTTCTGCTCAACAGGCTCCACCTCAGTTATTTGAGTTTGTGACGTCATGCGGGCAGTCACTTTGGTACCCATACAGAATTTTCTCAGAAATATTCCAGTCGTACGTTTACGATGGCTTCTGCATTCTTTCGCAGGCCAGAGAAAATGATGTGGTGAGCCGGATTTGGCCCACAGGCCTTGAGTTTGACACATTCATCTTAGATCAATAGTTATCACATCACAGAGTGTATGTATATATAATAATGTACCTGTGGACACTTATACTGCTGGTTTGCTCTTCTTTGTAGAGTACTTACCGTATGTTTGCATTTGTACTCTTTATATTAAGCGGCAGCCTGAGCCTGGTTTAGGTTGCCTCTCTGCTTTGCCTCTGCACACATAAAAAGCTCACGGTGCATCTTCTTGACTGTGACACATGCAGAGTCATGAAACCAGAGGAGGCTGGATCCTCCTCCCTGAAAGACTGCTAATTTAAGCAGTTAAAGATTAAAAAAAAGAAAAAAAAAGTAGATTCAAATTGCATGGCTCACTTAAAGTGTTGGTTTCTGCACTGTGCTCAGATAAACTGGTGGTAAACTAAGTTTTACATGCATGTTTCAATCACAAGTCGCCATCTTTGCATGTTAACAGGAATTAATGGTGCAACAACTTTAGAGGTAAATTCAAGCGAGTTTAAGGCATGCAGGGATTGTTTTTGTGGGAAAAATATGTTTTAATATAAAAGCTTATTGAACGGAGAAATGTTTTTCTTTTCTTTTTTATTTAAGGTTTAATCAATGCGTGGAGAGAGACTTTAAGTTACAGTACATTGAGCTCTCGCAGCCACCGTAAAAACGGATCCATAGCAAGGTGGGACTGTTGAATTAGCACTTTTCCTAGCATCCCTCTCATCCTTGAACAAACAAAATAAAAAGACAAAAGAGCTGGAAACAAAGACAATAAAACTAGCAGAAAGGAAAATTAAATGCTACGCAGCATCAGCGACTGTGCGCCGCTCCAAACCCGGTAAAAAACCCCTGATGCAGTGCAGTTGAGCAATGCAACATACATTACTGTTATGACCCATAAGCTGCATCAGCGTCTTCCATTGTTCGTCCGCCCGCAGCAGGGCTGCACTTGTTCGTCCCTGCAGATCTCCCCGCAGGCCTGATTGTGTGCCGACACGAGCAGAACTGTCCTCCCTCTTGAGCTAAAGATGCTTGGACATTAGCATACATAGGTTGTCAGTGGTAAATGAATGACAAGACTTTCATCTCCCAACGTGTCAGCCCCGCTTAGCGGTGACACGGTTCAATGTGCCCGCAAAGTGCCACTGTGGTAGCACGTGGAAGCGGCGCGCGGATGAAATGCTGCCTTGCAAAGATTACTTAATAAATAGAATAATTTCACCATCAATATAGTACCGGCCTTTTTGACAATGTCAAAAGAGAGCAAGAAAAACAGCCAATCTATGTTTGTTATGAAAGTTTGCTCGTGTTGAGCCTTAATGAAAGATGGAGATATGTTTTTGTACTCAGAGGAAATGCTTCTTAATGGTTTCATGTTTTCACAGTGCAGCTTTTGTGTTGGAGGGTTAGTGCACGAAGACGCACGTTTTCTCTGAGGTTTCAGACGGATACCTCAGGTGGACTCGATTGCTTTGTATAAATTTAACCCTGACAGTTAAAGGGGTGTCACTTAGTTTTAGTTGGAGATATCTAATCCTCATTAAAAATTAAATGAATGATAGCTCACTTTGCAGAGGGGAAAAAAATTAAAACATGCATATTTTATGAGACCTTTCTTGTCTGTCTTGATGACTGTGACTACTTCTGCTACAGCAGCTGGTCCATTTTTTTTCTTTCTTTTTTTCCATTTCTTCCAGTATACCCAGCCCCCCACCCCACCCCTCCACCCTCCACCTCCACCCAAAAGAAAAAACTTCTGACGTCCTGTCCTCAGAATGGATGACATCTTGATTCCCGCGGTAATGAAATCATCACTGGGATATTGCGGACAGTTTTAATTCTGACGAAGTCATTTTTTAAAGAGATGACCTCAAACATCTCACTTCTCTAATCTCCGCTCCAATTCTTCATTTCCCATCGCTCGAGGGCCGAAGCCCTTAGTTTGCAAAAATTCCCGATGGTGAATGGGAAACGTTTATCAAATTTCTCCATTAATCTGATGTGCAGGCCTTGATTAAAATGCTACCCCACACAGACAACGCATATGCTCAAAGTGCAGACTTACAGGAGTGTACAGATTAATACAGATGTGATGCGCTCCTCCACCCTGTTCGGACGCAGAGGGTGGCTGCGGTGGGAGATCGATAAAGGGAATGCTCTGTGATTGAGGGGGTCGGCTTTTGTCTTTAGTGTTTATCCTGACTCAGCAGAAAGTCAAAAAGGCAGCATGTGACCGAAAGGAAGACTGATGTGCCGAATACCCCCCCCCCCACACACACACACACACACACCTCCCTCCCTGATCCTCCTCCCTATCTGACCGTCAGGGATTCCACAGAGCGAGCAGAGATTGATTCTCTCCCCACCAAGAGATATAGGGCTTGTTTTCTCACAGAGGGTTATATGAGACTCTCAGAAAGAGTCTGGCGGCGGGATGGAGTCGGGAGGGGTGGGGGGTGGGGGGGCTGTTGTGCAGGGATGGTGGGATTGGTATTGGTGGAGATGACAGCGTGGTGATGTGGGGATAGGCAGGCCTGATTGGAGTTGAGAAAGAAGTGAAAAACTGAGACAGAGATGGAAAAGCAGAGGCCCCACTCCCAGAGACTGGAGGGATTGGAACGCTGCCTCATTTCAACCTTCCTGCGCCCAGAGACTCCTCTCGGGTCGGCTGGTGTTGTTTCTGGACAAGCTGTCCTCCGGTGTATAGATCTGCTGTCTTCTAATGCTGATTGATATTAATCAAATTGTCTTTGACTGACACAGCAGCCAAGAGCCACGATTTCTTAACCCAAAAGGCAATTTTCTAAAATGGACCGGGGCTTGAAATCTGCAGGCTTTTCTTGCCGACTGCTCCTGCCAGGGCCGCTGACCCCCGGATAGCACATGTAATGGATGAGTACATATGCTTTGTGCTGTCTCCCTCTCTCTGAACGGAGGAGACATGAACTAATTAATTACGGGGGATGTTGGCCAGGCTGGACGCTGACACGATCGTTGTGGCTGTGTGGTTATTGACTACTCCGCAGAGGAAAGTTGCTCATTTAGCACTGTGTTGCGAGCCTGGGAGGTCACTGATCATTGTGGAAGGAGCGTATGCTCCATGTTTGTCTGTTTCTCAGCTTGTGTTTGCTTCTGGCACGTGCATGCACGCGTGAGCGTCTTTGCACCTGTCATGTTTTATTTTTTTGTTTTTGCAGTCACGTTATTTTGATTTGATGCCTGAAGTGGTGGAGTAAACGGAAGCCCGTTATAACGAGCAAGCTTTCGTTCCTCAAAGCTCAGGAGTGATTGTGGACATTCACAGAACATTGCAAGTAGACTAGATTAGAGGGTTATGCCCTTGAACATCCCTGATTCTCTGTATTATTCTGAAAATATAGATTACAGACTTGGGGTCACGGGGAGCGCCACAGGAGACTATAGAAAACCACTGCAATCATCTCAGTCGGGCTCCAGCGCTGATTCACATATGCTGCTGAAATTCTAATGCGTTTGAGGCGGATGTGAAAAAGTACTCAAGTGCAGCTTAAAAACAGATAAATTATGATGGTCATCTCTTTGCAGGGAGCTGCATGCTGCTGGAATGGATGCTTTCAGCCTGAAACGGAGCACCTCAGGGTGTTGCAGATCCACCTTGTTCTCCAGGAGAGGAGACACTTATCTGATTGCGTTGGCTTTTGCCTTTTCGACTCTTACACTGAGCACCAAAGGCCCGAACGAGAGGCCGAGGAAGGGAAAAGCCTTCTGGGAGATGAGTTGGGCTTGAGTTGCAAATATTGTCAATGGGAGAGGTTGAGTCGGGGTCTGCGGTTATGCTGTTGTTTTATTTATAAGGTTTAACACAAGCCTGCGTTTCATGGTGGGAATATCATGTACCAGATCTCTCACAGGTGGGGATGGACATCAGTGGACCCAGATTTTAAAATCACACGTCAAATTGTAAAAAAAAAAAATCACGCAATTAAACGACACAACAGCGCTTCAGTGACAGACTATATAACACAGCGGCAGTAAAGCCGTGCAACTCTTTTTCATAAAGGACCCTAAAAACGTGTTGTTTTTTTTATGGCAGCTGAAAACTGCAGAACACATATATCTGGTGCTGTCAAAGTTGACACGACAATGCATTACTCTAATCTGATCGTTGTAGTAAGTTTTGTTTGCCAGCCACCACACAAGTAAGGGTGAAGAAATCGCTCAGCACTTTTGGACTTTTAGTTTTCCGTGCTATAAATCCATCCTTTCATGTCGTGTTCAAGCCAAACGTTAAATTGACATCAATGCTCCGATTCTTTGGTAAGTATGATTGTCTTTCCAGAAAGCACATCTTCTAACTCTCAAAGGCATAAATTAATTCAACTAGACTTCCTTTTCTTGCCTCTTGAAGAAGTTTCACCTTCCAGCAAGTCTTTGTCCTTTCAAACTGACTGACTGGGAGTCCTGTCGCCTTAATTCAAGCCTCTGAACATCACTGTGATAATAACTTTAGTTCTGCTTGCGACACGGTGAATAAAGTGTGCAACATTTAGATTAGTAGCTGCATTTGGAGTCTTTCTAGGCTTGATTTACTCTCTTTAATTTAATTAAATAGCTTTATTGTCATTGTATCTAATGGTGTAACAGGTCATTGTTTCACACTGCTTTAACTAAATACAATACAGAATAAAGATATAGAGTAATAAAAACACCAGCAGCTGGATGAGACATTCTACGCAGCCCCAGACATGACATCTGAAATAAAACTTGAAATTGTGACCTACAATTAGTATTTTGTGGTCACAAATTCATATTTTCTGGTCTCAAAATAGAATTTGTGACCTCAGTTTAACCTATGGAATCCCTCAAGGGTCAATCCATGGACCGCTGTTATTCAGCCTCTAGGTCAGATTGTTGTTTAATTTTAATAATCTTCTTTGATAATCTTCATGCCTTTCTAAAACGCTTTGAGTTGCCTTTGCGTATGAAATGTAATTTAAAAACTGACTGACCTTGCCTAAAGCTGACCAATCAGATGCCTGGATTCATTTGAAGTGCTTGACTGACAGCTGGACATTGGCTCTGCCGTTGGTTTTGACAGCTTTGTCCCGCCTCTTTGCAACATGGCGCTGCGCGGTTCAAGGGAATTCAGAGTCTCTGTGCAGATCTACGGGCCACGAGGCTGGACAGCCGATGCAGCGTTAGCAGTCGATGGTCGTCACGTTCAAAACATTCAGATTCCAGACTCTTTGTTGAACATTTTGCAGAAACACGTTGCAGAAGAACATGTCCCTTCATGCCATTCTGCACATTAAACTTGGTGTTTAACTTTTCCTTTGTTGCATCTTTATTTCATCAACGTTTTAAGTTAACTAATTTTGCATGTGCAGCGGAAGAAACCAACCGCCCTCAGCCACGTCACAGCCAGCTTACCCAGAAGGCCATCTTCATAAAGGCTAAGCCTCATCAAGTGGTTTTAAAATAATCTAAAAGGAATTGCACTCAAGATTTGAAGAAGAGCAGCGGACAAATATACGACACCAACATGGATGTAATTCAACTGGGTCCTGTAATTCATTGACATAATTGGTTAACTGTCATTTTTAATATTTGTAGCGGTTGTTTGTGTTGAGGCCCACTTCAGCGTTGGCACCACTTGGCTCTCAACAGAAATGAGAAACCTCAAGGAAGCAGCAACGGTACACAGCTCAATTAAAAATGCTGTTAATAAATTATACCTTTAGTATCTTTTCTCTCTCTGCTGTCATAAATCTAATAAAGCTAAGGTCTTGTGGGTCTCCTCAAAACAAGATGAAGACAAAACTCCCCCTGGGACCAATTAGGCCATCAGGAAATTACTAGCTATTGGATTGTGTACCATTAGGAAAAAAAAATCATATGGAGGAGCTTTTGCACCAACACCTGACAGGAAAATAACGGTGATTACCACTGGACCAGTTCACGATGACGGAGATGCAGCTCTGACAGGTGACACGAGCGAAGCAGCAGGTGGAACTTGTTGCGGTTGGTAACATTTCTACTCCTCTTATTGGCGACTGGGGCATTTTTAATATGTGTCATCGGTCGCTGACGGAGCTCCGTCCAAACCTGCGATGGCGCCGGACCCACCAGGCCCGAGGAAGCCGGCCTTCCTCTGGACACCTCAATAATTTAGTGCATGTGTTTACACAGCGTTGACAAAGTCAAGTGCGCTGGCACTGTATACATCCCTGGGATGAATAATACATGCGGCCGTTTCGAGAATGTGCCTAGTGGTATGGAAGTTCAGATCTACCACACATAAGCAGAGTAAATGTCCTGACATTTCAAATATCCACTGCGCCGAAATGTGCTGAACGCACAGAACTGCTCAGACTCCCTGTGAAGAGGGAGAGAGTTGGTTAGGAGGTGGTGGTGATTGGTGCTGGTGGGGTGGGCTGGGGGCTGAGGATTGTTCTCCAGAAATAGTTTCTTTCTCAGAAACAATGGCCTCAAACAAACCCTGCATGGCCACGGGCTCCGTGACGGGTTGTTTGATGCTTCTGCGCTTTTATCTGTTGTTTGAGATGCTTAGGAGAATTACAGACGGTGAGAAAATGTGGGTGATATCTTGAGCCAGAAATACATCTACAATTTTTTATCCCCCCCCCCCACTTCAAGATCAGGAATCCAAACTGTGGTCCCAGGAGGATGGGGGCTGCAGAAAGGAGGGCAGGAATGTACTCGGCTTGTTTTTCCATTCTGCTTTTTTACCCCTCTCTCTTTTAAACGAAGCGTTGGAATCTCATCAGGAGGAAAACGATGACTAATCAGTCTTTTTACAGCCCCTCTGGTACAGCAGCCGGACACGGAGGAGCCTCCCACTTCACCTGTTTTTCACTTTGGGTTTAAAATGACACAAACAACAGTCATGAATGATGCTTTTGTGAGCAATCCAGAGGCATCAATCTGTGAATATTCTTGTGACAACCAACAAAGCGCAGTCACAAGTCTGCGAGTCTCCGTGCTATTTTACAGTGGACAGAGATATAAAACTCCTCCCTCCGGTCGCCCCTCATCCGTGTGACTTTTATGCATGTCATGACATGCGGATCACATTTCAAATGGAGTTATTTGCAAGGAAGACATGCAGTGCCGTGTTAGACCTGTGTACACCACTCAGGCAAACACAAACAGACATGGCTTGCATTTTGTTTTCCCCAGGTGACATTGTTGTCTCTGAAATGAAGCAGACAGCAAACATTTCCTGTTTGTTGCACTGTAGGTGTTATGCATTCAGTGGCTGAAGCACCACTAGAGGCAAATAAGAGATAGACAATCCTGTAATCCAAATGACTATTTCAAGCCTGATTACTTTCTCTGGCATAAATAAGATTTAAGCTTTTGTAAATAAGGGAAAAAAGGAAAATACTGAAAGATATCACGCTATTCAGTAGATCGGAGCTCTGTGATGCCACCAAAGAGTTTATGCAAAGGTGGATGTTAACCAGTTTGACATCATCCATCAGTTTGCAGACGGCTGTCACGAAGCCTTAAGTTCAGTATTTACATACTTGTTGCCGTCTGTGCACTTTTGAAGACACTTTTCACACATCTCCTGTCACTCAGAGTCACCGTAATGATGCACGATTAAAACATTCAATATATTCAAATTGATGTGTTATGAAACAAAGAAAAAAAACAAAAAAACTTGACTCAGTGTTGGTTGTCACAAGGCTGAAACTGTGACACTGGGCCACTTCTTTTTTATTTCATTCGGTCTCAGAAAGCAGAGGCCCAGTTTTAATTGATTCAGTTACTTCCAAAAGTCTCGCTTATGAAAGCTGAGCATCCTCGAGTAGATTGGCGCATGCAGAACTGCCATCGCGAGGATGCATTTCTGCACCAGTTGAGCATTTGCAAGCAGGAAAAGTACACTCACAAGGGCGCACGTCTTCACTGTGCACACAAACTTAGCTCCACGGGCACATGGCAGATAATCTCATGTTCTGAACTCCTTCAGGTCATATTGACGCTCCAGCTACACACCGACTCAGTAGTGGAAAGTGGGAGGTGGTTATACGCTGCCTGTCCAAAAGAAATAAAAATAAAAAACAGTCACACACCACCTGGGTTTAACTAAGCAAATAGATGAGAGCCTGCAACTGAATAATTTCTGCAGGGATGATGATGTTTCAGCTGGTCATTTCAGAAGGGTCAAATTATTTGCATCCATCAAGCAAAGGAAACATGTGAGGAGATTGCTGAAACTGTCCAACGCATTATTATAAACTGGAAGCATAGTGGAAAACCAACATCTTCCAGGAGGAAATGTGGCCAGAAGAAAATCTTGAATGATCGGGAATCGCTTAAACGTTTGGTGAAATCAAATCATAAAACGACAACGGTGGAACGGCTGGGTTCAAAAGTGAAAGTAAGAACATTTCCACAGGATCACGTGAAGGAAACTCAAGGGGCCGGGACTAAACAGCTGTGGAGCCTTCAGAAAACCACTTATCAGGGATGATAATCTGAAAAAACAGGGTTTCAATTTGGTAAGGGGCTTGAAGACTGGACTCTGGAGGACTGGAAGACGGTCATGTGGTCTGATGATGTTTTTCTGTGATCCAGAGTGATGGAGCATCAGATGAACAGATGCTCCCATCATGCCTCGTGTCTACCATTCAAGCCTCTAGGTGCAGTCTAAGATCTGGGGTAGCTGCCATCGGTCAGGTCCAGGTTCAGGTCCAGGTCCAGGTCCAGCAACTTTATGAGGTCAGCCGACTACCTGAAGGTACTGAATGACCAGGTTATTCCATCAAAGGATGTCTTCTTCTCTGGTGACACGGACAGATTCCAAGACGACAGCAAAGGACTCATCAGGCTCAGACTGTGAAAGAGGTTCAGGGAGACCGAGACACCATTCCCACACATGGATCGGCCACCACAGTCCAGACCTGAACCCAACTGAGAAGTTTTCTGAGAAAACTTAATGCAACTGTGGACGGAAATAAAAGTTACGACATTGCAGAGGCTGAAGGCAGCGATAAGTGCCGTAATCAAAGCTGAAGGCGGTCCAATGAAATGTTAAATGTTTTTACTAGAGACGCACATCTGTACACAGTGTACTGCTGTTAATGCTGGATGGTGCACCCGCGGTGCTGAAATGCTCCCTCATGATAGTTTTTCCATTCGGACGCCCATTTTATACACGCGTGGGCTTTGAAACGCCACTCCAGAGGCTCAGCCGCTTCACGCTGTAAGTTAGCTCCTTTATCGAAATTTAATAAATTGCATTCAGGTTCATTTCTTAGATGATGAATTTTGTCAGATTAAAATAATCAAGGCGTGCCTTTTACCCTTTACGGTGGAATAAGCCTTTTATTTACATTACTGCATTGATGAGAAAACTAGCGCTTATCAGTGGAAAGCAGTATTTATTGCAGCTGAGCAGTCGTCTTTTAAAAGCTTTTCAACTGAAAATGTGATAAACGAGTAAATGAGTAAAAGTAGATCATGAATCAATTCATAACAAGTTGATGAACAGCACAATAGAAGACAAAAGATAAAATTGATTAGCTAAATGAAAATAAAATGAGCTTCTAGAGGGCTTCCACCATCTTTTAGACATTTTGCAGTAAACAAAATTTTCTCCCACATTAATTATTGGATTGCTTCTCGCTGCTCTCAAAAGAAGAGAAGACCTGGCTTTCGTATAGATCCCAGCTGTCTTTTGGGACTTCTGGGGCTTTGTAATTTAGAAAGAACAACACATGATGTCAATAAAATGTCAGCATTAATACAGTATCCCCCAGTAAAGTGCGTCACAGCGGACCGGCCCGCCTGGACACCGGCTGCAGGGTAAAAACATCCCAGCAGTGTTTGCAGAGGTGCTAATGCTCATGAGCGCATATGTAAGCCATGCATTCACCTGGGGGGGCGGGGGGGTTACAAGTTGACACAAGCTGAGTCTTGATTGAGCGGCTCTCCCTTTGCAGATTTACGACAGAGAGGATTTGTGTCCAGTTAGAGCACAGGCAGCTCAAACTTATCTTACTGATAGACAGCCTCTCAGATTTCCTCTGTGGATTTATGCCCTGTGGGAGCCCAGCGTGGTCGGGGCTGGCGCTCCGCACCCCCCACCCCCATTTTTACGCTTTGTCTGAACTTTCCATCTCCGCGAAGTTTTGTCTTCCAGCTCTGAGTGGCTCTCAACCTCCAGCCATTTACCAGGAATGTAATTATTTATGCTCCAGCGTAGAGAAAGATTTTATAAGGAGCCACACGTTTTATCTAATTTTTGCTCGTCTCTGAAGATAGGCGATAATGGTGTTGAATTTCCTGCGATGCCATATATGGAACCCTTTTTTTTCTTTTTTTTTTACTACATTATTTTAAAGTCAGCATGATTTATGAGGGCCAGACTCAAGACGTGATGATCGTAATTAATCTGAACCGTTGTGAGAGGAAAAGGCCAACCACTGATCTATACTCGGCATATGGCTGAGGGATCTTATTCTCCCTGCACCGAACTGCACTGCTTTCACCTGAATCAGCATGTTTGGCTTCTCTATGCAAGGCTGCTCTGCCAGATTCCAGTCATCACCCTTTATCATATCTGCCTCTTTAGACATCTGGTTAAATAGGTATGATCCCCAAAACCTTCAGGAGCTACGACATCCGCTCTAGCGGTCCTTGGCAGACGAGAAAAGGCTTACTTTGGATTTAATTTGAAATAGATTTCATATTCAGTGGGGAAATAGGCAGGACTGTATTTCAGGTTAAGGTTTCTGGTGCAATTTTACCTAAAAAAAAAAAAAAAAATCCTAAAAAGTTAAAACTCGCGCAACACTTGTGGGAACTTTGATTCCTGAGCAGCGCTCTTCATCAGGGTCTGAAATCATCCCATTTCCAAGCTCATCCAGGAGGTATTTCTCAGTGCAGTTCCTCCTCTGACCACTAGGTGCTGGCTCTGAAACAGAGCAAATCCCCATTGCCCCCCATGTTAAAAGTGCCAGCTTTGCCAGGAGAATTAAATGTATTTTCAGCCTTGTACAAATATTGCTTTTTTTCCATCTGCAGTTTTTTTTTCTACCACATCAGATAAATGTATATGAAGCAGTAAAGATGATCAAGCAGATGCGTGGATGTCATTGACGTGCTTGACTGACAGCTAGCCACTGGGCTTCAAATGCTCTCTTTACGTTACCGGATAGTCGGTCCAGTAGTTACAGTCAATTTTCAGTGTCGGCATTTAAAAAAAAAAAAATAAATAAAAAGTATGATGCAGAAGTTGATCAATCAGATCTGTTAAAGCAACACAATAAAACTTGACCAAAGGGGACTTTAAGGCGGGTTAAGAGCTCATCAGTCTCCATCAAAAAGGTGTAAATGATCAGTTTATTAGAACAAAGAGGAAAACATTTTGATTTTTAACCCTAAAAGTTTATTTACTGAAGGCACAGATAAAGTCTTCTCCATAAATACACTTTTTACATGATTCTTAACGTCTGTGATGTGGTTTTAAAGTTGTTGTTTTTTTTTTTGTTTAGTTAATGTATTAATAATGCAAAAGTCCAGTGTCTTTTCTTTTATTATGTCTCTATATTTCTTTAACAGCTTCGTTAATGTAGGTTGTAAGGACACGTTCCACAGTCTGCTTTTAAACGCTTAAAGAGGCAAATCTCATGTTTGGTTTGTATATAAAAGTGCAACAAAAGTCACGTTCAAGCACAACACACAGAAGTTCAATAACATCCAATTAAACTCAGTCCAATCACAATCCATTAAAATACAATCTTGTTATTCCATTTATAATACGGTTCATTCAAAGTGAGTCCATTTAAAATTCATTTCATGCCAATTCATAAAAAGACAACGTCAGCCTTCCTCTTCCAGAGCCCATTGGTTAATATATTTAAGTGTCTTATTGGTCAACTTATTTGGTTTTTACTTGATGTTCGTTACGTTTAAATGCTGCAACTGAATATTTTATGATGCGGGCATCAAACCCAAGGCCTGCGGGCCAAATCCGGCGCACTGCGCAGAGACAAGATTGCAAAGACAAGATTTGAATGTGATGTTGCTCCAGCACTGACATCAAATAATAGCTCAGGAAAAACTGGAATAACTCAGGCGGAGAGCAGCTGGTTTGTGTCCAAAAGTCATGATTTAGTCATGGTTTGCAATAGATTTTACAATATAAACTTACAATTTTTTGTCAAAATCCATGATTTTTGTAATATTAAGTTTTCTTTATTAAAAAATGTCAAAATGTTGCAAAAACTTGTTTTTTTACTGACAAAAATTGCAAATTTAAGTTAGAAAATTACAATTTCGTGACTTTTGTGCTATAAAAAGTCTTGGTTGATGAAAAAATAAGTCTTTATCTTTCAGAATTTGGAAAAGTCATTCATATTTAAATTCATATTATTATAATTGTTTTACAACCAAGTCCAGGAACTAGCAGGAAATCTGACAACAAAGCTGGTTGACAAAATAAAGAATCACCGTCCCTTTAATGGTAACCATGGTGATGATGGGGCCCTTTAATGGTAACCATGGTGATAATGTGGCCCCAGAATGAAGTAGAGTTTGACGCCAGCGTTCTGTGATGACTCTGATGAAGGCTACGAGCTGTAACACGTTCTCGAGGTTGTTCTCCATACGACAAGTGTTCCTGGAGTCTTGGCTTCTCCGGACTTCTACGGTGTTTGTAGCCAGAGGGAGACGTCGCCTCCCGTGTTGACCTTTTCATACTGAGCACATTTACAGATATATATAATAAAAAAAACACACATCCAGGCCTCAAAGCAGCAGACAAAAGAGACACTAGTAGCCGGACAGCTGCAAAGACAGAGAAAATTCTGAGTAATATTGATCTTAGTTAATTAGATTCCTATCCAGACTCCGGGGACTGGTGTTCCGGCAACACATCTTAGAGTGAAGAAAGTGGCTGAGAGATATACCAGTATATGAACTCAGTTAATTTAATTTCAAAGCCTGGAGTACAAAATGTGATTTGATTATTGGGAATATTTTTCATGTCTAATTACAATTTCTCTTTTCTCCCCTAAAGTTCATCAAAACTTTTTCTCTTTTTTTTCCTCCTCAATTAATCCTAATGAACTGCACTCCTTGTTTAGAGCTAATGACCGAGTGTTTATCTCTCCGCCATCACCTCCACCTCCTAATCCGCCCTGCCACGCACTTCGGTAATTCAATACGTTGCGCAGAAAAATTAGATTTGAAATAGAGCCTTGATATTGTTAGTTTCTCCACTCATTCAAAACTAAATGAAATTTTCACACAGAATCACTAATTAGAAGGTATTTTATTTCACTTTACCTCAAGCTGACGCCTGTGCAATAAAAGTTATTACGGTGGTGAGTCCATTTGTATTCTTAGTAATGTGTGAAAAGGTTCCTTTGAAAAGAAAAATAACATTTTCCCTCACTTGTTATCAGCTCTGTCAGTAAGTTCCAGCGCTACAGTTGTGTGTGTGTGTGTGTGTGATGGCAGGGGGATGCTGGGGTGCAGGGGCCTGATGTCCCGGGGCCACACACCAGGTCACTGGCTTTCATGGCTCAACTGTTTGTCATAATGGCTTTTAAAAGGTCACATGTGTTGATTAAAATGACTGATCATTAAACGCATCTACTAAATTGAATTGAGCCCAACTGAATCTGCTGGTAACATGTCCACACACACACACACACACACACACACACACACACACACACACACACACACACACGTGGGGGCATGTCCAGTGGTGTGTGCAACCATTTGCAATGGCTGGATGCAGAACGGGCCACGGATACATGGATTAATAGAGTAGGTGCCACACTCTTACAATGTTGTCCCATTTTTGTTGTTTTTTTTCTTCTCCTTCTTCTTCTTCTTTCACTTGATATGAGTTTTAAATACTTTGTTCAAAACCGAAGAAGGGGAGAGGAGCAGATGAAGAGAGACGTGCAGCCCTAACACATGCTGAAAAGGATTATCCATGTATTCTCCTCTCATTTGTCATCATTTATCTCTTACATATTATTTTTTTGTGCCGCTCTGGTTATAGAAGATTCTTGCTTTGCTGCAAGGCAATTTCTCTCATGCATAGCGGGGGAATTTATTGCTCTGCTCTGCTAGAGATCCAAATGTATTACTATGAGGCTGCTGGCTGCAATGGGGGGACGTACCTGCGTCTCGCTGAAACCCCTCCCCCCCTTCCCCCTTTTCTGAGCAGCTTCCCACCCCCCAGGCATCTCGTTGTATGGGGGCTATAATTGTTGCTGTAAATTCTGCCGCTCCCCAACGCCCCTGTCTTAACCGCCCATTACGCATGGTTCACTACGGCCCTTGTTGATTGCAACTGTCAAGAGGGGCCGATTTATGCACTCTGGCTTGGAGATGGAGGGATGAAAGAGGTGGTGTGGGGGTGAGGGGAGGATGATTAGGGGTGGGGGCTGGTTTATTGGGGTAGCCCACGCTTGACCCCTCCTCAAGCCCGGTTTACCCATCTCTGGTGTCGGTGGAGAGGAGTGAGGATGAAAGCGGACCAGCTCAGGAGGACTCAGTGTTCAAGATGGAAGGAGAAACGAGAGCTCTAAAGTGGGCCGGTGATGAGATCTGCAACTGCTCCTTTGAGCTTTGTGAGAGTGTGTGTGCCTGTGTGTGTGTGTGTGTGTGTGTGCGCGCTCATACACACTCCTCTCAGCCCTCAGCCAGCCTCTCAGACACCCTGTCCTTTCTCTGAAAACACCACTTGTGTAACAAAGGCTGCTAATCTGTTGAGTACAGCAGTGAGCCCAGTGTGTGTGTGTGTGTGTGTGTGTGTTGGGGGGGGCACTTCCCCAGCCCATCACACAGTCCACTGTGGTCACACTCTAATCCACTGAGCCATCACAGCTCTAAAATAAACCATTATGCTCAGATAGGACTGCTGCTCTGCTCTGTGGCTCGCTGCTGTGATGGAGCAACAGCAGAAGAAAAACAGACACCAGCAGCTCAAACGCTAATGTCAAATACCATTAAAACTCTTTTATTTTCATGTTGATCCAGCAAACATAAACAGAGATTTGTTTCCGATGTAATAGGTCATGATGAGGCATTTATGTGTTTAGCTCAAATTTATAGAAAGCGCATCAAACACTGTCATGTATTAACACGTTAATGTGTCTTCACGTTACAGCGAATTACGTTGAATTGAATAACACTTCATCGACCCCCAGAGGGAAATGAAACTATAAATTGTGGAAAAGGCAGATATCTCCACAAATTTGGGGGGTTTTGTTTTGTTTTTTTGCAGGCTGGTAACAACTGAACCGAAGATGTTTCATGCAGAATCAGTTCGGTATCCAGGTGCAGAGATGCTCCTTCACAGCAACACGGAAAGGATTATGCAACCTCTGCAAGTCCTGCTTTTACTGTCTCGGTCAGCTCTAGTGGTCTGAAATCCAGACTGAGAGGTCTGTGATATGGAACCGACGCGTTTTTCACGAGCTTGGACACTGTCCATCCAGTGATCTTACGCTCCTCATGAGAACTGTTGAAATCATTGGAAGGAAATAGTTCAGATTTTTTTTCATTTCTTTGTTTCATTTTGTGCCATTTTTATCATTTGAATTTTGTTGGAGTTGTCTTTGTGAGGTGGGAGCTGAGGCAGAGTTGTCTGGTCATAGTTCAGAGGCGTTTGATCGCTTCAGTCTTTTCTAGAATCCAACTGTTTTGAAATGTTTCGTCATAGTACTGAATCCATCCACAATGACATCACCTTAATCAGTTGACTCAGGACATCCCTCTGTACTGGTCCTACTGGACACCGCTGGCGTTCGGTGTTGCAGTGGTTCATTTCCTGTCTGGCAGACAGAACCTTCTGTTATGACTGGTGGCCTCTGCTCCCCCAGTAAGTCGGCGAACCGGCGAATCTGCCAGTTCCCTTTCAGGTTGTGGGGTTTTGTCTTCTCATTTCAAATACTTTTATAAAGGACGTAGGGTTCTACTTGTCAGTGATTTTAGATTTAGGAAGCAAAGTGAATCCGCAGTTAAAACTAGTTTTTACCAGCTGCATCTTCTTACCTGCAGAAAGCTACCAGTGCTTTCATTGGCTCCAGACTGGTTTATTGTAACGACCTGCACGTTGGCATCAACCAGTCCCTCCTTTCACGTCTTCAACTGGAACAAAACTGCAG
>JBAMYA010000023.1:931283-955330 GCA_037176975.1 Arrhamphus sclerolepis | reverse complement strand
TCCACCTCAGTTATTCCACCTTAAAGCAGCTGCTCTCCACCTCAGTTATTCCACTTTCTGATGTCAGAACTGAATCATATGGGCGGCCATATTGAAATTGCCTCTTTACATGCTCTCGCAGTCCAGATAAAATGAAGTGGCAGGCCGGATGTGGCCCATGGGCCTCGAGTTTGTCGCATGCTCCTTGGAATTAAGTGGTTTTAATTCTCTTTGAAATGTGACGTGATCTTTACTCATGTTGCAATAAAAGGCAAACAGGAAACACGTCAGCTGCTCCAGCAGCAACTGTTCTTTAGTCTTTATTAAATCCACCCATTAATGGTGCCCAGTGCCCAGCTGGTGAACGGCGCCCTGACATCATCCTGCAGGATATTTTGGTAAACTCGTGAACTTATTTTCCAGACGCTCCCTCCTCAGCATACTTCCCTGTTAGGATGCTGTTTTGTTGTTAGTAAGACGTCTGTGCCTAAACCATCCAACCTTTGCTCCACTGGCGCCCGAACCACATCTTCCAGTTCCAGTCGCCCTGTGAATCGCTGTGGAGACCAAACATGGATTCCTGAACACTGAAGTTTGAAGCTTATTTATTTAAATGGTGCTCTCATGGTGATGCTACATTCCTCCTCGCCTCCCAGATCTTCCACCTCCTGACCATCCCGGGGTTCACCTGCACCAGTAGACTGGTTTCCACTGTGGGATGAACGCTGGCGTGGCCGTCCTGCAGTCCAACCCTCCGACCTCCGCATGTTTATAGATTTTTATCCCACATATTTGGATATTTTTGTCCCTCTCCTCTCTCTGTCCTTCATCTTACCCTTTGCCCAGCTGGCCTTCATCAGGAGGGTCCCCCTAGAACTGCTCCAGGTCCTGGTCCAGGGAGTTTTTTCGTGCCACTGTTATGCTCTGTCATGTGTTCAGGGGGTCATGATCTGGGTTTCTCAGAAACGCCTAGAGACAGCTTTGCTGTAAAATAAACACTACAGCGTATAAATAAAACTGAACTGAATTGAATTAATGAACATGACAGGAATGTAAATATACAAGATTTTAGCCCCAGGCTAATTTCCATCTTTAGTCCCCCGGACAGGTTGATGGTCCCTAATAAATAAGAATGAGTTAGATCAATAAAACAAAACAAAATAAAACAACCGTGACAATAACAATGACATAAAGGTTACAGATTATCCAGAGTTGTGATAGCAGTTTTGATTTCCCAGCAGCCGTATTTTCAAATGTTTGCTAAATGAGGTGACACTTCACGTATTGTACTTGGCATTGAGTTCCATGTTTGAGGGGGATTCAGCGGGTAGAGAACGGTTTTCCTACGTGGGACCACTGAGTCCAGTCTCCTCTGGAGCTGCGCTGGTTGACCTGTTCGGGTTCTTTTTAACCCTGAAAGCTTTTAAACACTAAACCAGAATCAGTGTGTTTGACAGTGTTTTCCCAGTTTAACAGTTCGTCTCACAAGCCGACGCCCAACTTCTTAGACAGTTACGACTGAGATTTTTTTTTTAAGAGTCAAAAATCCCCCCCCCCCACCAGAATATCAGGGTCTGTATCAGTATTTACCCGTTTTGAAAGAAACAAGCAGACTTAGAAACATCCAGATGTGGCTGGGAGCTCACAAACGAGCTCTGAAGATCAGCGAGTCCTGATTAAATGTCTTTAAAGATCTACTTTTTCCCAGGCATCATTCATATCACCAGATGCCTCTTATGAACAGCAGACTTCATATTTTAAGTGTCTTTTATCCATCAAAGTGGCTCTCAGTCGTTCCTAAAAACTTACTTTGTGAACTGGACAGGTTTCAGACTTAGCTCTTATTAAGGTAATTAGTTTACACATTCATTTAGCACTGTGAATGGTTAATTGGTGTGTTCAAAAGAGACACATGAAATTATAATTGTTCTTATGTTATTCGCTTCAACACGCTGTCACATTGAGACCAAGATCGATGCACGTGATGCGGCTAGTTGGGTTTTTTTTGCTGTTTTTTTTTTTATCATATTTCCCGTATTACATCTTCTCCATTACTCAAACGTTCACCAGCACAGGAAATGTCATAAGACGCGTCAGGGTGAGGAAATCTCTCTATTGTCCCACCTGTAATGATCCTCATTAGTGGCCGTTCTGTTGCAGGCTGACAGAGGAGGCATCAGTTAATTAGGCCAAAAGAATGAACTTTACTCACACATCTCTGGCACCAGATGATAAGCACATCAAGATGCACAAGTCGCATCCCCCAATCTTCTTCTGGAAAAGATCAACGCGAGCCACGAAAGGAGGAGGAGGAGGAGGAGGAGGAGGAGGAGGAGGAGGAGGAGGAGGAGGAGGAGGAGGGCCACTTAGAACCTATGGCTGCGTTTGTGTTCTGTTCATCAGCATGTGGGTCGGACATGCTGATGACGTCCTCGTGCGCTTCAGTGTATGGTTTATGCCCGTTTTATTCGCTGGCTGGGAATATGCCGTGTGTTCATTTATTTATGCGTCTCGATCGGAGGCTGATGGGGAGGAAGGTGATCACGTCTGAGCTCGTCTCCAGCTGATCCGCCTCATGTGAGGCATTGTCTGTCAGCCATCACTGCCATCTGTCATCACAAAGAATCTTTAAAGACTCTTCTCTGCACTTTAGCTTGGGGGCAAACACATTTCTCATGTTCAACCCCCCCACTCACACTCACACAACTAAACCCAATCTCCCAATAAGCAAAAGGAAAACAAAAGCTGGAAAACAAGAGTGTAAGTATGAGTTTTGGCTGCACCCCCTGAGCACTCCCCCTCTCACGGAGGTAGATTTGTCAGGCTTTGAGTGGCTGCTCCCTGACAGCTTAAGCACAGCGCCTACCTCCCTGTGAATTTTCTGAAGCATTACGTGCAAAGTAGCCATAGATCACTTCAGAATCCTTTTTATTTTTTTTCTCCTCCGGTCAGCTTGATTAAGAAACACAAATGATATGTTAATCACATGTTAATCAGGCTGGTAATACAGTTTGTGTGATGGCGACACTTTATCGAATGTGACAGCCAACATCAATGGGGACGAGATGACATGTAGTTAACCAGATGTTCGGAGCTGCAAAAACAAAAGAAAGATCTGATGGTTCCATTTGGTTCTCACCTGAGTGTTAAAGCAGGCCGTCGCAGCCGACCGCCGCCTCCGATTCTGTCACATCACAGCCTGCTGGTTAGCTCGTATAGCCGTGGCGTCAGCGGCTTTGCAAACATGCTGCATGATGGTGCATGCGACGTTTGGATATAAAAGGGGGTTTTAAATGCAGATTTAGACTCAGATGATACCTGCAGGTGCGGCAGCAAGGTGCTTTGTGGAAGTGTGGCACTTCCTCCTTCTGTCTTGTGCTCTAATTTGATTACAGACTGATTAAACCCTCCCTAATGCAGTCAGAGCTACGGCATGCTAATGTAATAAAATCACTTACAGCTAAAACAGGTTAGCTTAATTGGCAGGAGGCACGATGCTGGGATTTGCATTAAATTATTTATTTGCTTAGCAGACGTCCTTTTGCAGGGCAACTCCCAATTCCATTATACACATTAGCCATTTGCGCAGCCAATTTAAGTTGAGCACCTCGTTCAAGGATAGAGCAAGCGCCGACCACCGCTACCTGTCCGCCCAGCCACCTTCCCTCCATTTTGGGGCCGTTTCGTGAGGAGCATTAGGAGGCCTGAAAGTGATACTATACCACCAGTGACACAACTTTGGCACGCGTCCGTTAGCGTTTGGAGCTCTCTTCTTTTTTTTTTTTTCCCCTCTCCAGTGACTGAGAATTTCCACTTAGTGTCTCGAGTTCGAAACATAAACATCACACACCAACATCGGCGCCACCGTCCCGGTCAGTCCACTGAAAGTCAAAGCATAATTGAGCTGCTCCATTAGCACCGGGATCAACCAGATGGTGCACCCCATTCTTTTATTCACCCGTTTATGTGGCCATGTCATTCTTCCAAGTGTCAAAAAAAAAAAAATGCACGAGGTGGGATAAATGTTTGGGGGTGGGGGGTGGGGGGTGTGTTGGGGGGGGGGCTTCAGACTCCCACCTGTTAACTAATTTTTGAGCTCAGTGCACCAGCACGATCATCTCCTCCTCCTGCTGCCTAATGGCTAAACCGGTTACCAGACAAACTGCGAGCTTCAAGTTCCAACATTTTTTAAAGTTAGCGACCAGACTGCCATCACATTTAACCCTTTCATGACCCAGGCAGAGTTTGTTTTTAAATTATAGCAATATTTTATCCTTTTTCAGTGTTCTTAATGTTTCTATTAATGTCATTTCTCATTTTTAGACTGTTGTAAACAACTTGGATTAAAAATACTCACATTAAAGACCTTACACACGTTCAAATCCGTTCAAATCACTGTATTTTGTGAAATTTGACATCACCAAAAAATCTATATCCATAAATGTTGCTGCTAATTTTTCACTTATACAAGGCTGCAATAATTAATAATCCAGGTTGCTATAAAATATGTCAATTATTATGGTTTTAGACTATAAAATGGAGTTGAATCATGACAAAAACTTGAAAATTTAAGGGTTAAAAATTCTAAAAAAAATCATCAATATTTGATTTATGTGATTAGGAATGATGTTTGTTTTGTTTTTTTTTAAAAAAAAGTTACATTTCTATAACTTGTGTTTATCACATTCACATTTATGTGCAAAGGGACTTTAATGCAACTTTTTTGAAGGTGCATCTAAGAGTTAAAGAAGATGATGCTGCAAGTTTCCATGAAGTACCGAGTGCTGGTTTTCAGGCGTGTACGACCTCCTCCCGCCTTTTTAACATACGATAAAAACTGCAGTGACGTGTCCCGCTTAGTAGCCATGTTGATACGAATCCATTTCTGATTGAGCAGCACATGCCAAGGTTTATATTTGGCTTTTGCGCATTCAATTTGCCTTACATTTAATACAGTGTCTTTCACCCAGTAACAGAACTGGCAGCCTGCCACAGAGGCTTTTGATTGGAATTGAATGCACAGTCATTTTCTCTAATATAAATCAATACTCTGCAAACCTGCCACCACACAGTTTTGACGCTCACTATTGCTCCAGTGCAGCCTAGAGCACAAGTCCAGCAGCCAGACGTTGACACTCCTTGTTCATTTATTTATTTTTATTTTAAGCAGCAGGATTAGTCTGTTTGTGAAATATTTGGAAGCCATTCAGAATTAATCATTATTAACTGGATAAGTATAAAGTCTCAGAAACCTCCTTCCTCCCTAAATTTAAGAAGCGGCTGTGTGCGTGCAGACGTTGTGTTGTTCATCGATTCTCTGCGTTGTGTTTTGAAATGTGATGTGGGTTAAACGGCTGCTTTGGCTTCAGAAAAGAGCACATTACAGAGTAAAACAGTTTGACCAAATTGTCAGACACACCAGATTGGAGGGAGGCGGCGCACGTGTGTCTCTCCATCTTTTCCTTCAGGTTTTTTTTCCTTCTTGTTGTTGTTGTTTTTTTCTTTGTTTTTTTCGCTGCAACAACAGTATTGTTTGCATTAAGGGCCTGGCTGGAGTAAATGGAGCTGTTTTCAATTAGTTTTCAAAGTGCTTATCCCATTAAAGGTAATGACTTATTGATTTAACGACAGTGGCGCTTTTGGTGTGAAACGTGGTGCTATTATGACTCTCTCCTCCGTTGTTTGAAAGGGACCAGCACGCTTCCCCATGACCATCACACTGGTTTTTTGTGTGTGTGTGTCTGGTGTTTTTGCCCCCCCCCGTCCCTCTTTCGTGGTCTCCAGGTCATTATTGAGTGGCGTAAGTAACTCTTTGCTTGCGGGGGCGGAGCAGGTGATTTTTCTCCTCCTGGCCTTTCGCCAGCTGTGTCATGTGGGGATCCAGGAGCCATCACAGAGGTGGGAGAGCCTGATGTCATTGTCAATGTTCCTGCTCGTCCCGCAAACCGCACTGCAGAGGAAGCGATGGAGGGCCCCATGCAAGCTAATGTGCCCGCTGCCTCCCCGTGGGTTCCACTTTGCCATGCAGCCATATGGCCCTGCTCCTCCCCTCAGTAATCCCTCACCGGTGTCAGCATCCAACCCAGGAGGGCCACACTTTTGTGTTTCCTCCTTCTCGCTCTCCCTCTCCTGTCTGTCTTTCTCCCTCCCTCATCTTTCTCTTTCCCTCAGATTTGTTTTATTTGTTGCACACACATTTTCTCCCCTCCGTCTTTTGGCATCGTGCATGTCCCTGTTGAACTCCCTTTGTTTTGCTTCGTTTTTTTTTCTCCTCCTCTCACTCTTTCAGCATACTAAAGGTTGGAATGTTGTTTTTTAACCTTGACAGAAGTTTCTGAAGCTGAGCTGTTCATTGGTGGAGTAATATGAACCCTGCTGCGAGAAGTGACTTTCACTAACTACGCGTTAATGTACTTTATGTCCTCGGTATCATCAAAAAAAAAAAAAAAAAAAAAGAAAAAGCCACGTGTGAAAGTATTTATTGCTAATTCGAGTCCCTTCGAATCCACTTCCATATTTTTATCATTGCATAAACCCAGTCATCCATATTCTGATTTCTAATTGCTAAATGAGCTCATCCACAGACATATTGCTGTGTTAAGAAATAACTACGAGCAACGCGAGTCGCTGCTCCACTGATTTGCTCTCAGCCGGAGTATGGATAGGTAGTGGACCAGCGGGAAGATGCCAGTTGCTGACAGTCGCTGTTTCAAGTAATGAGACAAGTGATAAGTCAGCCAGCGACCTTGTCTTATTCTCTTTGCTTTCCATCTTCCATTTAAATACAGGAGCGATGCTGTGAGCACAGCTCAGAGTGCTGGGAGGAGCGCTGATATGTTTTCATTGTCCACTGAAGTAGAATAG
This sequence comes from Arrhamphus sclerolepis, assembly GCA_037176975.1. Taxonomy (NCBI): domain Eukaryota; kingdom Metazoa; phylum Chordata; class Actinopteri; order Beloniformes; family Hemiramphidae; genus Arrhamphus; species Arrhamphus sclerolepis. The sequence continues at coordinate 948,487 of JBAMYA010000023.1, read as the reverse complement.
AGTTAAAAAAAAAAAAAACGAAATAACAGCTGTACCGAGGTACTGAAACAATTACTGAATCAGTCAATCGAGCAAACGCTAATTAGATAAATGAATTGAATTTATTAATTTAACACAGGTAAACTCAAACATAAGACAGAAAAAACAAAAGGAGACAACAACGAACGAGCAGGGGAAGGAGAAATTATTAAAAACAGCTGGAAAACTAAGTTTTAAACTAAGAAATCTGTTTTAGTGAAGGTCATCTCAATCTGGTGAGAATTTGGTGTTTGAGTTCTGGTCTGGGTGCAGTTGGAGGGACAAGACTGAGACCGGCTACACGTACACGTAGAAAGAAACAAACGGCCAGCTTCACAGAGCAACTGGTTTCATGAGAAAATCCAGTGTCATTCAGAGATGAATGAGTTTTAGTTTTTTTTGTCTCAACGATACAAAAGTTGGACCACTTTCCTCTCGTACATCCTAAAGACTTTCAGTGGGGTTTCAAGGTGGACCAATCGGCAATCATCTTGAAGCTCTTCCAGGAAGTATGTCTTGTTGCAGTTCCTCCACTGACCACTAGGTGCTGGCTCCGAAACAGAGCAAATCCCTATTGAGCCTCATGTTAAACGCAGGATTAAACATTTACAGCCTGGTACAAAATCTTTTTTTTTTTTCTTTCATCTGTTGTTGCATTTTACATCCATGACACCTGTCCAGGGGTGTTTTTGTTTTGTTTTTTGTTTTTTTTGTACCACATCATTTGCATGAATTCTAAGCAATAAATCTAACCAATCAGATGACCAGACATCATTTGATGTGCTTGAATGACAGCTGTGTCCCGCCTCTGTGCAACATGTCATCTCATGGTTCAAGTATAAATGGGCTTCAAAGGATCTCTGTACAAATCTATGGGTCATGTGACCAGATAGTTCACCCAGTATTTTACAGTCAATGGTCTGAAATCATCCTTCATGAACTGTTTTTACAACTTTGAATTCATTTATTTATTTTTGACACATATCTGAACCTAGACCTGACCAGCTGAACCCCAGCTTTAGTAGTCCGAACATTCTCCTCAGCGGTTTTGTTTGCGCGGTGCTCACCGATAATTAGACCTTTGATATCAGAGGAACCTCTTTTCTGCACCTGCGGGATGTGCATCAAGAAGCTGCATCAGGTTGAAACGTTTGAGGCTCTTACTTTTTTGCTTCGTTGAATCCAGTTGGAGGCAGCATATATCCAGGTACTGATGTGACCAGCGGTAACCACCAGGCTGATACTGGGAGATAAGAAAGTGACTACTAATACCTACACTCTGCATCAGCTAGTGCTTCTGCTGGTCATTAGCACACCCAGGAGAGAAACCCCCAGGATGGGACTGAAAAATCAGCCGATGTTTGCATTTCTCCTGTAGAACCAGCTGCCCCTATATTTGAAGTGCCGTATATTCTTCCCTTTTATGGTGAATGCATTGAAATGAGGCAGCGCGAGCTGACGTGCAGGGATGGGAACAGTACTACGTATAATCACACACACACACACACACACACACAGCTCTGTCACCTCAGCGCAAAACTACACAGATTTACTTTAAATTAGGCGCCGGCGCTTTATCCGCTTCTTCATCACACCTGCCGCCATCATACTTGCTGCCGTTTGAAGCTTTTTACGGCACCATCTTTCCCAAAGTAACGTTTAATGTTTTGAATGCTGCATATTTATTGTCGCACCGTCCATGCACCTTGTTCAACAAGTAAAACAACATCTCATTATTCTGTATACTACAGATGTGGAAGAACGCCAATAAAGTTGCCCTGAGTGGAGCGTAATTTGATAAAGTTCAGAATGAGGCATCAACGTGAAATACAGTATGTACAGTTGCAAATAGATTGCTTGGAAATCAGTAGATTTGGGTTTAAAAACCTCTTAGCAATATTACTTATAAATAGATAAATGGAGAAAAAAAAGTAAAAGAAGTAAATAAAATGACTTCATTCATTGATCTTGGCCTGTTGGAAAACATGAAAACTCCTGCTCCACTCATCACAGTTTGGATGCATTCACTGTTTATTTTTATTTATGTATTTATTTTTCATTCAGTTGCAGGTAGCAAATGTTCAGCTGAGTTCGTAGTTGATACGAAGGATTACCCGGGTTAAAGATCTCGCCTCCTAATGTGTCTGGTTTCTGCCCCTTATCCTGCACCACACCTTGTATCAGACAGATTGTAAGATGTTTTTAAAAAAGGAATGAACCGGGACGCCTTTTCACGTAAAAGTGCATGTTTGGAAACTGTTGGCAAAATCTTTGCATCTCTTTACATTTCAAAATAAGGTCAGAAATGCCTTGTTCAGCCAAACTATCATTAAATGACAGGTCACAGCTGTCAGTCAAATGACGTCCGGTCATCTGATTGGTCAGCTTTATTTCTTTATATAAATTTATCTGATCAGGCGCAAAAATAAAATTGACCCATCGTACATTTTTTATATGTAAGCACAGAGGAAAAGACCATTTTTGTACCAAGCTCTAAATATGTTTAATTCTGCTGCAAAGTTGGACCTTTTAACATGAAGATTTGTTCTGTTTTGAAGCCAGCACCTAGTGGTCAGTGAAGGAACTGCAAAGAAAAAAAAACAAACATACTTCCTGGATGAGCTTCAACCTGGAATCAGGATGGTTGCTGGTTAATTATACACATTAACTGGATTTAAGGGGTTTTAGACCAAAAGACAGCAAATATAAGCAGAATCTGTTGAGCTACAAAATGAAAACAAACTTGTTTTAGTGTCAAATATTTTCACAATGACAGTGAACCACTGAACCACCACTAAAAAAAACCCAAAACAAAGCAAACACTCCTTTAAATAACAACACTGATGATTGAATAAGAAGCGGAGGAAGATGGATGGATGATTGAATAAAGAAAAAGATGCTTGAGGATGTAGTTCAGACTTTCCACTTGTAAATTTGAGACAAATTTATTATTTAACCTTACTGGCAATAACATCCAAGTACATCAACAGAAAGTGAGACTTAATCAACAAGAGATCCCAGTAAAACGGCATCACAGCAAACACAGTCTGATTGCCATCGTTCAGTCCAGAATAACCACAGCAATGACCTCTTCCAGCCAAAGATGGGGACAGGATCAATAACAGGACGAGCCTCCTCATTGCCACTCCAGCAGCATCCTGCTGATGAGGACATCTAAATGTAATGGTGACTTTTACCGCTCAAAGGAAGTTTTGCTTCTTTATCTGATTGTCATTTTTAACCGCCTCCGGTGGCTTTTTGTAAGCGCAGGAGTTGCCGTGAAAAAACCTTGCAGCTTGTCGAGCCCGTTCACAGTTATTGAACAGCTTGAGTCAGTGCTCACTGTCAGCAAGCAACTTGATTTCTGTTTCCCTGAGGAGTGGAAATGAAATTATTTTTGCGCTCAGTAAGCTGTGTGATTGACACAGCCTATAGTATGCACGTTCGCTGTTTTTTATGCTTTACAATAGTTGTATTCATTTTTTAAATAGTAATTTACTTTTATGACTATTTTACATTTAATTCATCCTAGTCCCTTTTTTTTCTTGTTGTTGTTGTTGTTTTCATCTGTTGAAGTCAGGTATATTTTACAATCCCAGATCAGGAAACCTTATTAGAAAACATGGTCCCTGCCATCCTGCTGTAGCATCTGCAACGACCAGGATCGTCACATTTCTCTTTTCAAACTTCCACACACATACTCTGTTTTCTGTTGCCTTGTTGAAAAATGAACGGACCCGGTGAAAGCTGGTGCTGAAGGCAGCATACGATCTCTGTGTGTGTTTTTGGCATTAATGACACCATCACAAAAGTGGGGATGAGAGCCACTGATGCGACCTCCATACTATCACAGAGCCTGGCATTTGGACTTGTTGATGAGAGCGGTCTGGATGGTCCATTTTGTCTTTTGGTCTGAAGCACACAGTACCTCGCCCTGACTTCTAGATGTAGCGCTAGCAAATTTGAATGAGCTCAGCAGGTCTGTCTAGCTACCCTCCACTGGAGCTTATTAAAAACGCCCAACATCCTGGGGAGCCAATCACATCAGTCTATCCTGTGATGACGTGATGACAACAGAGCTGAGACGTTGTAGCCTGGATGGTGAGCAGCGGCCAGCAGCTTTGACATCAACAGTTAAAGACTTGAACGTCTGTGACTACCTCTAATGCCAGGTTCACTGTACGAGTTTTACAGTCTTATCAGATAAATTAAAGCCTCAGTTGCACATGCATCTTCCTGTTTTTCCCTTCTATCTAGCAGTGATGTTGCTAGGCTACAGTGCTGGTGTTTACCGTACCTCATGGTGGGTTCCTATTGGTCGGTTAGCTGACAGAGATGGTAGTGGCAGCAACAGGTCGTCACTCTGAGACGATTCCTCTACATTTCTGACGCTGCAGATATCTGTTGCAGCGCGTCTTGGTCAGTCGCTCATCTTTGCTCCTGTCTCGTTGTGAGATCTAACCCCACCATTTTTGAACTTCGACGGACCATTTTTTACCACAACTGACCATCTTTGGCCTGAAATCGTACAGTGTGAACCCGACATTAGAGATTGTGGTGGATGAGGTCCATCTCATTAACAAATTCAAGACGTAATCTGAACATGACGTACTATGTCTGTCAAACGTTAGCGGTTGGACAGCGAAAGGTTACGTTTTTCTGAAATATTATGTTGGCGCACACTGGTTATTCTCAAATTCTGGCGCAAAAACGGCAACGAACGTTTGATTCCAGTTTCATTATACTGGCGTCTCTCTCCATCAAACCCTTCCCTACGACACTCTCCCGTTGACTCTTTTGCGTTGCTCTGAATATGTCGCTTGTTGGTTTCTTTGATGAGGCGTAAAGCTAACAAACTGCTTGCAGAGGCAGCTTGACAAGTAAACGCTGGTGGACGAGGGGGAGATATGACGCTACATCTGATCTGAGGCTCCACAGATCCGATTTCTCCCTCAGAAGATCTGAAATACCGATTTGTCTGACACCACCTCTGTTAGACGTTCAGTTCATTTAATTTTCAAGCATTTAGTGATGTCTTTAGCTGATTAAATTCCTGAATTTCTCCGGACTCTTTGAACGCTTGATGATGCTACCCACTGCAGATGAGGATTTCTTTCCAATCCTTGCTTGAGTTGCATTGTTTGTATATATCATATCAGTGACATTTTCACATATTTGTTTATTTTTCTTTGTTCACCTCTTCACTGGCTCTAAATTGCACCTGTACCAACTCTTATGAAACGTGACGACAGCCTAAAATGCAAAAGTTGATGTATCTATGAGAGATAAAATGAAGTAGTTGGAAGGTAGGTTAAAAAAAAAAAAGTGAAATATCTTAATCTCATACTGAAGCAAAGAAATTCAAAGTAAATGTAAGGACCTCTGTTTTTAATCCTGCATTTTCTGTGTTGTTCCAGCCATTTTCTGATTTTACATTTATTATCCTCTTTGCCTTATTTGTTGTCTTTGCTTTGAGTAACACCATCTTGGTGATGATGCATCACGTTGTAAACTGCAGTTGGTACAGTTAATAAGGTGATAACACAAATAGCCGCGGCGTGGCAGAGCTTGCTTGATCACAGTGACTACTTTACCTGCAGTAATACTCCAGGGAAGATTTGATAAGAACTGAGTGCTCAGCATGTGTGAGAATATATAAATATTGTGTATTTCTCCACATGCTGTGCAAACACTGGTGGACCCATGTGGTTTTGTGAAAGGACATCTTATTTGTTCCAGCGCCTGACACTCTCCGTAGAAAAGCGCGGTGAACATGCTTTCGTTGTGCGTGCATGAGAGCTCGGGGCCTGTGCACTCATCCCTCCCAGCGTACGCGAGCTCGGTGCAGCAGTACACCACCACGTATGAAAGGCAGCGTGGAGGTTGCTGTTCGGTGCAGAGGGAGATCACGAGGTCACCAGAGTGTGAGCACACAAGGATACGGACCTTCTCCGGATAATTTCCTATAAAACCAACTGAAACTGGTTTTCAATAAAGCCATTTAAAAAAAAAAATCAAAATTATGACACTTTAGGATAAAGAAACGGTATGCTAATTATTACACAGATATAGGTAGATTTAATTTTAAAGGAAGATGACGATGGTCTGGTGCTGATCCCCTTAAAGTTCTTATGTTAATCAGATCAGATGATACATTAGAGTTTTAGTGTCATATATTCAGTTCAATTTATTTATATAACATCTGTTTTACAACAAAGTAAGTGCGAGGACCTTTTGACCAATCAGATGCCCAGACGTCATTTGACGTGCTTGACTGACAGCTAGCCATTGGTTCTGCCGTTAGCTTTGACATCTTTCCTCTGCAACATGGCGACATGTAGTTTGAGGAAAAAAATAATGTACAAATCTATGGGTCACGTGACCGGATAGTTTGTCCAGTATTTTACAGTTTTTGTACCTGACCGGCCATTACGTATATGCATGACGTAATCACTTCCTCACAATTAAGTCATAAAAGAAATCAGCTGCGATGGTAAAAGAGGTCAAATTGAAGTAACTGACCAACCTGGACATTCAATATGGAGGTTGTAGATGTCAGGATATAACACCCCTGATCACCTGGTGACGTCATTCGTTCACATTGATGGAAGGACACTGACTGGACGTCCCCGTATCACAGTAAATCAAAGTTTCTCTTTTATAATGTTGATGGTTGCATGACTGTTTACTCAACAGGCCTCACGATGGTGCAGCAAAAAGCTGCAAAGCGCCATCGTACTTCTATAAACCCTGCAAACAACTCAAAGTTGTACTGACTGCCATTCAAGCTGATGGGTTGCTTTCACCCAAAAGGAGGCGGGAACATCGTGCAAAGGCGCAAATATATGTGTAGTACATGTGCAGTATGGCAAAAAGCATCTACTATTCTTTGCTTAAGAAATTTAAAAATATAAATAGGCAGCTTCGTTCCAGGATGTTTGATAGGGGCGTTGGGCCACAGTGAAAAATACAGCAGTTTGACAGTAAAAGTAATACAGGCTAAAAATTGTAAAATGAGAAAATGTTTTGATCTATAAAACTGTTTTATGCCCATGTCTCCAATATAACTACATTTTACAGTCGATGAAAATGCCTACAATTTGAAAATTGCAACATCCCTGTGTCTCACATTATCTAAAAATGTCACTAAAGTGATATTGTAAAATCAGTACATGTTCATAAATGCTTACCGGGAGGGAGGAAGGTGCAGGTTCACCATCTGTTGAAAGTCTGGTGAAATAAATTGCTTTTTTGTAATAATAATGGGGGAAAAGTCTCTCAGACTGGAATACAAACTGGAATAATCTGTACTCAAGGTTTATGCAGATATATTTTACTATATTTCCCTAATCAGCTCATTATAATGACCCTTGAGGCTTTAAATTCCTATTAAATGGCTAGTGATATGTTTTTTCTTTTGTCTATATACAGTATTTTGTCTTATGTCATTGACGCTGTTGGGTAGTTGGGTTTATAAATTCATTCCAGCAATTTCTAAATGATAATTTGGCCAAAAAGTACATTTTCTGGTGGTTGTCTTGTTCTTTTTATTCACATTTTGCCAAACAGTGATTTTCAAATGAGATAAATGAACCAACTCAATTACCAAACTACTACAGGACTGATGACCTTTAACTTGTCTTCTATTAGAGGGCAGTATTTGGGGGGAAAAAAAAGAAAGAAAAGGAAAAAAAAAAGTTTTGATGGATAGATGGAGTTGCCTTGGAGCGTGTGAATTAGTCGTACCTTTGCTGAATTTAAGAAGGTGGGCAAATGCAAATGTGAGACTGTGGGATGCGTGAGGGTGTGCTCTGTTGTCTGTCTGCCGTGGAGCGATGATGGATAGGCCTGCCAACAGACTGGGGTTTCACTAATACTGGAGCCTCTATAGAAATAAGGGAGGAATGCATTAATGGCTATGCATGTGCGTGTGCACGTGTGTGTACCTGAGTGTTCAAGTGAAATGTGTGCCCTCAGCCGGGGCTATTTCAGTAAAGCTGTACTGTGCGCCGAGGCTTTGTGTAGCTGCACTCGCATGAAGCTTCACTGCTTAATATTGTGTTAATTTCATCATAAAAGTCAATGGGGTTGATAAAATTGCTTCATTCAATTCAATTCTGAATTTCTGCTTGGTGCTAACTGAGTTAGAGGTGCAATATCTTGATATGAAGCTTAATATTAAGCAAATGGGATATACTCTAGTGAGTGTTGTCCAGTTTTTATCAGACGAACGACATGTTTCCTGCATTCCTCATCCATGTAGACGTATTAAAGCATCTTGATACACGACTGCCGAACAGACGCTGGAGGAGTTCTGAGCTTCTCAAAGTCGAACCTGTAGTTTGTGTGTTATGCTAAAAATAAGAGTTCTATAAATATTGCAGTAGGCCATATAAATAAATGCATGTGTAGCCTAAAATCAGCCCTGTTGCCTGAGGAAGAGCATTTTCCATTTTCCATGTCTCCAAATCAGGGATATATGTTAGCTTAGCATTTCTCAGCGTCCCCCGAACAGCCGTGGGATTGTCCCAACATGCCACTTATTTCCAAGGAACATGCAAGTTTTTTGAAAAGGCACTCTTTTGTGACAAACTAGAATCATTACGATATTTAGTTTTGTTAACTGAACAAAACAGGATACTGAGATGGAAGACTCCAGGGAACACTCAAAGCGCCTTTCTCTCACCGTTACTCCCATAATTACTTCTACTATTCCTTTAATTACTCATATGAATCAAACTACACTATAATTAATTAATTAAGTAGTAGTAAACGGTACCTAGGCAGGATTTTGTGATCCAATTAGCCTAACAACATGTCTTTGGGGTAGCAGGATACCGGCGTACCTGGAAAAGAAAAACCCGCAGCAGCCAAGGCCTGCAGCAGCTCAACTAAGAGATGGTCTAAGATCATAACTTTATCTGCACATCTTCCATTGTGTCCTAAACACTGTATATTTGGACTTTTTCCAGAATTTTGTGCACTTAGGGCATAAAATTGCATTTTCATGGAAATCTGTTCATAGACCAAACAAAGCTGGATTGGAGGACTACTGCAATGTATCGCCATGGAAACACTCACATTTAAAGTTAAGGGTTTCGCAATGGTATGGGGCTTATTTATGGACCTTCTAGAGGGAGAGGACTTGGCTGTAGCCTTGTAATCTAGGGGAGGGGGTAAAATGCACAGTCATGGTCTGTATAGATGTTTTTCTGCTGTTTTTCTGCTTTCTGTTGTTCTTTTTTCTCTTTTCTCACCTGCCGTGATCAGTTACTGTCAACCAAACCAAACCTTGTCATTTCTGTATTTATTTGAAGTGTTAGTGCCTTAGTGTGTCGTGTTGTGTTATGTTGTGTATGTTTAATTGAAAAAGCCAAGAAAGATACTGTCTCTAAAAAAAAAAAAGAGATGGTCTAAGAGACTACAGAGTTCAAATTAATTAGAATGTCTTTAAATCGTTTGGCTGTAGGTAATATGGGATTTCCTCCAACTTACACAGCAAAAAGTTTAATGAAGCAGCCTGTTAAACCCCAAAGTCTGTGTACTCACATTCCAACCGTGCCTTTTGGACGCTAACTCCGTTATATAAGGACTGTATAATCTGAACGACAAAACACAATCTGTTTCAGGCACAAACATCGAATTTGATTCACTGGAAATTTCAACCATAAATAATGTAATGGAGCAAACAAAATGATGCAGATATGGAAACTGTATTTTGTAAGACATTAACTTTGAAATACCTTCCTACTCAGTAACAAGCATATGGAGATATGTGCTCAGATCTGTGAGAGGCCCTCAGAAGCAGACGGTGGACCAAACCATTACAAAGGCGTGGAGGGGAGCTCATATCTACCCTGAGCCAAAGCTCTGCTCATATCTACAGCCACCATACGCAGTAATGTAAGCTTAACCGGTACAAGGTAAAAACTAAGGACTACTTTCTCTTCCTCTCAGGTCCCCTCCAGGTGTCCACCTTTGGTTTGTTCACTTGCATATCGCCAGAGCGCTTTGTATAAACACAAAGTGACAGTGCTCACCTCCTGCGGCTGTGTTGGTTAAAAGCTTGTAGACATTAAAAAAGAGAAAAGTAAATAAAGGCTGTTACAAGTCTCCTCTGAGAGAGGCTGTAAAACGAAGATCAAGTGGTCATTTTATTAAATTCAAAGGGTTATTCTTGCAGGAACAAGAGTAAACTCAACAAATTCCAGGGAAACATTTCTGCCCTTGTAGGCACATCTTGTAAAAACTTTAGAATTTCATCTGAAGTCTCCTAAAAAGAAAGTTTATTGTGTGGCCATTATGGAGGCACTTATTGTGCACAGCTGGCGATTTAGAGCTGTTGCTGATGTCCGACGGAATGTCAAGGCGTCACTAAAAATATCTATAGCGCATTAAACGGACACCTGACAACCAGGAATGAAGACGGAGGCTGCTGAGAACCAGAAGTGCAGGACCGAATGACCGACATACATCACGGCCGCCGGGCCTTTAAGGCGGACCATTTTGCTTCACATTGCGGATGTAAGCAGCAGAACTGACAGCCACCTTACAGTTCTCCAGTGATGTTCTGTCATAGTCATAAAACTTTAATTTTACTGACTGAAAAATGCTTAACAGTGTAAGTATGCGGCATCCCAGCTCGAGATGGCCAATCTGGGCAGCTGCTACATTAAGAGTTGTTGCATTATGGCTCTGCAGAGTGTAAACAGCAGTGTATATATCCATGCGTTGTGTGTGTGTGTGTGTGTGTGTGTGTGTGTGATTGAAAACCTCGGCAGCACACCTGCTCGGCTTGGACAGGCACTGTCTCTGGACCTCATATCCCATTCAGGCGAGCTCCTGTGCGGAACAGGAGCATATGGTGTAAAAAAAAAGAAAAAAAAAGAAAAAGACTTGCTTCCTTCCTTCCTTCCTTTGTGCCAGTGTTTTACAGAGGGCTCATACACTCCCAGGAAAGCTGTTCCTTATTCGTCTTAGCAACAGCACTTTGCCCCTGTCTGCCTCAGCTGCTTCATCCGTGATGGCTTCGGTGGCGTTCATCATCTGACATATGAATATAGAGCCATCCTGGGAGGCAAACTGAGCTCCGCTCGCATAAAACGTCTCTGACTTGAATTTATAATTTATCTCAAACACGTGCGTGCCATTTCAATTTTTTTCATGTAGATCCCCCCCCCCCAAAAAAACAAAAAGACAATGAAGCCAGGAAGGTGTAAATGCATTGAAACCATCACATGCTCTCATTCAGGAAGGATTTCCCTCCACAAGGGTTCAGTAGGAGTGTGTGGTTACGGATTACTTCAGCATGCAAGATTTTGGGGTTGTTGCACGCCCAGCGCTGCCGCTATACTCACTATTAATGTGTTTTCTCATTGATACAGAGATTTGGGTTGAGGGAGCACCTCCACTCTGGAGGAACACCTGTTTCAGCCTGCCTCCAGATGGTTAGCAAATCTAAATGCATTTTATATGATGTCACACTAATCTGAATATAACACGGCATGCACATCAAAACCTATGCCTTAGGTAGAGATGGCAGCGTCCATATGCTGTCATGCATGAAACATGTTTACAATTATGTTATTTCATTGCAATTTTCGGTCTGTGGAGATTGTTACAAACTAAATTTCACACATTGTTCTCCATCGCTTCATCACTGTGTTTGGATGTCTTTTAATTAGCTTTATTTGTAGCGGGGGAGGGGTGTATATATTTATTTTTAGCCACCCAGGGAAAAATAGGGTTTAGTGTGAACAACAGTAAACTAGACAAAACACTCGTGTCACACGAGAGCGAAAGTCTCAGCCGTAATGTAGAAGCAGGAGCTATACATGATGAAATCAATCGATTTTATGGATCAATAACAAGGTCATACATGAAATCATTCTTTCAGTCAGCGGTTTAATAGTTGTTGTTGTTTGTGGCTTTCATGTGAATGTGTTGTCATTTCTTTCCATCACAGGTGCTTTTCTTACATATATGTGCCTCATATTGTGAGATCCAAACAAACAGGCTTAACTACATGGCAAAGAAACTACGTACAGATTTTATTTCTTTTTTTCTTTCCTGAATAGCTGCTGCTATTTCATTCTCACTTCATTAAAGTTTGTATCACCGGTGCTGTTTTAAGTCTCACAGAAGAACTTTAGTAATTTTGTCCTCATGGAGTCGTCTAAAAGCGCAGAGCAGGTGTTTCAAACTCTTATTTCATCCTGGACCACACAGTCACCATGGTTACCATTAAAGGGCCGGTGATTCTTTACGTTCTCAACCAGCTGTGTTGTCAGAATTCCTGTTAGTTCCAAAGATCTGTTCGGATATCTCAAATTTCCCCAAATTTGTAAATTGTTATCATAGGCAACTGTGACATCACAGACCCAGATCGGAGCAGAATCATCCAGCTCTCCTAGGATCCACTCTCATTTTTATTCCTGCATTTTCTGCTGAACTGGGAAGCGCAAAGCTGTAGGACCAATCTCAAAAAGGGGCACATCCTGTGAAAGAGGGGATGAAGTGCTGTTGGGATACTGACTCCACCCCCTTAATCAGCTGTGGAGTGGAAACATTTCTGCTGTATCCATCAAACATCTCATTACCACCTGAAGAAGTTGTCAACTTTTAAAAAAAAATTCTTTAAAGGAGGCATAAGATTTTAAGGAACACGTAAGTTTCTGGATCCTTTTTTCTAAATGTAAAATTACAACGATTTCCTCATCAACCCCGCAGCTGAACGTCAGCTGGTTCCTCAAAGTCAGATTAAGGAAATCTGAAATGACTTAGAAGCTGGCACATCTGACCGTGAATGTTACGACTGCGTGTTGCCCCGGCTTTGACCCGATTAATGTGATGATGAGTAACCCTGATGTTTTTCTGTTTGATGTGTATGATTGTTGACAATATGTACTTCGTCTCTCTTAATGTATGTATACTGTTGTGTACACTGGTGTACACTGGTGTGCACGTGTCGGCAGGGACACGAATTTAGAGCCTCACGATCTCGTTTTCAGTGTTACATAAAGAGTAAATAAATAAATAAATATTGATTGGCTAAAATTTGAAAATCTCTCTGAGGAGGTGGAATGCATCTTAGTGGAATGTTGTTTAAATTACTGCAAAGGATCATAATCTCTGACATGCTTATGTACTTACACCAGCGTGAGTCTGGAGTCTGAGAATGACAGAACGCCAGTCCAGAGCGCAGAAACGTTCGGAGTATCACTCCTGAGCCCACGGTTCCCAGTCCGAAAACTGTAGGACGTCTCCTCCAGGTTGGAAGTGGAGGAGTTAAAGTATCTCGGTTTCTTGTTCATAAGTGAGGGAAGTATGGCGCCTCAGGCGACAGGCGCATTGGTGCAGCGTCTGCAGTAATGAAGACAGAAGCAGTAAACAGGTCCATCTCTGCTCCAACCCTCACCTGTGGTCACCAACTGTGGGTGGCGACTGAAAGACTGACATACACTGGCTGAAATTAGTTCCCTCCGTGGGGTGACTGAAGTCGCCCTCATGCCGGGTTCAGAAGGTGCAGTGTTGACGACGTTGAAGCGACCGCGTACGGTCACAGAGACGGTAGAGGCAGCGACAGGCCGTCACACTCAGAGACAGTTCCTCCAAATTCCTGACGCTGCTGATATCTGTCGCAGCCTGTCTCTGGTCTGTCCCTCTTTGCTCCTGTCTCATCCTGAGAATGAACACCACCTCTTCTGAGCTGTGATGGACCATTTTTCCATGGTCCACCCATCTGTGGTCTTTGGTACAGTGTGAACCCGGCATACGAGAAGTTCAGTCATCAAGGAGAGACTCTGAGTGGAGTCGCTCCGAGACAGCTGAGGTGGTTCATCTGGTCTGGATTCCTCCTGGACTCCTCCCAGGCCAGGACCACGAGGCAGACCCAGGACACGCTGGAGAGACCACATCTCTCAGCTGGCCTGAGAATGCCTGGGTGTCCTTCAGGAGGAGCGGGAGGAGGAGGTCTGGACCTCTTCACCGAAGCTGCTCCCCCACGACCCCAATCCAGATACACAAAAGTTAATGGATGGATGAATTAAAAGAAAAAGCCCAGAACTGTCGATTAGCTGCGACCGTATATCAGGCGAGAATGAGAAAGCATTCCCGAGAACTTCAGGTCAGCAGTTTGTTTTCTCACTTCTCAAATGTTTATTTGCAGTTTCTAAAAGGATTTTTGCCAGAACCCAATTTAAATGAACACACTTTCCAAAAGCCAACATAACCTCTCTGTGCATTTCCAGTTTGTAAATGCCGTGAACACGTTTTTCAAACTGTTTTTCATTTACATTTTTACAGTGTCCAGACTTTATTCAAAGCAGAGTTGGTGCATAATCAAAAGCCTCTTATGATCACACAATAATGTCAGATGTCTGCAGCTCAGTTGCTTCTGCAGCTGCTGGTCTATGAATAACATGCCGCTTTAATGGAAACGCTAAATATTTAAAAACACTCGGGTTGCTATGGAGATTTCATAATATGACGATAACTATAACAAAAGGCAGTTTGGAGAAAGTGCAGCCTCACTCCAGAGACACCAGTACTGAAAGGCCCGCCAGTTTGAAATGTAATTTCCTTTAACCTGAAATGTACTCCAATCTCACAGCCAGCGCAAGACAGCCGACATAAACATACTTGCGGCGCACATGTGCCGCGGCTTTGATCACTGCACTTGCTTGATCATCGACAGTCTTGCGTGACATCCCTGGTGTGATGTGTTACAAAGAAGCCGGTGCCCCGGCTTCATAGGTTCACATGTATATTTAACATCCTCTCTGGTGCATTAGGGAGCAGCACAGCGGAGCTACCACGTTCCTGTCAGCTCACAAATGTCCACATGTGTTAGCAAAGATCCTGTGCATTTGCTTGGGAATAGATACTCGGTTTATCCACGTGAGTGTGCGAGCGCATATGTTCATCAATATTTAAATACGTGTAACGTGCGCCAAAAAGCATCTTTTTTTTCCCCCAGTTTCCATCTTAACGGTGCACATGCGCTCAGTTGGGTTTAGGTTGCCTCTTCTATCCATGCGTGTGCATGTGCTTGTGCAAACCCTTGGCCTCTGTGATCCATCCTCCTCTGCACCGGGGTTAAAGCCGCATATTCGGGGCACGTGGGGGGGGGGGAGGGCTGCAGGAGGGAAGGCGCGGGTGGGCGGCTCATTAGATAGCACTCCCCGCGGAGTGTGAAGGAGAAAAACACCCATTAGCAAAACAAACGACGTGCCCATCGCTCACACAAATGTGCAGATTGTTTACCAAAGCCAGGCGGACGAGGCTGCTGGCACGCCGCACCTGCTGGGGGGGCAGAGGGAGGGCGGGGGGGGCTTCCTGTTGATGTACTTCCGGGGTCACGAAAAGGGTTTGTTTTTTTTTATTTGATGTATATTTGTACGTACCTTTGTGTTTACTGCTTACTGCAACAAAAAGAAGAAAAAAGGCAAAGTATTACTTTTGTAGCAATAAAAACAAAAGGGGGGGGGCACGTCTGGGTGGGGTGGGGGGGTGGGGTAGGATGAGAACCAATCCTCAGCGAGGTCTCAAATAAAATTTATATAAGATAGCAGAAATAAAATGTAAGTATGCAGCAGGACATTAATTATTCATCGATGCATTACAGCTCTATGGAGCTAAGCATTTTTAAGCTCACTGCTCCCCATCAGCAGGACTTTGTTTATCAGCACCATCAAAATTGTTACAAATGATTATTTATAGACGGCATAAAAATCACAGCATCACCATTTACTGCTGGTCTGGTTTTGTCTGAGGTTTTATTCGGGCTCCAGAATCGGCTCGAGGATCGTTTGTGGTCATGGTTAAAAGAAACCAACGTTGTCAGCTGGCAGCACGACAGCAGGCTTTCATGTCAGCTGTGCACTATGTTATTCTTTTTTACATTCCAGGGTGCCAAAACCGTTGCATAGTTATGTTGAGATGCTCTTTGGTCTTCGATTCCAGCGTTGTGATTCTGGTTGAGAGGCTGGAAATACATGCATCTCTCTCTGTCTCTCTCTCTTTTTAATCCAGATTTTGTTTCATCACTTTATTTGATATCTTGTTATCTGACTCACGTCAAGGATCTAACGCAGTTATTAGAAAAAATAATTAAAGCCTATAGAATAATCTCAAAAATGACTTGTGCATGAATATTAGAGAAAGAAAAACAGAGACGTATTAATTTTGAAAAAAAAAAGGGGAAAAAAGCAGTTTCTAGGATGTCAGGTAACTTTTTATCGTCTTGTTTGTTTGTTTATTTATTTATTTTACAGCAAATAAGTCAAACCTATGAGCTGTTCCATATCAGCTGTGCCAGAAGCTGCATTTTTTTTAATATTTAAGTTGAAAAGTAGTGTATATTTACCAAAATCTAGATGGTTTCAGACAGGATGTGTCAGGTGTTTTCACCTGAATTATTGAGCAAAGTTTAGGTTGTAAACCAATTTCTTTTAATCTTATTTTACCTTTTCCTTCAAATTCGTGTCCTCTGGACGGACATTTTCAGTCTTCTGGACCCTTTTCTAGTTTGTGGGTCACAGCCACTGTTTTCTTAACTTTACATTTTCTTCCTACTCCACGCCTTGACATTTTTCCAACTTCCTCGTGTTCCTCCTCCTTCCAGTTGATGTCTCCTGGGATTACTTTATCTATCACCACCACCTCCTTCTGCACCACAACGTTTGCTCGGTAATCCATCACCAGTTTATCAGTCTGCAGGGGGAAGTCCCACAGGATCGTAGCTCTTGCAGTCTCTTCCACCCTTGAGGGTATCTTCCATGCTGAGTTTGGGACTTCCAGCCCAAACTCAGCACCGGTCCAGCTACTTCTAACAGTCTTTTGTGTTTTGTCTGGAGTCTTTGGTTTTGCCGTGCTGCTGCTTGACCCCAGACACAGCTGTCAGATAGATGACCTCGTATTTGACTCAAGAATTACAAGATATGCAGAGAAGATCATCCTGTTGCTGCAAAACGGGCCCACATCATCACCCTCCCACCACCATGCTGGATAGTTGGCAGGAGGAGTTCATGCCCATGTGTTTCTTGTTTGCTTTTTTTTTTTGCCAAATATGGAAAGTTTGTCTGATTTTGGGATGAAACTGCTTAAATGCCAACCTCCAGCAAGATTACCAGCGTCTTAAATATTTTTACCTTTGCCATGCTTGCTAATATACATATATATTCATG
>JBAMYA010000023.1:899436-922446 GCA_037176975.1 Arrhamphus sclerolepis | reverse complement strand
CTGAGAGGAGCAGCGATGTGAGCAATACAAGTAATGGATGCAGATAACGGAGACGGGAGAAGGGTGTGTGTGTGTGTGTGTGCGATGCCAAGAGGGAAGAGACATTATTGCTGACACTAGAGAAGCAATTGTTTTCGTATGTTGATGATCTGGAAGTGGTTTTAAGTCGTTTCCAGGCAGTATCAGGATGGGGGGGGGGGCTTACATGCTAAAGTCCAGAGCAGCACTATTCTGAACAGGTATCCTGAACAACTACAGTTTGTTTGGATGATTTATGAGTTGAAAACCTCTAAAGGTTTTTTTTTTTTTTTTTCATAAAAAGCATGGAAGCATGAGGTTCACAAGTCTGCATCTGAACAAACAAACCAGCAGACTCTGGAACAAGGTCCCTGGGGAGTTGAGACCCAGGTGGAGGTGTTTGGCCTTTAATGACAATCGGCATGTTTGTCAAAAAAAAAAAAAAAGAAAAAGCAGCTTGTGCCTGCTGTCAATCACAGCGGTGGAGAGGTGATGATCTGAGGTTGCTTTGCGGTCAGGAGGACGCGGGCGCCTCGTAGTAATCCAGCCAACAACCAAGTCCTCTGAACACCAGAGCTGCTCTTCAGGCAAACATGAGGCCATCTGTTCGACAGCGAAAGCCTGATCAAAAACTGGGTCATGAGACAGGACAATGACCTGAAGCACAGCAGCAAATCTACGTCCGAACGACTGAACGAAAGAAACAAAAAAGAGAGAGAGAGTAAGTCCAAGTCCAAGTCCAGACCTCAGCCCGGTTAAAATGCTGAGGCAGCGCCTGAAGAGGGCTGGACATGTGAAAATGAGTTTTAAAACCTCAGTGTGCTGAGAAAGAAAGAAAAAAAAATAGAAAGAAATTACATCATCAGTAGTTGGCTAAATAATAGCACTAAATAATAGCATTGTGAAGAAAAGTTACAGTTATATTCTTATATGTCTTATTATATTATTTACTTTCTTTAAACAATTTAACGTAGGCTCTAAAGACGGATTGCTAACTTCTCCAGCTCGTGTCCTTGGGGAGTTTGCCGTCCGTCAGCGCCGAAGCGTCGCCGCTCGTCAAGTACGTGTGCCTTCATTCTTCTTGTGTACAGCTGCCTAACAATGTGCCAAGAGCTTTCAGCGCCGGCTTAAAATGCATCCCAGCTTTTTTTGTTCCCACGTGCAGAAAGACACAGAAGACTCGGTCTGAGCTCCTTGCGTCCTGGCTGCCGCTGAATGACTCGCGGTGACCTTGGAGATTATTGCTATACTAGACAGAAAAAATGCTATATGTTTGTCAAGAGCTGTCTGTCATCAATGAGCTTTTGTGTTGGCTATCGATCGGCTCCCCGGCAGGACACCGGGGTTGATGGATGCACAACAAACAGACTCTGCATTGCCAGCAAACCGCCCAGCCGGCGTGCACCCCCCCCACCACCACCACCCCACATCATGATGGGATGTCAAGTCTGGGAGGCTGCCACTTGCCTCAGATGTGAATTTGCCCAGGCGTTTGGCCCCGCCTTCAGTCTGATACAGAAATGATCTGCGTCCCTAAATGGCGAATCATTAGTAAACATGGAGCGGATTACTGTAGTTTAGCCTGCTACCCGCGCATCGATAACAGGCCCTGATTGCTTTGTAAAATGTTGCAAGCTGTGAGCAAGAGCTGTGCCACTGTCTCTGCAGCGCACACATATAAAGATAACAGCGCTATTCCCCTATCAGTTGACCTGGTTTCCCTTCAGTTAGCAAGCTCCAGCCTCTGGGGTGCAATTGAGAGCGCCTTGGTCAGATACTGGATACAACACAAATGCCAAGTGCAATGCAACAATCATTATCCCCTGTGATTTTGGCGATTTTTCAGGAAGTGAGCTACCACTGCTACATTATTCAGCCTCAGTCTCTCACACAAGAGAGAATGGCATTAAAGTTAATTTCAGCGCGGCTCCAGCTGTGCTGTTGCACACAAAAAAAGATGCCACATTGTTATGTACTCCTCTTATAAGAGGAGAAGCTGCAAAAAAAAAGAAAAAAAAAAGGGCTGGAGAATCAGCAAATCACTGTTGTGAAGTGTTTGTTTTCCCTCTCTTGACTGGGTTTAACCCCGGCCGGCTGCTAAGCGCAGATATGCTACGAGGTGGCCAATCGATCTGCTTTGATATTTTACACACTCCACTCAGGTTCCACCAGTATGAGCGGCCTCTGCCCAGTACCCCCCTCCCCCATTTCACCCTCCCCCAGTGCAGGATCAATGATGTGATCTGCTCCTGGCCTCCAGAGATCTTCGGAGAAGCAGACGTCATCAGCGGCCTGCAACACTCAAACATGCGCGAACGCCACCGCGCGCTATCGAAAAACAAATCAGGGAGCAGCAATTGACCTCCACAGTAAAACGTCTTCCAAAGGGGGAAACGTCAGAAAATATAAACAGTGAAATTTTTACCGCCTCTAACCATCTTTCTTTGCAGTTTTACTGTCACATTATCCCGAACATCTGGGCCAAGAGTGTGTGGTACTAAAGGCTGCATAATTCAACTACTTTGGCAAAAAAAACAACAACAACAACAAAAAAACAACACTGTAAGACCAAACCAGCCTTCCTGTATGTTTCACAGGTGCTGGACTGGATCCAAATTGATAACAATTTATTCAGAGATCGCACACTCAATAACACTTAGAAGGATACAGGAAAACAACAGTGCCGGACATGAACGGGAGGTCTGGCAGATTACAGGAGATTTGTCAGCCTCCTGAGAGCTCTCACTCAGCTGATGCTCTCAAAGCAGAGCTGATGCGAGTTAGTGAAAAAGAATAAAACAAAACATAGCCTTTTGGAAGATAAACTGTTCGTGCACGCAGGCCTGTGTGATATATCGTGAAATTTCTTTGTCTTTTTCCTCTTCAACTCGCCGCCTCCTCCTCCTCTCCTGCATCAAGGATAGAACATGAGTGAATAATTCATCAGTCAAATCCAAAAATCTATGAAATAAAATCATTTGTTGCCCTATAGTGTGCTTGACAGAGAGCTTGTTTATAAGGGTGGTAAAGCAGGACTGGAGTGTTGGTACAATCAATAGTCTGATGGAATCCCGAGGCCCTCGCTTGTTGGCAACGCGCATCCAGACTGAGACATCAAAACAGCTTTTGGTTTCTCACTTGTGTCTCCAGAACATTTCAAACCAGATGGGCAGTTCAGACATTTTTTTGTTGTTGTTGTTTTGTTTTTGTTTT
Source organism: Arrhamphus sclerolepis (assembly GCA_037176975.1). Classification (NCBI taxonomy): domain Eukaryota; kingdom Metazoa; phylum Chordata; class Actinopteri; order Beloniformes; family Hemiramphidae; genus Arrhamphus; species Arrhamphus sclerolepis. The sequence goes on along the minus strand of JBAMYA010000023.1, from coordinate 919,215 downwards.
TTTTCATGGCCTGTTTTGTTCTTGCATTATTTATTTCTGCATTAACAAACCCCCTTCCCTCCACGTCTGGAGGTTGTCATTAGCTCCAGCATGTTCTGATGATGCTGAGGACAATTAAGATAAAAATGCCGTGACCAATCGTAATGGTGATAATGATAATGAAGAGATAATGATAAGAAAGGATGGAAATGACTCCGGCAAACAGGGTTTCTGTTTTTAGTAGGACTCCACAACACCAACAGCACGCTTCTCCACCACCAACAATAAAAAACATTATTATAATGATAATGAAGGGTCCAAAATGAATCCTCGACTTTCTCATTCATCTTAGCTGATCCTCATTAGAAACCAATGGGGTCATCGCACCAGTTCCAGTTATTCACCAGTCCCCCTGAACTGTACTCAGTGCTTTGTCAACAGATCTCAGTCTGCTGGCCTGTAATTGCATCAAAAATACATCACATCACCAGTTATAAACCCTTTGAATGAATTTCCCCCCAGCTGAAAGATATACGGCGTTTTTAAGCATATAGAAAGTTTTTCAAACAAGATATAAATTCAGACAATACAGTTTATATCGATAGATAATATTTTCTTTCCTCTGTAAAGCCATGCAAGTATCGCTCAAAAGTCAAACTCTCACTTACGACTCAGCTTCCTGTTTCTCCTCATTTTAGTGGCTTTGTTCATAAAGTGTTGATATTCTCCGTTTAGGAGGGTTGGCATGACGACGGCAGAACGGTGGTGGCCTGGCGGTCGCTGTCAGCTGCTACACGCCAAAAACTTTGAAAGACTGCTGTCTGTTACTGGAAATGAATTTGCTCAGCAGGTCCGTCTCGTTGGAGCTCAGTAATTATCCCCAAAAGTCTTGGCCCTTCGAGAAGTAATCTGAACATGATTACGTTGCGGCGTTTTTCGTTTTTAGGTTACGTTAAGATATTGGTTGAGTGTTTAAGTACACTGGTTGTTACACTTCAACGACGGCAACACGCGTCGGATTCTGTCTTCGTTCTACGGCATCAATCTCTTCTCCATGACACCTTCCCGTCGATTCTTCTGCGTCGCCCCGAGTACGTCACTGTGTTCGTCGCTCTGATTGGTTGCAGCGCTAACCAACTGCGTTCAGAGACAGTTGGTCCCACCTCCTGGATGAGGAGGTCCTATGGCTCGTTTTCAGACCCTACATCTGTCCAGATGTGGCTCTGAGCTATGAAGCCAGCAATGGCCCAGAAATTTCACTGTGATTTTGATTTTGTTGATCAAAGTCAACCGTGAAAATACAACATTCCCTTTAAGTCATGATATGAAAGGAGACTGTTTTTTTCTTCTGTGGTGATGATGAACCATGTTTCCCTCTAGACGCACCTAAAAACCACCAATGAGTGATCATTCTGGAAAGCAGAGGCATTGATTGGCCCAATTTCAGGCCTTCGGTGGTTGAAGATTGTTAATTCAAGCCTCCACATCGTGGCATCAGTGACCAAGGACGAGACTGCAAACCACATTTACATTTTCTAAATGAATCTTCTTCAGATTTAAAACATCTTTTCCAACAGTGTTCAGGTCTGGACAGGCAGCAGCTCCATCAGCAGTTATTGTGCAACAGTAAACACAACAATATACATAAATTAAAATATTATGAAGACTAACCTACAGATACATCAGTACCCATAAACATCTAAATTAAAAACTAACCCATGAGAATGATGCATCAGCACATTCATCGCAGGTCTAACGATTTCTTCAAACTTCTCTGAATTTATTTAAAGAAAGCAGCTCTCTAAGATTCAGGCAGTTTTTGCAGATGAAGTAGCATATTTTAACACCCCTTTTTTTTTCTTTTTTTTTAGTTCAGCATGGGCTTCAGGGTTAGATAAAAGAAATAAATCTTGGGAGTAAAGATAAGTTTTTAAACACCAACACAGAGATTGATAACACGTTAGCATTGCTGGTTCTTGGCCTGTTAAAAGCTCATACATATTTGTTGACCCTTTGTTGGCTGCAGAGTGTAATTCGCTGTAGCATCAGGCTTCCTCTTCATTAGACTCTAAACGATGGAAAAATTATGCCATCTTCTCAGCCATGCTGTGTACGTAATGCAATCAACGAGCATCTTTGCAGTCAAAGATTACAGCCACTGTGTGTCTGAGCTGCGTCTCGATCTTTATTAGCTTCTCTCTTCCTCTATTTTTAGCCCGTTTTAATTTAATTTCAGCAGAGATACACACATTATTTTCACCTTAAATTCAACAACTGATCTATTAAAGCAGGGCTGTGTTATGAGCAGACCACCGCGGATCCCCCCGAGGCAGCGATGCAGCACGGCGAGTGTGTATACATTCTGTAGATAGAAATTAGGCCTTAATCAGGCCTGTGGCTCTCCACCAAGAAATAAAATAAAAGAAGAAGAAGGAGAGGAATCCACTTAGCAACGTGGCTAATTTGCATAGCTTTGAAGAAAACGGGGTCTGCGTTTAGTCAGCTTAGATGGCAGCAGAACGTCAGAGTCTGACACTCAGCGGGAGACAAAGCAGCTGACGGACCGGTTTGTCTGACGTTCAGGCTGGCTGCATGACGAGCCGGCTGCACTGGCGTTGCTTTGATGTACAAGGCACCTCATCAGAAGTGTGTTTATGAAGGTGCGCAGATATACTTTGGTGGGTGAACCCGCTGAAGCAGGAGCTGTCAGATTTTGTGAATTCAAAAAGCGCCTCAACAAATAAATTAAAAAAAAAAGAAAAGGATCTGCTTCTTACTGCGATTCTGTCAGGACGGGGAAAAAATATCTGGATTGTCTTTTAGGCCATTAAGGATGACAAGGTTGTAAAAATAAAATATAGGTCAAGTGGGAAACACAATTCATCAGTGCATTTTCATGTTTCTTTCTTTTCCAACTATTGCTTTCCGTTTTCTACTGAACTATACATAAAAATACCACCGCACGGTAGATTTCAATACTTTATGCTTTAAAATCCTGCACAACACGTCAATTCAGGACTTCCTCATCTTTCAGCAGGACTTCATTCTTGATCAGTTCATTTAATTTCAGTCATTTTTATTCTTGCTGCATGCAGGTAAAAGAAGAAACAACTGGGACTATCCATCCATCCATCCATCCATCCAACCAATCATTCAATATCCAACTATCCATCCATCCATCCATCCATCCATCCATCCATCCATCCATCCATCCATCCATCCATCCATATAATCATCTAACTTCCCCCCTCCATCCATCCATCCATCCATCCATCCATCCATCCATCCATACATCCATCCATCCATCCATCCATACATACATACATACATACATACATAAAAGGTTTGTGGTAAAATTTTGCAAGATCAATTTTTTTTGGCTTCAAATATTGATCTAATATTAGAATTTAAGGTTTAGCTTTATATTAAAGAAAAAAAGCTGTTGTTTTTTCATAGTATCTCAAATTTTCACAAAATATGCAACTTTTATCATGACATTGAAGCTTTTGAACTAAAATCACTATTGGCTCATATAATCAAAAACTCATTCATGTTTTTTCATTTAAAAAAAAAAAGTATTTCTGCCTTAAAAATGGCCCTCTGTCTCTAAATATGTCTCAAAATTCACAACTTTTAACATGAAATTGAGACTTCTCCTCAGTTATTCCACTTTTTGATGTCAGAACTGAATCAAACAGGCAGTCGCATTGAAATTGTGTCTTTGCACGCTCTTGCGGGCCAGATAAAATGGAGTGTTGGGCCAGATTTGGGCCGTGGGCCTCGGGTTTGACAGTTATATGAAGCTTCCAAGTGAATCCACCAAAGACAGAAATCACACATCCTCCTGCTCCAAACTGGCCAAACAGTCTCTCTGATTGGTTAGAAATCCAATGAAACCTAAAATTCTGTGTGCAGATTTTATACTCACAAGATCCACCAAAAACAGATCTAATGCTCGAGTATGTATTTATTTATTTGTTTTAATGTAGGGAACAGCTTACATCGAATCTCCTCCCTTTGAGAATGTGACGGAGACGTGCATGCAGCACGAAACAGAAAGCTAAAACTAGGTATGATCATCAGAGGTGCACACACACAGACTTTCTGTCTCCTCATCCCCGTAATTATTTAAGGGATTGGAAAATCCTCGTGAGAGATATGAGATGAGGAAGTCTAAGTTAGCATAATGAAAATCCCAGAACATTAAAGACCTTACACTACAAATAGTCTTAATCATAGTATGTGAGAAGGGAAGCCAGTACAGAAGTGCCTTGAAATGCAATATCACTAATGCTTTGGCTCCAATACACTTCTGTTCCAAAAGTGTCAACTTCTCCAATCATGACCCCCCCCCCCCCCCGAGCTCCACTGACCACTGAGCTGGTGGTCTTTCTAAAAAGTAATGTTACTCCTTTGTTTTAAAAGATAAGCTTTTGGAGGCGTGGCTTGTTAGATTGACATGTCTTGGAGATGGTTGGGTGAGCCAAAGGACACAGGTGTCAAACTCAAACCCTGTGGGCCAAATCTGGCCCAGCACTTCATTTTATCTGGCCTTCAAGAGCGTGCAAAGACACAATTTATATGCGACTGCCCGTTTGATTCAGTTCTGACATCAAAAAGTGGAATAACAGATGGAGAGCAGCTGGTTTATGTCAGAAAGTCAAAGTCAAAAACAAGCTCATGTAGTCAAAACTAGGGATTTTTGTGAAAATAACCTTTTTTTTCTTTAATAAAGTACAGTTTATACTTGCAATATCAGAGCTTTATGTCAAAATGTGTCAAAAAAGTGATATTTTTGACAAAAAAATATATAATTTAAATTTAAAAAATAATATTTTAGTGACATTTCAGATTCTATGATAATAAAAAAAAAAAGTCTCATCTTGCAAAAGATTTCTTTTAATTTGTTATTTTACATGAAAACAAAAGTTGTGATTTTTGTTGGGATATTTGAAAAAAGGTGAACTTGGCAATTATACAAGAAACATTTATTTTACTTTGTTTATTTTAGGAAGCCTAAATTTATGATGATTAACAAATTAAATTTTTCTGGCAGCATTTTTTTTATTTATCTATTTCTTTTGGGAAAAAAAAGGAGTTCAGGAAATTGCTGGAAATCTGAAAGAACAGCACGTAACCGTCCCTTTAACAGTAACCATGGTGACGGCGTGCTCCACCCTGCTGTAGGAGGCTCATCCAGCGGTGAACATCTTCTGTTTGGTTCATGGCTGTTACTTATGTTTTTCAGCTAAAGTGGAAAATACATTTTTCACAGTGTTTGGATGCTTTTAACACTTTACATAAAAATAAAACAAAAACACTGTAATTATGGTTTGTGCTTTGAATAAGTTTTTAAAGTGCAATGATATTTATTGTCTTATGGTTCCTGATTTAACTGCACGCTGCGGACCATTTTAGCACTCTACATTAAGTGATCTGAGGCAAACAGGAGACAGTTAGCATCAATATTATAGATATTATATATAGAATGTCAAAGTGCATTACAAGTGGTCAGAGCTAGCATTAGCTCCTTCTGATTGTAAAAAAATAAAAAATGACGCTTCATAGATAGCCAAGTTGGAAGCGTCCAAGCCCGTCCAATGTAGAAATGATATGGGAGAGTGTTGCATAAGAACCAAGTTCCTGTCTGGGTTTTCTATAGAATACTCTCTGTGAAGTCAATCACATGACTTTTTCATGCCCATCTTATTGTAGGTGAACAACAGTGACTGGGCCACACTTATTTCTCATAAAAGGCCCATATATCAGCCAATCATGACACATCTGATTTCCACAGCCTTCCTCTTTCCACTGACCTCCTGTCACGAGTCTCTTCCAGCACAGTGGCCTTTGATTTAAGATCTCTGCAGCAGTTTATGGTGTATATATCCTAAATGGACATTTTAATAGGCTTTTTACTTTTTTCATTGTATTGTGCAATGTAAGCAGAAATCATAAATTATAATAATTATAATTTGTTGCTGCAGGCTGAAAACCTTGCACAGTATCTCAGAAAATGTCAAGTTTTCACAAAGAAAAACAGCTTTCTTTGAAGGCTCACCGCTGCATGAGGGAAGATCTGAGAGGATTTAAGTTTATCTCAGCCCTCACTGAATCATGCACACCTTCATGTGGGAAATTAAAATTAGGCAAACGACTGTTGAATTCTCAGCCTTCCCTTTTCCAAATGTGATGCGCAGCGAGGTGGAAGTCCTAAAACTTTCAAAGATGAAACATATATATGTATATATATATATATAAGTACCACAGATCTTTAATAGTTCTATTTGATGGAATGATGGAGGCATAAAAAGATTAGAGTGGCAACCTTGAATATTTTACTGGGTATCAACATAATAAAGCTATTAATGGCTGAAAAGGGATGAAACAGAATGTCTGTGATGCTATCAGACAGTCAAAGAGGATTAAGATGAGAGCTCCATGTGTGGACATAAAAAGGCGATTGTAGTTCAGGTAGATGAGTCGTCTAAAGTGGATAAGCTAACGTGGTTTGACTCCCAGACCCTCCACATGTCGACGTGCCCTTTGGCAAGTACTATCTCATTTGTGTGTTTATCCTTTCCAAATGAGATCCACTTTTGAGATTCCTGCTCTAAAATGACTCATTTGGAGAGGATCTTGAAGAGGAATGTTTAGGCAGACTTTCCAGATGGCTACATTGGTGCGTGTATATATCTATATGTATCTAGATATACATATATATGTATCTATCTATATACATATGTATCTATATAAATATTCCACTAAATGTATTAATTTCTGTCAAATATAACCAAGGGCAACCATCCCACTTCCAGGGTTGAAGCTCATCCAGGAGGTATGCTTTGTTGCAGTTCCTCAACTGACCACTAGGCTCCAAAACAGAGCAGATCTCCAGTGACCACCATGTTAATAGTGATAACTTTGCAGTAGAATTAAACACATTTACGTCCCTTGATTGAAGCAACTTTTTTTTTTTTGATTGAATAATAAAGACGTGAATCTACCTTCATAATTTACAGCCTGGTACAAAAATCTTTTTTTTCTCTTTCATCTGCGGTTACATGACAACTGTACGGAGTCAGATAATCAGATAAGTTCATATCCAACAATAAAGCTGACCAGTCAGATGCTTGGACCTCATTTGACGTGCTTGACTGACAGCTAGCTGTTGGCTCCACCAGTAGTTGGCCCAGTATTTTATAACTGGATTTGTCTGTCAGCTGCACAAGGCAGTATCTCAGGAATGGCTTTGAGGACTGGTGTGCGTGACCCCTCTAATGGCGTCTTCTCAGATGATAGACTCGTTCATAAATCCACGTAACTCCACGTAGAGAAAATCATATCTTTCCTTTGGCTTTTGTTCGAACCTGCCAGAAACAGAAATGAACTGAGGGCTCAATAATGATTCGGGCTTTAACACAAAGATCTGGGAACGCGTGAATCGAGTGGTTTTTGCACTGAAATATGATGTTTAATGACGAAAAAACCAAAAGAAGGACCAAATGCAATGATTTTTATTTTTTTAATGTTGATGAATGTTGTTGTTGGTTCTGCCTGGGATTATGGATGCTTGAGGTTAAAGCGTATGGGTTTTTCACTGTAAAACACTTAAAGGTTAAAAAGAAATTAGCTTTACAAGTGTAGACGGTTCAGAAAGGGGGCAGCTGGATGCTGAAGAGTTAAAGATCACATCTGCATTTTGACTTGATCCCATCTTTCTTCCGTCTTTGCGTTTTATTCATATCCACCGTCTTTGTTCTGGAAGCTGCCATCAGGCACGGTGGCATTTTACGGTACCCCTGAACACGTCCTGAGTGGTACCATCATGCGTCCATCAGCGCCACAGTGAGCACAATTTTATTACTCAATTTGATTCCATACGAGGTTCATTCCCCACATTTTTTATGCGTTGTGGGCTCAGCTCAGGCAGAAAATAATCTGGACAGCGAGGGCTCCGGTGTTACGGCTCAAACAGGATAAAAGCGCTGACAAATTTTGGTCCGGAGGACTGGTGAGCGGGGAGGACAGGGAGAAAGAGAGATTAAGAGCTACACCATTGTTTACCTCCCCTCTAAGGTGCAGGATACTCTGTCGTTTATAAATGTTGGTAGCTGTTATTGGTTACCTCGCAGGCTTAAGGGGAAAGAGGAAAGGAAAATGAAAAAAAAAAAACTTTGGGAAAGATCCGGAGGGGGGTGGGGGGTGGGGTTCGATACAACTTTAATAATGCGTAGCAAGAGCTAAATGAGCCATTCTGCGGTACTTTAAGACGTCTTCCCTCCACCACCAGCACCACCTCCCCCCTCCACCCCCCCACCCACCCCCCCTCACGGTCTCAGCGCCTGAATTATTAAAAGTGTTGTTTTCCCTTATTGCATTGCAGCAATGTGCCTCTTTGCTAGAAATGAGCTGAGCATTCTGGGGCTGGAATGCTTAAAGCGACCAGCCTCTAGCGGCAAAGCCAAGAGAGCACACACACACACAGACACACACTCACACACACACACAGCCAACTTTAAATGACCACCATCACTACAAATGTTAGCACCACACTCAGGTGTTTGTTTTATTTTATTTCTCCATTTCCTGTCTCAGATACTCCACCGCTTCCGAGCAGAAAGTTTTGAGAACTAACAAGCATCGTTTTGGGGGGCTGCTGGTAATGATCATTTCCATTATTGTCTAATCGTGGAACCATAAAATCTTGAGGAATAGCTCAAATAAAAAAATAGATAAATAAATAAAAGTTGGGGAAAATTGCCCACGATAATTCTGTAAAAGCTCACGGTTATAAACAGCAGGAACTAAAACAAGGCATTTCCAAAGCAGGTGACAACTGTTTTAGTGTTGAGTAATGAGTCATTGTAAATACCCAGCCATTATTTCAGCTCTGATACTTAGTATTTCCGCATGAATCAATCCCTTCTTTTTTCTTTTTTTTCAAGTGAATGCACCCAAAGGCTTTCAGGCTTTTACGGATTAATTAAATGTAGCTGATAAACAATAACTGTGGTAAAGGTCACTTGAAACCTCCATCTCATTGTTTTCAATCATTCTGTCTGTAGTCTTTGAATTATAAAAACAGGTTAAGATTTTTGTTGTTGTTGTTTTTCACATTTATTTCCACTGCAGGAAGTTCTGAGGCTGCAACAATGTTTGTCTGAAACAGATTGATATAAATTAAAGAATATTTTTCAGGGTCTTTTTCAGACTCGCTGCAAGATCACGACTTTTGCAGCGATCGATGTGCCATCTCTGACGTATTGGATGTGATGCATTTTCTTGATTGCATGCGTGAGGCAGAAGTAATAAATACTTGCACCGACTCCACGTGCACGAGTGAATCCCCATTTTATCCATGTATGAGTTGATAATTTCTCTTTTCTTTTTGGAAAAGTTTAAACTTAAAACATTTGGAATAATTCATGAAGAGATTCAGGTAGGAGCAACAGCCTTGGAAGTATGTGAGAGCCAAACTCGCGGTACACATCTGCACTGGAAAGGGAAAAAAAATAAATAAAGCAGCCTTGACGTGCTGCCAAAAGAAAATTGAACCAGACTCAACTAGGCATCAGTCACTTAATAAAACAATACCTTCTCCTTCCCCTCTCGTCTGCTCCTGCAGGCTTCGTGCATGCCCTGTCATTTGGGTATTAAATGACTTGATGCCTGCGGTTAAATGTCCTGCTCCGAAATGTGAGAAATGAAAAAACTCAGAGGTTTAGATAATGCAAAGTATACACTGCAGGTTCCTCTACCCTTCCCTGCAAGCCCACACACACACACACACACACACGCACGCACCATCACAGAAACACACACTTTAATCACACAATTAATAATTAATCAGAGGCTGGGCTCAATGCTGTCAAGTCTGCAGATGAGAGAACACCCAACTGCTAAGAAGAGCCATAAAAGAGCTGAATTAACAGCCAAAAGGAGCATTATCAACCACTCATCGGGAACCACTAAGCAACATGTCACCGATTGCACTCGATTTTTATTAAATGGGAGAAAAAATACAGATGCTCGAGCGGTGCAAACGCACAGAGCTGAATGCATTTTTAATAAACCAGGAGTAAATAAATAAATAAAAGCCCACTGGCTCTACAGTTCTGCAGAGTTTGTGAGGGGGAAAATTAAGCTATCTCTTTTATGTGACATTTTCTACATGCAAATATGGAAGATTTGATTATGTGCTCTATCTGCTGCATGTAAACAACATTAATAATACCATAACAAAGTGGATGTAGAAGAATAGGTCAGAGATGAGTCTTTACTACTTGTGATCTGCTACACCCACTGCAGTGATTGATTTCAATGTATTACACCATTCTGGAATTGATCAAAAAAAAAAGAAAACACCCCATGATCATTTTGCTCAGCTTATTTATTCCCAGTAATGTATTAAATATTTTTCCCATGCCATTAGCACAAGAGCTCAAAGGTGAAGGGTTTGCATCCTCTTTTTTTTTTTTTTTTTTTTCGCTCTGGCTTCTCTATGAGCTCCCAGGGTTTGCAGCAGAGAGCAGAGTGTTTACCCAGCTGTAATTACAACATGCACAATGACCTCATTCTGCTGTGTCAGTCCCTGTAATGTATAACCCTTCATGTTAAACTGCAAAAGAAAAATGCAATGCACTTATTCTCAATATGCTGACTACATTCTCTGCATTTTTTTTTTCTTTTTAGACATGGCCGTGAAGGCAGATCAGAATTTGATATAAGCACTGGTGCTCCTACTCATCTGACAAGGTCTCTCTGCCTTAATATGCATTCAATAATGTGAAATGATATTAGCTGTTGGAGCTCATTGACTGTGCACTCAGGGTCTCGCCGTGTCTCTTTCTCTGTCTGTATCATGCTCCTTATCTGTTTCTCTTCCTCTCCCTCACTCACACACATATAAGAGAAAGGAGGGGGGGGGTAAGGGGGTGGTGTTGGTGGTGGTTGAACTGCAGATAGCAACAGCGGCAGAGCAATCGCGCCGAAGCAATGCCCCCCACGCCTGGCCCATTAATAACAGTAATACGCACACCGCGCCCGAGCCAGCACTGCCGAAAGCACCACTGACACTTTAATGGGCATTTTTTACTTTTGTTTTTAAATAATGCATGTGCTGCTTGTCAGCACTGCTTCACTCCACCCCTGGTGTGCCTTTGCAGCATTCCTTTGTGCAGAAATTACAATGGAGACCTGTGTTTTCTGTGACGCCTGCTACATATGCTGCATTCATCACATACACGGGGACATCAGTGCAGAGTACATCACACTCCTGGGGATGTGTGTGTGAGGGGCTGCATGGCATGCATGCATGTGTGTGTGTGTGTGTGTGTGTATATGTATGTGTGCTTTTTGCTTGTGAAGGGCCCTCATTGGCACCGAGCTAATTTCAAGTGTCTTTGTGAAGATCAACTGAGAGACTCTGTGAACACGACTTACAAAGGAGTCTTTTCATGGATGGGTCAGACCTTGTCTAGTTTTCTTTTCTTTTTTTTTTCCCAAAAAAAAAAAGAAAAGAAAATCCAGTTTCTGCAGCTTAACTTAACCATCAGCATCTCATTTGTCCAGACAGTAATGTTTTATTTCATCGATATCCCTTTGCAAGGAGCACATTTATGTACAAACACATGCTAAAGTTTTGTACATTAGGAAAGGAAGATGGTATTTTACTTTATTTCAGTGTGTGGCAAAAATTTCTACATCTGAAAATTGGAGCTGACGTAACTTTCTGGAAGGTCTCGGTCTGTAATTAGCTCGTTTGTGCTCCGGCTTGTTTACAGTGATAGTTAGGAAAAAGCCAGGTGATGCAAATTTCAAAAGCTTTACAAACACTCTTGACCCTGCAAACCTTGGCCCGACAATCAGCAGCTCCTGTGAGCAGCTGCGCAGCACTTTGAAAATTCAAATCGCTCATCTCCACAAAGCAGATGAAGGCTGTCCAAGTCTGTGATGTGAGTAAGCACGGACGGTTAATGGGAACAGCTGAGGGCAGACTCAAGTCTGCAAACCAGAAATGTCTTTATTTCCTTATTTACAAAGTGGCAGTGCTAACAAAAAAAAAAAAAAAAAAAGTACAGTAATCGTAGTCACACATACGGGTTGTGATAGGTTGCCAGATCTGACTGACAGTTTCCATCCCAAACACGATGTAAAAGTCAAGAAAAACCAGTGCAAAACACAACTTCTCCAGAAATGTTAAAACCGTAAAATTATTATACGGAGCTTCACAACAGAACTAAATATCAAAAGAAAAAAGATCAGGCTCCCAACAAAGAGCTGACTAGATCGTCTGATGTCAAAATAAACTAAATTAAATAAGCGAAAGGACAGCAGTTTACTGAAATGTGTAAGCTTCTACTAGTCTCCGCCATATAATGGCAACTTGATCATTTCTCCTGAATATTTCTAAAAAGCAGAACAATGCTGTGAAGCAGCCCACATTTTATCAACCCACCCAATGCTGTATTTTCCAGCCCAGCATGTTCAAAGGAAGCCCAGTTGGGTAGAAGCCCACCTGTACTGGCAACACTGGTTGAAATAACGTGCGGCCGCGGAGGTCGGGTTCGGGTTGATTGTGTTGTCAAGACCATAAAAACAATCAAACTTTGGCTGAAAATCCCAGAAGAGTATTTGTTGTGTTGACTAGTTAACTGCTAGTAAATATGTTGTGTGAAGTAGCCAGCGAGCTGAATGGAAGAAAAAGAAAGGAGAGCCGGTTCTAACTGGACGGGAGTCGGCTCTTCCAGTTTGGCTTGTGCCGCATCGTTTGCGAGCGACATGACTGAACACCACAATTACTAATTTTTCCTCCTGTGATGCGACGCCCGATCATAGACGGATACAAGCCGCTACAGACCTGCTCTCACGTACGATTTCATTGGCGAGGACTTGCTGCTTAGCCCCATCCTGATTGGCTGACACACCCACTGACACGTACAAAGTTGAATATTTCTCAACTTTTGACGGAAGCATCAGACCCGTCGTGACCCTCGATTATTTTCTGCAATGTATGACATCACCCTAGTTTTTGGAGATGGAAGTAGATGGCGCGCGCAACGCGTACGTGTGAATCCACCGTAAGTCTCCGAATAATGTTGTGCCTGAACAAACTGTAGCGGACCAAAGGAAATCTTTTTCATTTTTCTCGTCATTTTAAAAGAATTTCAGTTTTGAAAACAGCACAATAAGGACAAGGATACGACCTGCTGGACAAATAATGGTACTTTTGCAACGACATTTAGCCCAGGAAGTGCATCAGATTCATCCACTGTGTTTACGTATAAAATACGAGAAACAACCACAAGTCTCCCGGAAGTTCTGGGAGTCTCCCGTATTTAGTTAGCGGCTCCCTGACGCCCGTAAGCCAGATCAAATCTCCCAGAATCTAAAGCAAGTGGCCAGAGTTCACATAAACGTGTACAGAGGTGAGACAGACTTTTTTATTGATCGGGTGTGGGAGGGAGAGAGAGAGAGATGCCATACCACAAAAAACGGTAAAAGTCATGGCTCTAACTTTTCTGTCCGCCACTATGAAGCGCCGCATCACCAACGAAAAAAAACCTCCTCCCATTCACACGTGGGCATGTCACGGGACATGCACTTGATCGTCCAATCACACGCCTGCCTTAGCCCTGTACGTATACCTTTTAACAATACTTTAAAATCATGACCTGAATGAGGCTTCACTATGTATCCAGCCAGAGCTGTTTCTATTGATTCTAATTACACCAATCACCAGTTCACTTGATCGATAGGAGAATATTCAACTCCAGGTTTTCCTGGTTAACACTCAAATACAGTTATTTTTCCTGGTTCATCAAACACCTCGGAAGTTTTTTCTGTTTGACGATCAGTTGTTTCCTCCTCAGACAAAACAGACACGAGGAGATTATCTAGAAATCACAGAAAGTTAAGTTGTAATTTTCTATGTAATGTTTATATTCTCTATCTGATATTAGCAGCTCAGTCAGCAGCTCATCTATTTCGTTTAATTTCAACAATGACATAAAAACTATCACAGATTTCGTTTCCACAGTTTTCCTGTTTTTTAAGACCAAGAATGAAGAAAGGCTGCTCTGATGACATTTATTGATTGTTGAGATTTAAAATACCTCCAGTGATCTGCTGGTATTCTTATGATCAGCTACATTACAATAATGACACCCAGATATTTTACTGACAGTTTAGTGTTTTAGTGTTTCAGTATTTCTTTGCGTAAAATAACAGTTGGATTATCGTTTTTTAAAATTCAGATGGTAAAACCACTGGTTCACTATGGGTCCACTAATGAAACTATGTAAAATATGTCACTTGTTTTTTTAAGTTAAGTTATTTCATGCTAATTTCTGGAAGTATTTCAGTTGTCAGTAGAAAATCCATCTTAATCCATCTCCAGTGGTTCAGAGGACAGTGGTCGGGCAGTTATCAATGAAATGTGATTTTATGGAGCCTCATTTAACGGTTACCTCCCTGAAATGAGTTTTTACAACTTGGGATGTCTGAAGTTGTTTTCCAAATGCAACATTTTTACTTTCAATGTATGTTTTAAGGCATAATTAACACATATATTAGACAAAGATTCAGAATGGAGCAATGCACTTAACCAAATAAAAAACAAACATCTGTGGGCCATGTCGGGGCAGTTGTATGATTGGGCCTATAATTTATGCAAAAAAATATATTTTCCACTTCTTTCTCCCTTCAGGACAAAGTGGAATGTAAAACAAAGAGATAGAGTTCTTTATTTCTGACACAGTAGAACAGAAAAGCATGTCATAATTTTAACCAGACTGCATTTTGTTCACTTCATTACCTCCCTGTTGATGAGGAGCAGCTGTGTCTCCCATGCAGACATGTACATGTATGTGTGTGCAGGACGAATTTTAAATCTTTGCTCTGAATTCCCACAGATTTTTCAAGCTTTGAATCCCACGCGGAAGTGAAGTAGGGTTGTACCAAAAAAACAAACAGACAAACAAAACCAAAAAAACCCGCAGAGGTACATAGGCAGGGAAAGGAGGGGAGAAAAGTCAGTCTTCCCTCAGTTCCTGACTCACATCTTTGCCCATTCAGCCATTCACATTAACCCATTTTTTAGCATGCGCGTCTCCACTGTTTATGATGCCAGGACGTCATTTGACATTTGACTGACAGCTAGCCGTTAGCTTGGATAGCTTTGTCCCGCCTCTTTGTAACACTTTCTTCAAGAATCTCAGATCACGTGACCGGATAGTTGGTGCAGTATTTACAGTCAATGTTTGTTTATCCCGGATTTGTGGCTTTTGTACTAAAATCACAATTTTTCTTGTATAATTGCAAATTTCAAGAAGATGACTTTTTTGGTCAAAAAAAGAGGGAATTTTGTTGTAAAACAGCAAGTTTCTAAATGTGACATGAATGTGAATTTTTGTCATAAAATCTCTAAATTTCTCAAAAATTCTGACTTTCTTACTCAATCCGATTTTCTCTTGTAGAATCACAAATTTAAGAATAGATTACTTTAAAAAAAAAAAAAAGACAACAAACAGCCCAATTTTATTCTAAATTTTTTTTTGTAGATGAAGACTTATTTTTCCCAACAACTCTCCCCCGCGGGCTTCGAATTTGGCACCTGTTTATTCTTTTATCATTGAAAACGTGTTTTGAGGCCCCCATGACCAAGTACCCTATAGTCCCTGACATACCGAGGCAGCTAGAAAAGCCATGAAAATAGACGAGAAATGGCTAAAACGTACTTTAAGACTAAAGTGATTTACAGAAATCATGGCTTAAATGTTGAAGATAATGTCAGTAACTACTTCCCATCAGTCCCACTAGTGTCTGTCTCACGGATAAAGCAGGAATGCTTCTACAAAAGTCATTTTGTCTGTTTTTATCCACTTCATATTTTAACTGGTTTGCTTTCAGTGGTGTGGCTTATTTGTTGTTTTTTTTTCCTCTGTCTAACTGATATGGAGGCTTTTATTATCATCGTGTTAACATATACACTCTCATCACTTCTAACTCAGATTTTGCGCTGAGCCCAGATGTATTACACATGGTAAAACTTAATGGGAGCAGTTGTCATGGGAGTAAAAAAAAAAAAAAAGGAGGAAAAAAAATTAATTGTTGTTTAACTTTGAGTTTCAAACGGAGCAGATTTTAGCACCAGCTGCTGCAGTAGATTTTTATTCATTTTCCACTGCCGATGGTAAATCCCAGCAACGACTCAGACTCTGCTGCAGCTACTGGCTGAACAGGAAGAGGTGTCAGCTCTCTGTTTAAATTAAAAATGTTGTAGAATTGGAAAATAAATGTAAAAAAGGTCAGAATGGTATGAAAGTCTGAATAACTGTTTTTTACTGGAAATTTCACTTGAATTGAGAAACTGGTTCCAATGTTCTGAAGTAGAACCACTAAAGAGCATTAATACTTGTTGAATTTGAACATTTGTTCTACATGTATCTGATTTATTTCTGTTGCAGCTCGGCCTGCCTCAGTTGTGTTACTTTATTGATTCTAGACAAGCTATCTATGTGTATTTGTCATTAACTATAAGGTCAATAAGCAGCTAAAATCAATATTTATAACAATCAACGCTGCGTTCGCTATTATTTCACTTCCTGCACAATGATTTCCTTTGATTGAATTTGAGGTTTCTGTTGCTGGAGTACCTGCACCCCCACACCTCACTGCTTCTTATCCATTTCAGTGACATGTGTGTCTTTGTGTGTTTTTGTGCCCCACAGGAAACACGTTGTGTAAGTCAGGAAGCATTGCTGTCTTCGGGAACGTGGTGTACAGCGGACTGCTGAACGATCACCTCTGGCATTTGGGAGTGCCCCTCTTTACAAGACTGGTAAGAGCAGCTGTCGGCCCCTCTGTGCACACTTACCGTAGTTTTGTCAGAAGATCTTCCCCACAGCCGCGCTGAATCCAGCAGGCATCAGACGAGGAATTTCCCCGAAGCCTGCAAAGAGCTGCTGTGAAGGTTGCTCTGCTGACATGTGTCGGCCTGACCTCTGCTGTGGATTTACAACCTACATCGAAGCATCTTATGATTTTGAAAGGAATTTGCTCTAGAAAGGAAAGCCCCCGTTTGAGGTTCCTGCAGATCAGGGGTGTCAAACTCAAGGCCTGCGGGCCACATCCGGGCCCCCCGGACTCATTTTATCAGGCCTACGAAAGCATTATTCAGTTCTGACATCAGGAAGTGGAATAACTGAGGTGGAGAGCAGCTGGTTGGTGTCAGAAAGTCAGGATCTAGCAAAAGATTTTACAACAAAAACATGTTAATTTCTGTCTAAACGCATGACTTTTGTTTAAGTAACGTTTTTTTTATAACAAAAACATTTGTGATCTTAGTCGAAAGTTGAAATTAGAAGAGAATAAATTACAATTTAACAACTAATTTTGTATCAAAGTGTTACAAAATTAAAAATTTCCCACTAAGACAATGTAATTTCAAATTAAAAAGTCACAATTTAGTAACACTTGTGATTGTAGGAAATAAAATACTTGGTTCTTGAAAAAAAAAGAACTAGACTGACTAGATTTTTTAAATGCATTTTTGGATTTTACAAGAAACAGTTATTTTAGTACAAAAGTCTATTTTTTATTCTTTTTTTTAAATTCTGCTATTTGAAAGATGTGAAGTTTGGCATTTTACCTTTTTTTCATTAAAAAAATAAAAAAGTCTTCTTGCCATTATACGAGATAAATTTTGATTTTAACCCAAAACCCTCAGTTTTATGATAAAAGTTGTAAATGTTGCTTTTATGGCCCAACAAAAAAAAAAAAAATCACTTTTTTTTTTTAGAGTCCAGGAACCAGCCAGAAATCTGACAACACGGCTGGTCGATGAAGTGAAGAATAACCGTCCCTTTAACGGTAACCATGGTGACGCTGTGGTCCGGGATTAAATCGAGTTTGACACCCCTGCTGTAGATAAACAGAAGAGTGTTGGCTGAATAATGCAGGAAATTTAGTTAAAGAATTGCAAGGTTTTAATTAAGAGCTGGAACAGTTGAAGCTCGCATTAAGAATTTATGACGAATGTCTGTCGCTGATTGTTAAGGGGGAACCGAATGTTTGTTTTACACCCGCGCCGGTGGTGGAAAGTGAGCTGCTGCCGTTCAGAGGCGATTCTCATGGCAAATAACCCTGAGAAATCACACAGCAATTTGCCCCAAAAGCAGGAAAAAAAATAAAAATAAAAACTGAGCTCAGCCCCCCTTTTTTCCTTCCTTTTTCTTCTAGTTAATTACCCTCCCTTCTCTCTGAGTGGGTCGCAAGTTTTCATCAATGTTTATTATTGATTCAATCTGTCGCTGGAGCTGTCATTTATGAGTCAGGAATTAGTGTTGATTGGTGCACAAGGGTTGCATATAATTGGGTTACATTAAATAGATAATTCAGCTGATCTCATAAATGTCTGATGTGAAAGCTTGTTTGATTATCAATTAATGTCAAACAGAGATGCAAGAGGCTGTTTGGATTCCAGTTGGGTTTGCTCGTGTGGCATGTGGAGCCGAGCTTCAGAGCATCTCTCCTCACCACTGTAAGAGCCTGCAGCTCATGCAGTGAAATGTATATTTAATATAATATATATATATATATATACATGCATATACTAATGAATTTAATGCAGACACAGAACACGCTGTGGCATCAAACACAACACCTGAAAGAGATTTTGAATCTCACAGAAACGATTTGAGAAATATCTGTCAGTTGTTCTTAGTCATAAAGAGCATTAAGGAGGTAGATTGTTGCAGTATTTATGATTTAAATGTCACTTCATGAAGCAGAAATTTGATGTCACAGGATGTTTAGTGTTGCTCAGTTGATGAAAAGAGCACAATGGGGTTCTTCATTAAAACTGAGATCATAAAGAATAATTTAGTGGCTTTTTGACTCTGTGTTGTTACATTTCTGCCTTTGACCTCCATTTTTTATTTATTTATTTTTCCTGCAAGTTTGGCAAATTGCTCTCTCTGAGATGATGGGATCTCTATTTTCCTTTACCTACAAAAAACCCAAAAACGTACGGTCCCATTGCTGTGGTGCGAACTCTCCACCACAGTGCTGTTGTTTAGGTTTTTGTTTGTTTTTTTAAATGTCAGGAACCCTCAGAAGTTGAATATATTTTCTGCTGGAGACAGGTGAGCACAAGCAGCAAGCCTCGACACTAAATAGAAGACTTAAACTGTAGTACAAAAGACTTTAAAACACTTTTGTTTCCTGCTAAGTGGTGTCTGTGACGTCGGCTGCATGGATGGAAAAAAGCATTTTTGGAAGTGCAATAAACTAATTTGTTGGTGTTCTTGAGTAAAAAAAAACATATACACATAAAGGTTACTTTCTGCATTGGAAGCTGGAATTTTCCTTTGCTGGGAGACATCTGTGTCACCAGATCTTTGGAGAATACAAGCTTCCTGCGTTACCGTGTTGCACTATGGGACTTGTAGGATACAATGTTTCGAGAGTTCCTTTTAATCTGATTCTTCCTTCTTTTTTTCTCCCCATGAATTATTCATTCTTTTTCTTTTTTAAAAAAGAACACCCATCAACATAACACAGAGAAGCAATTTTCTACTCTTGTAATGTGTGCTTATGTGAACCTCAGACATTATTTCAAAAACAAAAAGCCAAATGTTGAAAATACAAGCTCTTGATGAGGCTGAAACTTGGGTTTTTCTTTCTTTTTTTTTCTCCTAAATTCAAATATATTCTGGTTAATATTGTGTCTCTCCAGTTAGGGACTACAGAACAGCCATATATACATATATATATATATGTGTGTGTGTGTATATA